>CM040752.1:24818585-25206085 GCA_022829145.1 Albula goreensis
AATATAGAGCAGGGGGATGGAGGACAATATTGATCACTGCACTTCAGGTAAACATGCAGGAGTGCAGTGACTAGTTTGGGCCACATAGTCAGAGCCAGGGTGGCTTGAACACCTGTGGAGGAATGGTGGTCACGGAGCACATGGAGAGACCTAAGGTCATGTTTGAGATTTTGTAGAATTAGGGGAACGATGGGCATTTGAGTTCTTATATTGGGTCCACATGTCAATAGTTACAGAAGTTGCGCATCACCTGTTTTGTGTATATTTATGCAATGCCCTCCATAATGTTTGGGACAAAGAAACATCCATTCCTTAATTTGGCTCTGTACAATTTGTTTCCACAATTTGCCATTTGTAATCAAACAATTCATTTCTCATTAAAGTGCAAGGGTATTTTGATTTTATTTTGGTTTCAGCATGGACAAGTTCTGCATTTCTGGGCACCATAACGGTTTGGACAGAAGGCTTCTCAGATATTTCTGATTAGTCAGGTATTAGCTTCGATTAGTCAGCTTTCAGTATGTACTCTTGATTCTATCTTTCTATTACCTTTGGAGTCTGTAATTGGTGTTTGTAAATATGCAGAGTTTTCCATAGAAATCTGAAGGGTTATGTTTCTATGCATGATGTACACCTTCCAAACTTCAGTCTTAGAAGTTGGTTGTATTTTCTGCTTCTCATGACATATACAGTTCCAAACATAGTCAAAGATGTTTAGGTCTGGGGTCTGGGATGACCAGTCCATTGCTCTGAGAACACTAGCAGCTTCTTTGTTTGATAGGTACATCTTGAACTTGTACTTGGGGTCATTATCTTGCTGTTGAATTGGTTCCCAGTCAAACTTTTTTAGAGGGTTTTTGGTGATGTATTTAGAGTTGTCCTTTGTCCTTGTCCATTTTATGTATCATCATTTGTCCTTTGTCCTTATCCATTTTATTTATCAGCATTCATGATGCGTTTAATCAAAAACAAAAAAAAAACAACTCCAGATGTTGTATTATATCCCCAAACTTGCACTGTCCACCTGCACTGCTTGACTGATGGTAGTAGACATGGATCAGAGAGTCTTTCATTTCTTCAGTGGCGTACATACTGCTTTCTATTACTTCTCATTGAAATCTCACATTTAGACTCACCAGTACATAAAACCTTACTCTGTTTCTCAGGTGTCCAGTGTTTTTTTTGTGTACATTTTATTCTGAGTAGCAGCTTTTTGACAGCCACACATCCTTTCAGACCCATATTGTTGAGATGTCCTCTCTCAATGGAAGGATCAGCGGAAATACCTGCTGGTTTTTTTTTCAGATCCGAAGCTAGAGTAGAGCTTGATTTTTTTCCTATCTCTCAAAGATGAAAGCTTTAAGTACTGTCTATCTGATGGTTATGGTTTCAGTGCTCTACCAGGTGATGCACGGTTTTAGAAGTCCCATTTTTCTATATCAATAATTTTTTGGAAATTCCAGATATATATGATATCATTCTCACTGTTGGAGACTTTTGTGTAATTTTATGTTAAATCTATGTTTGCTGCATTATCGTTACACAGAAAACAAAAATCTGTACTGAAATTGAGGGAACAAAGGGTGGTATCTGACACAGAGTGTGTATATAGGGGCCTGTGTTCATGAAGGGATGAGAACCACTTGAAACAATGTTTATGTATTGGCAGTAGGCAATTTCAAGACACTTAAATTACCCTCATCGACACCCATGGAGAAGCACGGAGATATGGGGGGGAAGGGGGTTGGGGAGATAGAGTTCTTTGATATTTTTGATTTGTAGGATGCATCTCCTGGTGGTGGGGGGTAAGGGGGTCTGCAGAGAGCAGGGATGGGTTGTCTCATCGCAATATAAGTGGGCCCAAACTCTGAAATTGGCTCCAGGAGACTGTGGGGAAAAAGAATATGTTTCATTTGGGAGGCATCCAGTCACAGTCTCCCATCTCCAGGGCTGAAGCCTATGTTTTGTAAGTACCTCAGTTGTCAGTGTGAAATGAGAAGCACACTAATGTTTAATTACAAGCTGTGTAAATTCCTTCACTCACATTCTACACACCATAGTCTCTGCCATCTTCACGATATGGTTCTTTTATCTTGGTGCTAAGTAGATAACTTTGACTGGCACCGATCCAGAAAAGAGCAACATACTCATTGGATACTCCTCGGGTTCTTTTTGCATTCCTTAGAGCTATTCACTTGAAGCATGCAAGGTTGGGCCTGAATTGTCTGGCATGAATTTCTAATGAATAAGATGCCCTTAGTCAGCTAATGCAAAAGTCATTCACTTGAATCAACTCCCATCACAGAACCAAATTGTGTGTTCAAGGAATAATTTCACATGTGACATCTTATCTTGACCTAGCTCGTACAGCGCAACAGGTAGCTAGTGGGCAACGAGGCACATTAAAGACAAGAATTGAATTAGACATTAAATCACAATACATTTCCTGCAGAGGGAGTGTGGTTTCTCTCTGCATGACAAGTGCAGGAGCAGGAATCCTGGGGTAGGAGGAGATCAGGAGAGGAGGTCTGGCCTTAGGAGAGGAACAGAAGTCTGAGTGAGGAATGCATGAAGACAGCGGGTTTAGGAATTTTGGTTTAGTAGTGGAGTATTAGTAGGGTAAATCTAAACTCAGAAAATCTGGCTTTAGAAGGACATCAGGGATTTTAGTTTAAAGAGGCAAGCAACAGAGTGCATCTGTGTTCAAACAAAAAATGTGGAATGAGTCTGTGTTCAGGAGGAGAGCTGTAGAAGGAGTCTGTATATTGATTATGCGTTCAGGAGAGCAGTAAAATAAGTGTATGTGTGCAGGAGGAGAGCTGTGGAAGGAATACCATAGAGTAGAGGACTGTGTTAGGGCTGCATGCAGCGCCTCTAAGGCTCATGTCATTTAGGATTATGTTCATAATTTTATGTAATTTAGGTCTATAGGATTCCCTTGCAATTGCATTATTGAGGACAGATTGCAATACTGTTTTATTAAGTGTGTTATACCAGGAAACCAAATGTATAACAAGGGATTAAAACTGGGTTAATCAATGGACCGTTGTGTACATTTTATATTAATATTGATGTATTAATAAAATCTTCCTTCAAAAGGAGAGGGCCTCTGTACCTTTGATGCTGGGCTGTAGGGATTTTTAAATATGCATGAAACATAAAAGTGATATGCAAAGTTTATTAACTTTAAAGATCCTCGTGCCAGGCAGAAAGTGATTAAAGGAAATTAATTAATAAATCCCAAAACTCAGTGCCCAGTGTAGCAGATATACAAACCTGTCTGTGGGTTTTGCAGATGGTGTTGGAAGTATGTGTCTGAGGGAGTGGCATTTGAGCCAGACCATTCATAGCTGCATGAAATCATTCATTCAGTCTGTTAGCGCATTTAGCCAAAACAGAAACAACACTGACCAAGGAAAGTAACCTCAAATACAAATTAAATCCTATTTCATGCACTCTCAAAAAAGCCAACGATGTGATTTATTGTAGATTTTCACCAAGTTTGTGATACCCCACATATAGCCTTCCTTTTGGATGAGCACAATATCAGGAAGCTTTAAATTTCCCCTGCTCAAGTTTTAAATGGAAGATTCCCTCCTTGAAGTTATGACCAAAAAAGCAAATTAATAGTCATGGTAAGTAAGCTCACCCCTCTCCTGACATTAATGGCTACACTTTAATTAGGCCAGTTATTTTGATGGGGGCGTAAACTGTGAAGTAGTCAGGGCTGTCTCTACTGAGACAAACCGATTGCATGCCTTTGTACCTCTCACGTGGTGTTAGGGTGTCATGAGATTGCCACAAGTATGTGTGCAAATTAAAGAACCTCTCTCATGTGGAGCCTAAGACCATCAAATTCTCCCAAATGAATATGTTTCTTCGTATTGAGTACAAAGAGATTAATTCGAGGATAGCTGCCGGGAAGTGTGTCTCCACTCAGGCACATTGGCTCAGTGTGTGGGTGGAGTGACAGAGCATTGGCATGGAGGATTTAGGGAATTAAAGCGGGAATAGCAGTTGGAATTTTTTTGGGCATAGGTGGGGTGGCATGCCGCTCCCGCTGGTCATCGATGTGCGCAGAAGCCCCTAGGCCCCAGGCCTCTGGATCCAAGGCCTTGGGCACAGTTTTTTAAAGTGCCCAATTTTGTGAAGCTAAAACAGTTTGATGTGTAATTGCGGGAGGAAATGGAAAACCTGCTGAGCATGGCAGGATGTTCAGCCTTATCACCCTTCGCTCGCGGCCCGGAGCGCAGCCCGAAAATTGCCAGCGGATCCGCAACACCGACGGAACGGTGACATTTTTCATGGGCCGTCGTCCCCTGTATCAACACTGTGCCGGCTGCGATTAGAGCAGGTACAACTAGGGAAATAATCAGCACGCCTGTGACAGATCGCCCCGCTCCTCTACTGCCGCTCCATATAGACTCCTGTCGTCTGTGATATGCAAAGCAGCTCTTTCCCCACACCGGCGTGCTACCTGTACCTGCAAATTGAATTCCATATGGGAACCAGAATGCAATTCGCAAGTTTCTACTCATCTCTCCTCTCTTCCATTATAGTGCTCCCCTTTATACTCCATCAAAAGATACCATATTTTTCATCTTTTTTCCATACTTCTTTTATTCAGGTTTTCTTCAATTAATTCAGTTCTCATTTCTACATCAGCAGTGCAATGCAGGTCACTGGATGAATTTGTGAGATATTGATACTTCTAGCTGTGCCTTTTGTTGGAAGTGATGGACAAGTGAAGTTAAGTGAAACCAAAAAAGGGTTGAGCTGCCCACATGCTATCAGTGACTTACTTATCTGAACTAGTCATTGTGTTCTGCTGTGCAAAGCAAAATGCTTTGTTTCAAACAGATCTATGATTGATGGCTCTTTGTAGAGTCACTCATTTTGAGTTTCATGAAAACTCACTCTTCATTGCTATTTGCAGGTGTCATTGCACCTCCTGCTTTCTCTGTCTGATACCTCATATTTTTATGTGTATTTCCAGTTTCACAAAAATAATTCTTCAAACTGTTTTTGATAATGAGAGAGTGAAAAGACATATCCCTAGCATGTGGGGGAAATCCCCATAAAACTGGCACAATTTCAATCAGTTTGGTCACATTCTGTGAGCCAGCTAAAGAGACTCTGCCCACTGTGATTGTTCTCACACACAGTGGGCAGAAGTAAAACCATAGTGTGCAAAGCCACAAGCTATCCTTTTTGATTTGAAGCTGAGGAGGGTGTGTTAAGGATATTTTCCCTTGGAGCCCGCTGACTGTTTTTGGAGACAGGTTGGCCTTGGGTGTGAACAGAGAAGGATTAGAGTAAGGTAGTGGGGAGGGTACAGGCTGAAGGGAGCGTTCAGAGGGGTCTCAGGGGGGTATTGGCCACCCTCTGGCTCACTGGGGCAATCTCTGCTGATGAAAAACAACATTCACTCTGAGAGAAAAGTCATGAGTCTTCTTACAAGGTGCTAAGGATGCGTTGTAGTGCCATGGCATCAGCGAAGATCTCTTGTCATTTTTTAAAGATGTAGATATATGCTTAATGACAGTCATTACAGCAGTTATACATTTAGTAAGCATATGCCCCTTAAGAAACACATTATAGGTGGAATGGTATAGCAAAACTCAATCAATCACAGATGCATGCATTCATAAGGGGAAAATTCACACATAAACATTCATCTTCAGCTGCCATGTTTACATACAGAATAAGTAATGACAAGAATAGGCCATTCAGCTCAAGCTGAGATGCCATTGTCTAAGGTGGCTAACATTTTAGCTAAGAGAAATACACTCATCATAGAGTAAAGGGGCAATATATCCACAGTGGTATTTCCTGTCAGTATTGCATGAACAGCTTTGTACATCTTTTTCAGCCTCTGGGTGCTCCATCGGTAACCCTGCATCTCCTCCTTTGACTATTGGATTGTTCATTTTTGAGTGACTGTTTCCACAGATACATTGCAGAAACATCACATTCTGACATTTCTCATTGTTAGTGCAAAATTCTTGTAGGAATGAGTACATTCACACTTAGTTGCAAGGTGACCTTTTAGCTGTAATGCTTGAATTCCTGGTCATGTCCTGGTATGGATCATAAACAAAATATCGAAAAGGCAGTAATAAAACATGCCAGCCAACAAGTATTGATGGCCAGGCCTAGCATCAGTGAGCTTTGAAGTGCTGATGTGCAGCAGGACTGAGCAACTACTGGTGCTGTAATACAGGTGATGCAGCTCCGAATCCGGTTTGAAAACTGCATTTCCACAGTTGCCTTGTCTCATTAGCTCTCTTAAACGCCCACCTCACCTAATGGCTACATTAGCGCAAAACAGTTATCACTCTTTCAAACCATAAATCACCCACTCTGAGCTTTTTGGCTCAGGGTACCTGAAAGGAAACCTTTGTGGGAGGAAAATGGAGAACAGTGCTCACTGGCACAGTTAAATATCAAGTGCTGCTCAGTGGACGGGCCCAGGACTCTTCACAGAGCTCTGTATGTCTTTGTAGATCATGCTGGAAGCTTAGCACTACATCACAGACTCCATTGTGTCTCAGCTGGAAGAGACTGACAATTTTTTGGGATGCCTGGCAAAGACATTTGCCTTCTGATGGAAACGTACATGTCATTCACAACTTGGCAATATGGAACTATTTTGCTGTTTTTGTATAGATAGTTGACTGTCCTGTCAATTAAATATCAAACATGTTTACTTGCTAAAACTACAATAATTGTTTGCAGGCTATTAAGATTTCACATGTGTGCATCATGTGACTTGTGTACCAGTTGAAATGCGATATACCTTACATAATTAGTTAGACCAGTGTTTCCCAATGTCAGTCCTGGGGACCCACTGTGAATGCTGGTTTTTATTCCAACCACAACTGCAACCCCAGAATCTTAACAAGTTTTTCATTATTCATAATTGTTCAATTGTTCATGCTTTTCATGATTAGAGAGACAATTTGCCATTATAGCTATGCATGGCATGAAGAAAAAGCTATATCTATATATATATATATATATATATATATATATATATATATATATATATATATATATATATATATATATATATATACACACATACACATAGTGGGTCCCCAGGACTGAGTTAGACAGCAAGGCTTCTAGCTTGTTGAAGCAAGGAATATTTAGTAAGTTTTTAGCTAGCTATGTCCTTATTTCTTTTATTTGGCATTACATAGTGAGATAGCCAGCTATACTGGATGAGATTTCAAGAAACAAGCAACTCAAAAACTTCAGTTCAAAAAAGTAATAGTGCTAGTGGAAAATATTAATTAGATCAAAGGATAAAAGGAAGAGACATATTTTCGAAATGCACCACAATCTTAAAATATCTGTATCTTGTCAAACTTGACTGCATTGCATGTTGGAGGCTTAGGTGACTTATGAAGATGTCTGAGTGAGAGAGGGCAGAGAGTTTTATGACCTAATTTGCAAATTCTGATGCTTTTCATGCCTTGTTTCTCTGTTTTGATTGGCTGTCTTGCTACTCTGAATTTGATCTTGGTACCATCTGCCATTCATTCAGAGGTTGCCAGAGCAGCATCAACAACATTTTCCGAGCAATTCCCCTCCAACAGTTCCTATCTATGGTCACACTTGCCATGAACCCCAGTACAGTTTGATCCCAGAGCAATTCTTTCAATTTTTCCTCATCGTCTCAGTGGTGCCGTGAATTCTGGGTCAGTGCCCAGGTTAAGTGGACATCCTCAGGAAATGGGAATAACAGTGATGTTGAGGGTTCTGGGTACCCCCCGCAAGACCTTCAAAGTGAAACGCAATCAGGACCACCTAGTCTCCTCCTACACCTGTGTAGGTTATCCACGCTGCACTGTTTCTAATGACACCGTTTACTGTGACTTGCAGGGATGATGCCATCTCTGCTTCGGAGATGCTGTTTTCTCTGAAAAACCTTCATCTGACTCCACCTTTAAGAGGTGCAGCCGTTTCATCTCACATCCACTAAAGGTCTTTCTTTCCACCGTCTCTCCATTGGATGAATCCTTTGCTTCATGTTAATCTACCTCCTCTCGCTTCCACCATTACCTTTCAGCTCCTTCTCAAACTTAAACCTTGTCAAGGATGATCAATATTAAAACCTATAAATGTCCCCCTGCCACCTCCTTGGCCCCTGCAGTTTCTCCTCTGCAGACTTGACGTGACCATTCACAACTACACACTAGCTGAGCTGTCCTCGATCCTGGCATGCTCTGAGGACCACTCTAGTTCAAAAGGCAGCCTCTGAAAATCAACTGGTTCACGTTAGGCTTGAAGGCTGGGCTAGGATCCAGCAGCATTAAGCATCAATATGTTTCCCAGCAATGCAAAGTGTCACTGTTGCATACATTGTGCACCTATAAAGTATGTGTACATTTAACACCCTTTCTTATTGTAATTAAGACTAAGATGTATCTCTGCAGTGTGACCTTAATGTCCCAGATTGAAGTGACATTAGGGAAGACAGTAGGGTGGTAACGGAATAAGCGGAGACTCTCTCCTGTGGCTTTCTGCTGGTTCACTCATGGGTGAAATGAGGCAGTCCTCCGGGTTTGTCAGAGCAAAGTCCCGGTCCAAATCCAATACCTGCATAGACTAAGCACAGCCTGACAGCTGTGGGGGTTTTGAGGACAGTCCTAAGACCTAGAGAATTTTCTTTTCAGAGCGACTGCCGGCTGGATCTCAATCTGGGAATTTCAGCTATGGTGTGTGAAGACATGCCTGGCATCTGTGCGGCTTTGTGCAGCCTGCCTTACATCAGGCAGGAAAGGTTGGTCTGTAATCTCAAACCTGAGTCACAGGAGGTAAAGGTCAGGTGTTAAAGCTATGCTGCGCTGAGAGAGAGAGACAGACAATGCCTTTGCAGCTGGAAAAATTAACACAGTGTTTGAAATTAATTAAGAAGCTCTGTGACTGGGCAGAGTATGTGAAGAAGTAAGTGTATATCTTTGGTAGGTATAAACTGGGGGGAAAATGGTTAGCAATGCAGTAAAAAAAAATAAAAATTAAAAAAAAACAGCCCCTGGGACCCATGTGTGAGGCGTGGGAGGCAGTTTGACGTAAGGCCCATGTGGTACAATGGCATAGCAGCCCTGGAGTCGCGGTGAAGGAAGGAAAAGGGGCCCAGACAATTCTGTGTGAATTTTCTTAAAGTGCTCCATTTGGAGAATCATCGCTTTCACTTAAAGCCGTAAAGTGCATTTTGATCCCCGCGGGACCTCCCTCCCTCTGCTCCCGGCTGCCTCCGTCTTTTTCCACGTTTGTGTGTGTGCGCTTTTTTTCCCTTCCCTCGCTTGTTCCTCATTTGAGGAGCAAAAGGCCATTAAAGCGCCTCTTACACGAGCGAGATGGCAGGGGGATGAGATGAGGTGGATCATAGCAGCCTCCGAACCCCTGCGACTCACCACGCTCTCAGATCGCATCATTTATTGACAGGCTCCCTCCATCCGCCGGCAGCTCCATCCTCCCCCCACAGCCGCCGCAGCTCAGTCCTCCCATGAGCCACTGATATCCTTTTTACAATCCAGCACCATTAGCGTTCACAGATACCCGTACAGGTGCGATCGTTAAATATGGCCATTTCACCAGTTGCAGAAGCAGCTTTGGTATCGGCGGATACGGAACGAATTCGCAAAACAAACTGTTCATTTATTTTAAATAAATTTCAGGGGTGATTTCGGCTCTCCAGTACCGCACTGTCAAAAAATAGATCGGGATTTTGTGTTGACCTGCAATCATCATTTGGAATCTTTTAATATCTTTTTTCCATTTCAAGTGTTATATGTTTTCCGATTGGTTTGGTATTTGAGGGTTTTGGTGTGATATTTGAAGCTGATAGTTCCTGAAAACAATGGTCCAAAGGCAAGCATGTCAAGGCCAGATCCAAAGATTCAAAGAAAAGCATTTTCATGCGTTCCTCTTTCTTCAGAGTTCAGTTTAATAATTCAGAGAAAAAAACAATATTTACTCACACATTCTATATAAATAATGAGAGTAAGGCCAGTGCTTCAGGCTGTCTTTACACTTGTATAATTACCATAGATGTATGACCTGTAGCCTGATGCGTACATGCAAAAGGTTATTCTCTTGCTGTATGCATTTTCTATATGCTCAGTGGCCATCTTTTGTGTCTGTCTGACAGAAATAACTTACTTTAAGTTTGAAACCATGGCAGGGGCTTTAACCTATCCAAAGGATGGGTCAATGTTTAAGCACGCATGGGGGTGGGGATTGGGGGCAGCTGTCTAATTCCAGCTACTGTTCAGCATACCACTCTCTCATAGCTGATAATAAAGGAATGCAAACTCTGGAAGGCTGCTGCAATGGGACAAGCTGGAAGTGTCTATTTAATTTTAATTCCTCAGTCAGGATGCTGTCGTTGAGTTTGCATTCTGGGCCTCAATAAAGGAAAATGAGAGAAATGTGCTAATTTTCCCACTTTCTTTAATGGGCAGATGAAAAATGGAAGAAATTAATTAGGATTTCATGTTTGTTCATTTACTTCTCTGTTTTATGGTCGTTACTCTGACATTTATTTTGGGTGGAAAAAGATACTGTAGATGGCGGCCCTTCTCAGTGTGAGATAGGCATACAGCATTGTATAAATTAATTGTATGATGATATCAGTTGGATGCGTCACTGGCAGCTGTATGATTACCGGAAAGTGATGGCACATAAAGGGGAGATGATTTTAAAAGTGTTAGATGGAGAACACATTTGCAGTAATACCTAAATACTTTAATTGAAAACATAAACAGTAGGATTTTTAAGCTTCATTAACCAGTCACATTACAACCTGTCTATTTTTTATTAAAAATCTAATGTGCCTTATTTGCCTCTTATATTCTCGCTATGGTGCAAATATGGAGCTGAGCTTTTTTCAGAAACACTTGATTAACTTTAATCGCTGTTCCACCCCTCATCCGTGACGCATAGATGTTACAAGGCAACCTTTTCTCAGACAATTAACTCACGGTGGAAGATTGACACCATTCGCCATGTCCCAGCTCTGGTGGCACCTGAGCCAGCCTCTGTGTCTCGCTGCTGAGGCACTGGATCAAGTCATTAAATGGCGCAGATGGAGAATAACCTTTCCAGTTAAGATCGGAAACTTCCTCTGGGCCTCGGCACGTACACGTGGATTTATTATTTTTTTAATGCTCTGCACATTTCTTTGAACTTCCTATCTCTGTCTGTCCAGATGTACATGCAGACTGTGCTTCTTATCACCTGTGACACGCTGCTTGAATGCTCATCGACGGTGGACCTCGTGAATATCTACCCCAGCCTGACCCTTCTAACCTGCACATACAAACAGGACTTTTTCGCCTTTGAAGGATGTCATTGGCTAATCTTGGCACGTCTTTATTGATGCCTGCAGTTGGCAGTCTTCTGACGGAATCCAGAGAACCAAGGACCCAAGCAAAATCAATGTTCCCTTCACGGAGTTCGGCTGATCTGGTCTGAGCAGGGGGAACTGAGCGTGTTTACGACTTGATTATTTGTTCCAATAAATTATTATGAAATATCCTTTTCATAATTCAGTTTTAGCTATCAGAAAGAAGTGATGTGTTCTGTCATATGTTGGTTATCTAAGATTAATAAAAACTGAAAGTGTGTCAAGATTACTATTGTTGGCATGATTTTGTTGTATTCATAATTATTGGTGTTGTATTTGCAAAGGAAACCTCTGGGCTTCCTTCGGAGGATTTTTTTAATTCCTTTTTACTTTTACAGCAATAAAATAGCAGTAGAAGTTGCTTAAGAATGTCTGAGTAAAGGTTTTGAGACACATTCGAAGAGGTAAGGATGCTGTGGTAGTGTAGCATAATGGTTAGGGAACTGGCTTTATGCCTCAGTGTTTCCAGGTTTACTTCCAAGGTAATATTGCCATTGGACTGTAAAGTAAAGAAGAAAGTACTTTACCAGAATTGATTCAGTAAATATCCAGTGCCATAAATGCATAGTGAATAAAAATTGTAGCTGTGTAAGTCACTCTGGGTAAAGGCTTCTGATAAATGAGACAGGGTGAGGTAAATGCTGCCTGTAGAACTCTGTGGGACAATTGTTGTATTTACTGTCTGCAGTGCTGAAAGGCGATTTCTTTGACTTAGAATTGGGATTTATGGAGGTAAAATGACATTGTATTCACAGATCAGAACTTAAGCATGAAAAAATAAATACATACATACACAAATACATACATGCATACATACATACGTACATAAATATCCATTATCTACACCATACAAAATGATAAAATTCAAGGCTACTTACCTCTGAAACGGTTCCTGTCCTTCTCTCCTCCAGACAGCTTTTCTCTGCCTCCACAATTAGGTGCATTTCAGTCACAGTATAAATCCTCGTACAATCAGATCTGTGGGCAAGGCATAGCAGTTGAATGTCTTTTCACTGCGTGGGGGCTTTTTTACACTTGAAGTTTTAATTAATAGTTTGCATTGACACTCCACGATAAATATCTTGAAGCAGTAAATATGTATTCAAATATGCCGTGGGTAGTATGAGTGGGAATAAATCACTGACAGCTTCAAGCCACTTATGTTTGCTAAACCTACAAATTGTTGCACTTTGTAATTTAAATGAACAAAGGCTTCTACCATAGTGGAGTGAATCTTTTGTGAGGCTCTATGAATGAATCTTCTCTTTTTTCATGCTGTGCAGATAGAATAACCTCCATGCACCGCACCAGCATATTCTTTTGCCATGGAAATGTTGACAACTTCCGGAAAGATGAGGTCGGCTCAGAGGGATTTTGTTAAATCATGTTTTTCTGTTATTGAGTCCATATTTTAGAGATCCAGGTGGTTGAGATTCTATCAAATAAAACATGCTGGGGTGTATGAGGGATGTCAGTGCTTAAAGAGAATAATAATCTTATCTTCATGGCAACAATTGTGTTTCTTTGTCCCATTAGGTATTTTGAAACAAAGCTGAACTGCAACCTCAGCTCTGGAAAACAAAACAAGATGACACCACAATTTGGTTTCTTTTATTTCGTCAATCCAAGATTTGCAGGGCTATAATATGTATCAAGACTGAGGGCCTTCCATGTTGCTTTGGCTATAAGGTGAAGGCAAGAAAAGGAACTGCTATAATGGATTTTTTCTTGAAGCACAGAAAAAGAGAAAATGACAAAAACCCAGCAGAAGCATGTCAGTTTTTTCTGTAGCAAACAAACAATGGCCAAATTCTTGCAGGCAATTTCTGATGTGGCCTTTGCACAAACTAAGCAAATAAAAACAGTGGAAGCGCAAATCCATGAATACCAAGTACGCCTCGGTTTTGCCAGCCTGACTTTGGTGTGTTGATTGGGGACCTGTGTCTGTCAGCAAAGGTAGCCCTAAGCAAACAGACCCCTAAGCAGCCTGGAAAGAGTGCTTTAGTGCTAAATAGTGCTTTAGTTTAGTGTTTTTTTGACCAGTACAGTGGAGCTCAGTAGAGCAAAAATGCAAGAAAAAAGTGTTGACCTTGCGCCTGACCTCAGAAACACATTGTGCTGAAACCATGGTGCCTGGGTGATCAACGAGTCAAATACATTTAAACATTCCTGAGCCAGTCTCAGTCAAATGAGAATACAACAGTCACTGCAAGAGATAGATGTGATCTTATTTCCTACATTGTTAAAGCATGTAAGATATGTACTATGACTGGCTGTGCAGTTGTAATATCATAAACTGTGTAATGATGGGTTGATACGGCCCCCAGGTGAACATGAGAGCCCATTCGCAACTCTGAAATAGTTTAATTTCTTCTTTCTGATTCATTCTACTTAGACTATGACCTCAATGCTCAAATACAATTACATAATGTCATAGTTTTACATTAATGTCATAGTTTCACAACTTAACCGTTATTGTTAGTTGTAAAGAAGAATGGTTTTATTAAGAACATTCAGGAGGGTTCATTTTAAGTATATTAACATAAAGCACTGTTTTCTGGTAGTATAAATATATTGGTCATTTAATAAATACAGTCAGGTCTGCTGTGTGATGCTTGTGGTTATTTAGTGTCAAGGTGTGAATCTGTATGTCATTATTATTGAATTATTCATCAAATCATACCTGTAATTAGCTTTCGGAAATAAACACATGAATTATTTAAAAGTTGAAAATGTGAAAAGTATCGAGTGGTAAACCTGCATCCCTTGCAGTGTTTGGAGAGGATTCTCCAGCCACAAGGCCATTGAACCAATGTGTGTCCTGACATTGGGTCAGCTGAAACAGGTGGGCGAAAATAAGTCTAATCCAATCAGAAGAGGGGGCCTGCCTGGCATCACACGGGCTGCCTCTGTGACCGTAATCATTTTGGATGCACCAATGCCGATGAACTTGTATGGTAATAAATCATTCACCGGGCATTGTCAGACCTGTCAGTCAGCATGTTTGCCTGACTAAAGTTCAGGAGCTACTCTCCCCCTAAGAATGCCCCCCTGGCTTGGGCTGTTTTGAACCCCCTTACCATTAACCACCCCCCTTCATCCAGTCATTCCCAGTCTGCAGTGTGGACTCAGCAGTACAGGGCTTTTGTGTACAAAGATGTTATACTAGATTATAGTAGCAGGGCAGTGTGTTATATTCATTGTAATGAGGTCATTTAATTTCACAGAACATCATCTTAGTACCTCAAACAAAGCGAAATATATCAATGTGATGCATTGTAATTAACTATTGATAAACTGCATTGCTGACAGTTGTGTATATGTACACACGCACACAAACCACACATGCTCACACAAAGTAGACTCAAATACACATTCCAAAAAAGGTTCCCGGTAATTACTGCTGTCATTGCTTGTTTCCCTTTTCTGTTTATGTTTAAGTGGCTGTCGTTTCAGCCAGACAAGGAATTCTACATAATGAAGTATTAAATATTTAATGCTATTGAATTTTCACAGCTAATAAAAGCCACGTGCTCCATTAAGTGCATCTGAAGTCAAGCATTACTGCTCCACTGCCTGGTGTAAATCACAATCTGTCTGCAGTCTTTAATTATTAACACTGCACCACCACATACCAATACATGCCCACAGTACCTTGGCCAATTAGGATTTTGTGTTTTCTCTTATTTGCCATTGTCTAGGTGGAAGCCTGCCTTCTTATTTTGTGCCCTGTCTAAGAGCCTTTCCAGACTGCCTTCCATAGATGTATCAGAAAGGTCCCTGCTGAAAACATTTTAATACAAGTATTTATGGATAATTGCTACCTGTCTGAACCTGCCATAAGAAAAAAAGAGAATACATTTTCTCTTCTCTCTGATTCTGAGTATTTGTTTGCACCTAAACATGAAACAGGTACAGTGTTGTATAATCTGATAAATAATTTGGTTAGAATTTTAGTGTTACCACGTTCTCAGTCTAAAATTCAGAATACAAGGAGCAAATAATTTTGCTCTTCTCTGCCACCTTGCTGATGGATTGTGTCAGTTCAGTTGCATAGTTTTGCTTTGTTTTCACAAGTCAAACAATATAAATGCCTGAATAAAAGGCAAAATTATACCCGTCCACACTTTGTAGGCTAAAACATCTGCACTGTTATATTGGAAAGTTACTGAACTGAAACCTCTGGCTTTTTGAAAATAAGTGCTTCTCTGTGTCTCTGGTTTAATTGACTGCCCCTTTTTGTTGTTAAGGTACATGCATTGATTCAGCTGCAGTGATGCTATTAAAAAAGTGTGTTTTTGTGGTAAACAATGTGTTCTTTTCCGAAGATGCAAAGACACATACACTGTATTGGTCACATGATATGAGCCTGAAACGGCCTTTTGTTTGTTGCAGTCGTTTGGTTTTTATTGTGTTTTATGGAATTTTTGGTATGTGTGGTGTGTTATTATAGTATTATATATTTTTCCTTTGATTCCTATTATTTTTGTCTGTTACCAGTGCAATTTCCTCCCCAATCTGCAGGGGATTGATTGCGTGTGTGCTCTCAGGCCCAGTCCACAGCAAACGTATTGATATTCCGTGTGCAAAGAAAAATGTCAAGGATGTAAGAGCCATTGATTCCTGGGAGATAGCGGATTCGCCGCAGCATCGCTTCATCTGGGTCTGGCCCCGTTCCTGCAGACGCTACTGTTTTCAGATAGAATGGATTAGATACTCCATGTCAATGGCTCGGCCCGCGCTCTAGCCCTGAGCACTCATAGTGATTACTCAGGGAGAACAGCCAGTTGATGCACAGGGATGGACTCCACATCATTACTGGGAGCTGGCGGCTCCTGTCGAGCCCCTGCAGGTAATCGGTCTTTGGCCGGATGGGTTGACACGACAACGCAGGCTTTTGCAGACGGCCCTCGGAGCACTCAGAAGAGAAGGGGCCGCAAATGACAGCCTACAGTGGACACTTGAGACTGTGAGTCACGATGTAGGCTAGGGTTGTATAGTGACGCCAGTCAAGCACTGTTGGCTCCACCACGCCACTTCCTAAACGTGTGTATTTGACCTGGAACAGATCTGACAAAGATGCTTTTCATCTCCCATGTGAGCAATTGTGTAAAAAAGAATTGTGCATTCTGGGAGATGTAGTTCATTATCAAAATGCTTTGGGCGATCAAAATGGCCAGAAAGGAAAGCATGCATGGTTCCTCCACCAATATAGAGACAGACTTATCAAGATGGGTTGCTCTCTTAATTATAGACACAGAAACAGAGAACATACAGGAGAACATACAGGACAGGGCCAAAGAGCTGATCTTTTTTTAACCCAGCTTCACTCAAAGGACCATTTTTTTTCTCACTCTGAACAAACAAATCTTAAATTTGTTCCTTGGTTTAGCTGAGGTAGATTTCATTGCAACAACCAATCGAGAGTCATTACTTAATAATCAAAGCAGTTGATTTGTGATGCAAAGCTGAGGAGCTCCCTGGCCCCCAGATACCAAAAGCAACCAGTCAGATATGTAGTCAGCAGCATTCATGCTAAGATGATATGATAACAGACAATAGCCTTCAGAGTACATTATGAATAAATGATGTCAATGGACGTGTTGATTTTAATGTTGCACCCAGCAACGATATGCCACTTTGCTCTGTTGCATTTGAATTATATATAACATAATGCATACACATGCCATGTATATTCATGCAAAACATTTTTATTATCTACACATAAATGAACAAATGACTTACAATTAATTTCTTCATTTTTATTTATTTTCCCTAATGTGTATCTGACAAGCACATTGGTTATAGTGTGGTAACCTTTGAAGAGACAGTCAATTATTATTTTCAATGGTGGTGAAAAAACACCCATCCTTACCATATTCATCATAGTAATTAGCCCTGGACCAAGGGATATTACTGTAATGCATTGCTCTCCTATGTACCCCACTTGAGAAAAGCACATTTCCAGACAGGTAATTGAACTGTTTGGAAATTAATAATACTTTCCCACAAAGTTAATGCTCTCTCCTCCAAGTAGCGGAGCACCTTGATTCACTTTTCTAATGAAACCAGTCACTGACTCTGAATTGCTGAGCAAAGTCAAAAAATGAAAGAAATTATGTTCCAAGGAGATAATTAAACTTGTGTGTAAAAAAAAGTGTGCTTTGGGGAAACACATTCTAAATAAAGCTATTTTATGGCTAAGTCCAAGTTCTCAGTTTCTGATTTAAAAACACGTGGAAAACATGCATTGATTTTTTTTTCTCCATAGGCTTTCTTTTTTCCGTAAGTTTATTGGTGCCCTAAATTAACTGAAGGTGCATTTGTTTGGCCCACAGGAGTTTAGTTGTTTCTACTGTTAGTATAGACACACCAACAAAAAGTAGTAACTGGCCATGAGTTTATATGCAAAGAGCATCTCCAAAGTATACAGAAATGGAGAAAGTAGTTTGTCTGGCTTGTAAGCCTCATAAGTGAGACTATGTCATAGGTGCCATGATTTCATATTGTGTGCTTGTATCACACTGCATCTGTTGAATTATTTGATGGTGACTTGTGGTACAATATCATTTCAATTCCTATTGTCCCTGGATTTCATGAATATATAGGCAGATTCTGACAAATAGAAACAGAGTATCATTTGTCATATATGGAAAATATGTATTAAAAACAAAAAGGGGAATAGAAATCATACCTTTTCCATATGTTGAGAAAGACCAATGATTCACCTGCCATCTCGTTTATTTTTCTCTTCTGGGAAGCTGTGATATCTCAATGTCATGTTTTATTTGACACCCCTGATGTCTCGTCCATTTGAAACAGCTTTTTTTTGACATATAGCACAGCAAAGACAGACAAATCTTACTCACACTCAAGTGGAGGCCGACAGCAGATGATGGAGGGCGGAGACTTAATAGCTACATGGGTCCGTCTGACTGGAGGGAGAAAGGGGAAGGAAGGGGAATAATACCTGTTGGGACACTCCCCTCTCTATGTGTCGATTTTTAATAAATGACAAATATGATTACCTGATAAACAGTAACCAAGCCCATTTGCTCACTTTATAATAACTCATTTTCAGTATTAGAAGCTATCCTCCCATTAATACAACATTGTGAGATGGACTACCACGCTGGTGAGTTTCAGTTAGCGGTGAGTGTGGGAGAGGTGCTGAATGGTAGTAAGGGAAAAACCAGAAGATTAAATAATGATGTCAGATTACCAGGGCCCTCAACACCCAGAGCCCTCAACACCAGCATGCCCTCACCATTGGAAGGAATGATAAAGTTAAGGAAAGAAAAGGCTTGTCACTGTGGTTATGGCATTACTGATAGTGAGGAAGCCATCTAAGATAATAAACACAGCAGAAAGACGTGACCTGCAATGACGCAAGCATCACAGATCCCAAAGTGGCGCTCAAAGGAATGACATCTTCACTCAGCAAGGGACAGGACATTTACTGTTATCATCCGCGCAGCAGAGGAAGTGACTGAACTGTTTGATAGCTCCTTACAACAGGGAGTCACAACCATTGTGCCGTCAGGCTGTTTTCCATCTGGCATTTTTCTTCTGGAAGTAAGCATTTTTCCCCCTGTATACAGGTCAGACTGATAGCTGTATAGAAACTGGGTGGAGCTGTTATACCTCAGAGAGAGAGAGAGAGAGAGAGAAAAGAGAAAGAAAAAGAGAGAGAATATAGAAGGCAAGAGGACATGATCATGTGGGAGAGAGCCATTTTCCTAGGCTGACATTTCTACAGGGCTGTGCCTCTCACCCAAGCCCCCCCCCCATCCAAGCCACTTTATGGCTTGCAGACCCCTGTCTCACATGAAGAGAATTGCACTAATTCCCCTTTGAAAAATAAAAGTCACCAACCCAAAGCCTTTAGTGCAATGAAAGAAAATGTAGTCTTTTTAATACACCCAGTACACACTTTCTCATCCATCATACGCAGAGTTCCATTGTGTTCTGAGAGGAAAAGGGGAGCTTATAGAGAAACCAGACAAAAAGAGGCATTGCCGTGGTGGTCAGTGGACAGTGCCATTTACAGTCTTAAGTCAAGCTTCAGCCCCAGTGCCTGAAAGGAAATGAAAGTAGTGGGAGTTCATGATCCTTTTCATTTGTTCCCTTACTTACAATGTAGCAGCATTGACCACTGCACTTTGAAAATGAAATTTGGGGATGTGCAACCAATTTTTGTTTATCTGTTTATGTTCCATTAATTAAACTTCCCATTAACAGGATATGTTATGTGCATAGTACAACATACATTGGCTTTTTGGAGAGTTTCTCCAAGTGCACTCTTCTGTTTAAGAAGGATAGTAATTGAATGCAGATACACTGTTCTCTCATGATCAAGATTTCCCCTCCAGGAATAGTTTTTCTGCCAATATTACTCCCAGTTTTTCTCTTGCTATAATTGAATTTTTAATGATGCTGTGTGTCTCCTGCATAATAAATCTGGTTGAATTTGCAATATAATATGTAAATTTGTAAATACAAATTCAATTTAACAGCTCCCTTGTGGATTGCTTCGTATGCATCCTTAAACAAGGCTGCCCTGTTTGTCTCAGTTTATAAGCAATGGAAATAACACAAATCTTTTTTTTCTTACTAGACTGTAAGACCATGTGATTATGATTTCCCCATAGTTCCTGCTCATGCTTAGACTCAGGCTTACCTCAGAGCTCACAAGAGTGGTGTAGTAGCATGGCTTTATATGGGTACATTTCCATCCCAGGCAACATGAGGTGGGACCCAATCAAATGAACTTAGTTGAGGACATATTCAATTCAATCAAAACAGACTATATACAGAAATATAAATGATTTTACATATTTTCTATACTATCAGAGATAAGCAAACATGTTCTTTGGATCATGTTGCTTTAATTAAAAAAAATAGAATATGCCCTTGAAGAAAGTGTATTTGGAGTGATTTGTATATGCCCTTTAAGAGACTAAATGTATCTTCAAAAAAAAAAATACATCAGGAAAATTATGAACATGTATGTATTTCATGATGTGGGATTGATACTTCATGTGTAAATGCATACAATGTCAGAATCAGCTTTCACTACACAGTGCATCCATAGTGTGCCACCTTAATATGGCTATTATTGTTAAGGTATTCATATTCATTACATTTTTCTGTATTGGAGAGGTAAACCTAAAGAGAAGGAGCAAAGCGTGTGCTTGTGTGTGTGTGTCTGTGTGTGTGTGTGTGTGTGTGTGTGTGTGTGTGTGTGTGTGTGTGTGTGTGTGTGTGTGTGTGTGTGTGTGTGAATGTGTCAGTGTGTTATTGTGTGTATGCATTTGTGTATGTGTTTCTCTGTCCTCTGAAGTTTGTTATTACATATGCCTAATTTATCTGTGCATTCCAGCACTCTCTGATTTCCTCTAGCTGTCCAGGGCTGTGTATTTTTCTGTGCTATAGGCTCTGAGGCTATCCTCCTTCACAGCACACTGCCTCTGATAGCTGTTTCATCAATTTAACACACACACACGCACATACACTGCCTACATTTTTTCCAAATTGCTACCAGCGAGTATAGACTATAGTAAAACAGGTTCATGGATTAATGAGTTCTTGTAGCAGTTTTAAGACATTTTCAAAGGCATTGTCTTTATCTTGGAACTCTTGCTTCCTAGGCTGGCTCTGTGTGTAAGTGGATCTAGAAGGAGCATGAAGACCAGGGGGAAGAGTGTTTGAATGAAGTATCATTAAACCAAAACCTCTGTTTATGCTTAAAGGAACAAAGACCTAAGAGTAATTAAGGAATTTCAAGTTCAAGTATTGAACAGAGTTTGGGGTGTTAAAGGGAAAGGGAAGTGTTCTTCTTAGGCACAACATTCTTAGGCTGGAACTGTTATTAAAGCAGAAATTTATCACATCATATATTTAAGAGATAGTATATTTATATAGAGATAGTGTATTTCAGTTTTTTAGAATCTGATTTGGATGAAGCTGAAAATACATTGCTGGTCTGGATTAACTGACATTTTTGCTGTGTGTGTGTGTGTGTGTGTGTGTGTGTGTGTGTGTGTGTGTGTGTACAGATGATAATGAATATCTTGTTTTTGCAGCTCATTCTGGTAAGCTTTTCCTGCAGGAGGAAAGGGAACACCATGTAAACGTGAGGAAAACGGATGCTGAGGAGCATAAATCTGTAATTAGTCCAACCAGCTAAGGAGGCAGAGATAAATAATTAAAAGCAGCAATTTATGCAAATGGACAAAATCTGGTACAGTCTGGTACAGGTGCACAGACCTTTAGTGCTGACACCATGATAAAAAATATAATTTTATTGTGTTTGTGTATGTTGTCTTTTTTTTTTTTTTTTTTTTTTTTGGTTGTGTAGCACCTCAATATTGTTTACATAACAGCAAAATCTTGAAAGGGATTAGTTTTAACATTTTTTTATGCTGTCAACAATATTTTACTTTGTCCATCTCACAATTTGGACTGCCCAGTTGCAACTGCTAGCTTCTTCCACCGCCCTCATAATCTGGGATAATGCAGACTAGCTTGCAAGTGCAGCAAAAATACTTTAGGAAGCTATTGCAGGTGGGCTGCAGGTGCCCAATTGACACCTGCAGTGTGCAACAAGCTGGGACAACACCCTCATGACTGAAACCATCCTGTACAATGCCATATCCTATTGTGTGCTGCGCCGTGGGGCTAATGGCCGTATGTAACATTGCCACATTCTGCGTTTGATTCTGTGTCATATCATCAAGGCATTACCCCACTTTAGATGGATTTACCACAGACTGACACTGTATTCTGTTATCAGCATATTAGTTAGGCACAGCTGCTATGCACAGCGTTTTTATTTGTACACTGTAAGTTTATATGTGCACAGTTATGATTCACAGACAGACGGTGTTACTGTCACAGTGATTTATCTGAGACATTCATAGATTTATTAGAGTTAGAACTTCACTCGAAAAAGCACTGTTCACATTGAAGAAGCTGTAATTGCAAATGATAAACATGACTTGGCCACTTGAAATTAACACGAGCAGCATCTGCACCTATTTCTTTTAAATTGTTTAAGTGTGCTTGTGAATTTTGCCAGAGCATGGTCCCTGTTTTGCCAGGGGTCCAGTGGGCATGTGGAAACTAGGCAGTCTCCTGAAGAGTGATGATAGGTTTTGACTGTTTATCACCTCCTCCCCCTGCTTCCTGCTGGCTGTTGCCATGGCAGCATTGCTACTACCCCCCCCCCCCCCCCCCACTCCCTGTTTGGCCATATTACACCTGTATCAGTTTACTTGCATTTAAATGATTAAGAAATAAAATATTACAATTAAGCAAACTGCCACTGCTCAGGTATAGAAATCTACCAGTTATAGCAGTACTCTCATTCAACAGCCATCCTTCCTCTTACTAGATTGTTTCTTTAAATTGTGTTTAAATGCGTAGTCACTGTGCACGTTCCAACTGTGAAACAGTTAATGACACATCTGAAGATCCAGATAGATGATGTAACATAATAAAATTAATAATAAAAATATCTTCTTCTTTAAGCAGTGCAGCATACAGCATTAGTATAGAAGCAGAGGCAAATTCAGTTCTGTGGAACGGAGTTGTATAAAGTGCTGTTTCCCTGGGGTGGTAAAATTATTGCTGCCTTCTCATTCAATACATTTCATTTCAGCATAATGTGTTTCATTATCTTTGCATTTTTTCACCTCACCCTCAAACAATGTTACATTGGACTATTAAAAGACATGTCAGCACAGGAATTAATAGACCTTTAAAAAAACCTGAGTGCAGGCAGCACCCTCTTTGTTATATTGAGGGGCCCTGCGCTTTTGCTGGGGACCATATTGCGGTGATATCAGCCGTTGAGGGCGCAGCTGGTCAGATGGGCAGCGAGGGAGATGCCTGAGGCAGGCGCGGGTTCCTGGCAAGCAGATACAGAGAGTCTGCTGTGCCAGGGTGCTGCCACCGTACTGCTTGGTAAGACACAGCAAAAGGGGGAGGAGGTGGCTCTGTGGGGCAGTTTAGGGTAATGTGCCTTTGCATGAGTGGATCTTTGCTTTTTTTTTTTTTTTTGCTTCGGTCACTGCAGGAGCTTCAAATCATAAGCACTGAACCTGATGTGGACTTTTGGCAACCAGCAGGACGCTCTGGGGAGAGATTGAGGTTGCTGTGTGGTGAAAATGCAGCGTAGTGTACGGCTGCTGGCCTTTTCCTAATGGAAAGGATGAATTGGGGATGAGGAAGTGATGAGGAAAACCCTGCATTTTTTTTGCAAAAGCTGCTGACAATTTAATCATCATTTGCATCAGTGGAGTTTATTCAGCTGCAGAGTTTGGACAATAATGCTGACGTGCTTCCTCTCTGCCTGACTCTTTATGCTCCATGTTTATTACCGTATCTGCATGTTAATCATTTTCTTTTACTGAAATTCAGACAATTTCCATTAAACACCCATTGACGCTGTTTGGAAAGAGAAACAGCAGACCACGGTTTCGATTTTAAAATGTCAGCAGAAAAAAAACAGAAAACAAATATAGATTGTAAATTACTAACAGCAGCAACAAAAACAATATTAAATGATAATGGCTTAAATATTAATGAGCCTTTCTAAAACCATTCAAACAGAATTCAGAAAAAGCAGTATGAAAACAAGTGGCTTGTGTTTTTAAGGAATAATTCCCTTTGTGTTTCAGGGAAGGCGATGTAGTGTGTAAAATATATGTAGGGCACGGGGGCGCCTTTGATGTACATGAAAATAGAGACAGTACTGAGGGGGTGCCCTGAATGGGAATGGATGAGGATGTGAATCCTGCAGGTGCAGGTCGGCCCCACGGGAGAGAGAGGTGTGCCGGGAATCTGCTGTGCCAGATTAAAGTGGACAGCAGGGGGAATCGATGGCAGAGCTGGATTCACTGCCTGTCTCATGCCCCACTCAGGGTTGGGAATTATTCCCAGATTAAGATACTCCCTCCAGCCCCCCCCACATCCCCCAAGATGTCGATTTCATGATTTTATCACGTTCGCTCTCCGTTGGCGTCACTCTCCGTCCTCCCTGGGGTCGTGGCTGAAGAGAGATGTTGTCGATGGCTCAGGCGAGCCGGCATGTCCGAGCATGCCCCATTGCTTGATACCAGACAGGTCGTTATAGCCAAGGGTTAGTATGCAGAAAATGAGGTGCAGGTCTGAGATTGATGTCTCGGTACCAAGGCTGCACAATGCTTCATTAAGTGAGGTTATATCACAATAATGCACCATCACACCATATCTCTGAAGGGGGAATTGCTTTCCTCCTTGCTATCATATAGAAATGATGGTAATGAGAGTGAGATGCCTGCATGCACTATTTAGACAATGTTTGTACACTCGCATGTACATGAATGCACACAAACGCACACATACTACATAAACACATGTATGCACATACAGAAGCACAGATACAGTAGCACACACATGCACACACACATATACACACACACATACATACATATGCACATTTGAAAGACTGGATTTAATGTGGTGTCTGGGACATGCGTATTTTGGCACCCTAAGCAGCATTAATTATCCAGCCTCTGCTATGGCCAGCCCTTGTCTTAGGCACCTGCTCACTGCACTGTTGCACACACATTTAAAAAAAGAGGTGAGCCAGAGACGCTACGGACACGCTGTTGTCACGGTGATGCACGTGTACCATTCCCGACAGGGACGCAAAAGTACACAGTCGATAGAGCGCTTTGTTGCCTCTACAAGCTCACAGCTGGAATTCCGTTTGTTTCTTACCGGAATGGAATTTGTAGTGGGCTTCAGTGTGAAGGAAAATAAGAGCGACAAATTGAGCAAAAGCACTTGGGTGGTGGATGTGCCACTTTCAAGGTTCTCTCAAAGCACTCAGGAGATTTAAAGACAGAGAGAAGAAAAAGCGTGTGATTCTGGCAAAAAGGGAAAACATTGATTTTACTTTCTTAAGGATCCTTCAGATGCAACATTCATGCAGAAGATGTCATCTGTGATCAGGACTCTTCAGAATGTCAACAGCTTGTCAGAGCTTCTTTTAATTGCACTTGAGATTCTAGAAAGGGCACTGCTTTGGGCCCTTAACTGTTGGCAGAGCAAGGCTTCATGAACACCAAACTACCAAAACAATTATGTGATCAGTGCCTTATGAATTTGAACCAGTCGTTGTTTGTGGTGAAGAGAAATATGTTTTCATTGGTTCATCAGCATCATTGACATTCAGTTCAAGATAGTTCAAACAATTGTAGGTTCTTGAAACCTTTTCCCTTTCACCAGCTGTGACAACCCACTGAGTTCTGCCAATCGGTGATAAAAAAGTCTGCTGTTGATGATATGAAGTTTCTTTTTTGGAGGGAAGGCCCTCCTTTGGTTCTAGTTAGTGTTTTTTTTTGTGAGAATACATTCTTATTTATTTGAGGTGATGAATGTGATTTCCCGTGTTTCTATCTAGTGTGGACTATTTTAACACAGTTTGTCAGAAAACAGAATTCTAAAGCAGAAAGAAAGATTGCATAGGTCACTGGTGTCCTGCAGTTTCTGCTGGTTTTTGGTGTGTGTCAACACCTAATTGCTTTAAGGTAAGTCACCGACAGGCAGAATTGTCCGCACACCTTCTCTCAAAAGCCTAAATTACATGCTGATTGACAGGAACCCACAAAAAAACTGCAGACATGTGGCCCTCCAGGACTGGGATGTGACACTCGTTGCTTAGTTAAAACTGCTCAGACATGCTAGCCATTGGGCTTACAGTGGTTATGAGCACCTGTGGGGGTTGTTCCATGGGGAAGACTTCTTGGAGACTTAATGCCATTAGCTGACTAGACCTCCAACAGGCTGGCTTGTCTGAAGTCAGCACACATGCTGGCATCAAAGGCCCATAAAGGCTCACCCCAGGCTGGTTCTGTTAACCTGAAACTATCCCCAAATGCACACAGTGCTGTGTGTTTATTCTTTTATTTCTGTCCCTACATTTGCTTTTTCAAATACACCTCAGCTCACACAGGAAATGTAATGGGAAGGGCTGATGGGAGTGGAAAGCAGAGGTTTCTAAAGTTTTGATTACGGTTAGTTTGCTGTGGAATATCTGACACACTGAATATGCAGAGGGGGATATTAAACACTACTGGGCACTCTCTTGCTCTGCTAAGTGACAGTAAACCGTGAATGGGGGACCCTCTGCTTAAATGTTTTGTTTTGACAAAACACAGTATGTTTGGAAAGACTTCAGGAGCTGACCCTGTATGTGTTTTAATAAAATTGTGGACTAGTCAGTAACCTTGGGTTAATTTAGTTAAAATTCACATTCCCCTGTGTGGAGTAGCTGAGTGGTCTTTCTTTATCATAACACAGGGCAGTGTTGTGCCTCTGCTTACCACTGCTATAGCTCTTCCCCCACCCCTTTGCTATAACAAAAAGGCTATGAGAATCAGTGAGGTGTATCTTATAGGGTATAATTATATTTCCTCAGTAAATTGCCCAAAGGAGCAGTGCAATCGTCAGGAAGGGATTAATTCAATTTAAACTGATTGTACCTGACTGCATTTCTGTAGTTGATTAATCATTTTTCCTGAGCTCTTGATCTTACCATTAAGTCTCAAATAAGTCTTAATATGATTGCCCCATTTTACCAGGGAAAAAAATCTCAGCAAGATTACATTATTTATGCAATGCAAGATGCTGGAGTAGGTGAAAAAGGGAAAAGGGAGGGTGGGGGTTGGGGAAGTAGAGGGGTGACGGGCTTCACTGTAATCAAGCGAAGGAGAGGATATCAAGGTTGTTTTGCAAGGGTGACCTTTAAGTCTTGTCTTTTTCTCAGTGTGCAGGTCTGCTGCTAACCCACAGCTGTCCTCTCCACCCCTGCGATCGCCACAGGTTTCAGATGGTCCTAGAGGGGAGCTGACTCCCTGCCATCATGCAGAGTACACACTCTGAATTAATGCCACCATGGTATTTACACTATGTGCCGTTTTGCCATTGCCCTTTCATAAGGTAGTTCTTAGTGCTGGCTTTTGTAAAATATGGGAGTCCAACTGAAATAGAGAGCAACAGACAGCACAGCATGCGTTTCTGGGCCAGCAGAGAGAGGTGTCAGTGACTTGCTGTGATAGTCCCACTGAGAGACACAGGATAGAATGGCACAGATGTAGTCAACACTCTTTAAAACAACATTTTCAAATAAAATGCAGCTGTTAGTGTATTTATTTGTTTAATCACAAACTCAATCTGGAGAGTTCAGAAATTAAACATTAACTTGTCAAGTAGTTTTTGTAAAGAAGAAAATCAAAATTTGAATTTATTTTAACACCAAAGATAAGGAAGAATGTTGAATGAATCCTGGTCATTGTGCATCATTTCTATTTCATGTCAAATGTCTCTTTACGTAACTCTGTCTACCTGCTGCATGTGAATTTTGTTCTTATCACTATTTGTGTATCTTTGAAATTCCTCCTGCATAGCAAATGGCCATAACATTCAGAATTCTGCCTGAACCTCAGTCACAGAGCTTATGAACTTACATTTGATTACAGTGAGGCAGAGGTCCTGCACAATTCCTTGAAACTCTTTAACTGCTTTAAACAGATAATCCTCAGAGACCCCCTAAACTGATCTGTGTTCTGTCTGACCTGCATTTGTTCATGCCTCCATGCTAAACTGAATTATCTTGAGTAAAGAGGTTGTTGTACCTGTGATATTGAATTATAAGGATGTGTGTGTGTGTATGTGTATCCAGGTGTGTGTGTATATGTGTGTGAGAGAGAGGGAGCAAAAGAGAGAGAGAGACTGATGCATACCCATCTCAGGGAACACCTCCATTTCCTCTGTTTCAGGCACAGGGGTCACACGGAGGAGACTTGATGAATAATTCAACAAGTCATTGCGTTATGAAGATGGAAATATAATGTTAAGTTTGAGACTTAATTATCAGACTTCCAGCATCTGTAATTTTACTGCCAATGGGGTCGTCCCCCCAAAGCCCTGCACTTTGACTCCATTAATGGCCCTCAGCATTCAGGCACATTTTTTTCCACCCCTCCCTGCTTTTCTCTCATTGTATTCTGTGCAGGAATGCTTGGCAGTCAGTGAAAGAGGCCGAGGCAGCTCTCAGTGAAGTGGCAGTGTTCCTTCTGCAGCATTGTGGGTAATCTGGAAGGGCTCCTGTGCACTTGCATTGTTGTGCAGCGTGGGGCGGAGCTGTGAGCTAGCATGGCCTACAGCCAGTGTGGAACAGGGTTGTGCAGTGTGGCAGAGAGCAAGGTATAGCGAGATATGCGCTTTGTACTCACCCATCAGCAACTGAATGTTTTCTATTTGTCTCGGTGCTGAAAGGATGACCTCTGGTTTTCACACATTTCTTAAGTAGTGACTCATATCCTTGTTGCTGGAAATGCAAACTGTTAGGCATTCAAATATTGATGGGGTGGTTTTTTTATTTATAAAAAAGTGCCAACCACCATTCTTTTCAGTTTCCACAAGGCTGTCGCAGTACATACAAAGAGACGTGTAGTTCCTGATGTAGATGTCTGCTGTAAGAATTTTTGATGACATTTCCCTATTCTTCAGGAAGAAGGAGCTGGTAAATGAGTGTGTCACTGTGTTTCCGACCATGCCCATTGGGGAAAGGTTTCTATATGCATAGATTATAAAAAGCAGCAGTTGATCCTGAAAGAAGGGAGACTGAGAATGAAGTCTAAGTTAGATACTACACCTTGCCCTCGGTTTGCTGTTCTGCTGGAGCAGGGCTCAGGGGAGCACTGTCACAGGCGTGTGCGTTGATGGGAGAAAATCACGTCCAGGAGAATTAAGAAAATACTTAATCTGAGGATTAATGTATGAAAAAAACATTTTGGGACCCCCACATGCCTCATCATGTCAGTATTTCTCATTGAGCTGGCTTGTATATGTATGTGCATGCATTTGTGTATACTTGTGTTCGTGTTCACTCATGTATGTTTGAACATCATATTCTGATTAGATTTTCAGAGTGTTAGGGGTTGAGGCATCACATAGACTTTTATTTATATGACTATTTTTATCAGGCCTGAATTGGCCGTGTATTTCTAAATTAACAGTGCCATCTAGGAACTCTTATATTGAAATACAGCTTCGATTTGTCTTCTGCAATTACCCCAGAGCAGTACATTTACAGTGTATAAACTCTGAACAAGGATGTATTTATGATCTAAATTAACCTGGTGCATAGCAAGCATTTGGATATATCCATCAGAAGTATGCTTGAATTAGTCTAATTTGCAAAACACACTGAAGCACTGTTCAATCCCCCTAGTGGAGAAGAAAGTACCATGCCAATATTCCTTTCCTGTATCTAGCTAGTTAATTCACTGGTTAAAGAAGTCAAGTGCTGCTCAAGGAGTACTCGATGAAGAAACCGTTAAATAACTGTTTAGGTAAATAATAGTATCCAGCATGTTGATAAATATGGTTATAATTTAATTCATGCATTTTGGACAGATCTAAATGAAGACATGATACCTTATTTAATGTGAATGACTGACATTTCTGAAATTCTTTTTTTTTTTTTTCAAAATGACAATCTTTGGAATAAAGACAAACTTTGGGGGGTTGTTAACCTTTGCGAGAACTTCGCTCTTTTGCATTGAGTTGAACAATGTGAAGACCACTGTATCACTGTTATGAAGGTGGATCGGGGCCTCCAGTTGGTTGCGCTGTACAAAAGTTATGGAAGCAAAGTGTGGGCTCTGTTATTAGGTGTTTACGTCTCAGTTGCACCATTTCAGGCTATGGCCAGAGAATTACATTGGTGAGGCAACAATTGGCCCAGCCTTGCAATGGAATGACAGGGGGTTAGCCACCTTGTTCTGCTGGTCATATTGCTCTCTAGCAGCCTCATCTGGTCAGGCCAGATGCCTCTAGATGCACAAACTGAGAACATGCTGGTCTCGTAATCCACTGACGATATGGAAGGTATGTAATTAAGGAAGAATCTTCACTGGATGTAGAAGCACATTAACATTAGGCATGACATGAATCGGATGAGTAACCTGCTTATGGTGCTGTGCTTGTGCTAGTTTTCTTGTATTCGTTATACTAAACCTGGCAGTTGTATAGTCATTTAAAAGCCCTAAAAGTACTATTTCAACAATATTTTAGCTTCAAACCATTTGTCATATTCCATGGTTAGGTTACCTTTCTGCACATTCACAGTATACCTGTACGAGTGAAATCTAATAAAAAGAGGGACTGTTCTTCTATAAAAAAAAGTGGGGCTCTTCTATTGGTTGCCAATTATTTATCATTGGTGTCTAGTTGTACATTCAAAAAGGGATGATGCCAAGCTGGAGCTACCTCATTCTGCTGAGTCACTGGCATATGTGAAAGGACATGGCAGCACAGCAGAGCAGAGGTAAAGCCAGCTCTTCTGCGGCTCACCTGTTTAACAAATAGGGGTTAGGGAAGCAATGTAGTTAACCTTTATGGTAAAGTTACCAGATGTAACAGGAGCTGATATTTCCATCAGTTTAGTAGACTGAGTCCCCCTTTATATTACATTGCATTGAAAAAAATGGTAAAGGAAAATAAGGGTAATTTATTTGTGCATCTCATCCACTGTGTAGAGACAGAAGTTCAGAAGGAAAGCAGATGCAGGATGTATACACCTATGCCTGCTCTGGTAGGAAGATTCAGGGCTTGCACAGCTGGTGGAAGGCCCCCTGTGGTGCGTGGCAGGGTAGATATCACAGCGGGAAACCCTCCAGTTCCTGGGAAGGAGGGAATGAGTGGAGGGGTTGGAATAGGGTGTGGGGGTGTCAGTACTGTAGCATCATGGAACACAGCACCCCTGCATGCCCCCAGTAATGTGACCAATGATGTTATACACAACATGTAAAATGTATGGATAACAGTGCTGCTTAAAGGGAGGAGGTTTGAGTGCATTATTTTGATTTGCTGGGTAGTAGTGTACAGTGCTGATGAAGGAACTGGTCTTCAACTTCAAGAAGGAGGCTGCAAGTTCTGCAAAATCCTGGGAATCTCCTACCCTTATGTATGGTTTTAAGCAGTAAATATTTAAGTAATGTAATGAAAAATGCACGCTTTGTTAAGTTTCTCTGGGAATGAGAATCTGTTAAATGCTTAAAAATAAATGTAAAATCTCTCGCTCAGCTAAATAGTGATACAAACATTTTAACATTTGATGGTTTTTAAGCTGCATTAACATGGTTCACCTATGAAGCACAAAATGATCAGATATTTTAGTTCTCTACTTAGCTGCATAGTTGTACTATTTAAAGAATGACACTGGTAAATATGCAGGGCAATGTGGGTGTGAAATAATGTGTTTGAAAATTATTCATACATGCTCATGGGGATGCTACCATATGTACTTTTGCTGATGTTCTTTCACACTTTCTCTATCATCCCTTTTTATGTAAGTGATGCACAGCCAGGGTGTTAATGTTAGTTCAGAAATGGATCATGCACAACATCCATGCCACTCTAATTGTTGTATCTTACATGGCAACCATGGCAGTACTCTGTCTCCACTGGCCCAATTTGAGTGTCGCTTTCATTTTTGTTGTTGGTTGAATTCATTAAAACAGTATCATAGGAGTTGCTCCACTTCTCAGCCTATATGGTACATAAACATATCCCAGGGAACAAGATATGTTCTCAAATGGCCAATTAGTCAATTAATCACCTCTCAAATCCCATTTATAATCCTGGTAAATTAAAAACTCATTTTTCTCTGTTTGTATGGAGGCCTGCTGCCATCTCCCATCCTCCCTTCATTCAGCGAAACTGAGCCATTAAATTGTTTAATTGCTAAGTGCTCGCTCATTTTCCTCTCAAAATATCCCTTTGTCTGTCTAATCATCTTTCCCCGCGTGTCACTTTATTCAGCCCGGCGCTCCCTATGGCGCCAGTCCACAGCTGCATTAACCCCACAGCGCTCTCCCCAGTCTCGCTGGCAATGGCTCTGCCTTCACAAGCTAAGCTACAGCGTCGCTCGTAATTGACAAGGAACACGGGCCACATTTCCATCCTGTCATCTCTAAACGTTAATGACATCTCTGTTACCGGGCGAGGCTTCATTGGGCAGCACGAGACCCAGTTCTCTCCCCAGGCAAGGTTAAGTCCAAACCTAGCGTGTTCTCTCTCCCCTCCTCCATATCAATTCCACCCCCTTGTCTCTGTCTCTCTGCTCGGCTATTTAGCAAAATGATAAGAAACAGGGCCAATTTGGACCGCCTGTAATGAGCCAGGGCTTTATGTATTCAGAGCGAACCCACCCACCTACAAAACATTGTCCTGGTGTGAACAATGGAAGCCATTTCTCAAGGTGCATTTGGTAAATGAAGCAGGAGGAGGCCACCCGCTGCTTTCCAAGCATCTTGGAATTAGTGAAGAAAATCTGTTGATTAGCCACCACTTTGGTGGAGACAAGCTATTTATAACCACCAAACAAAATCTTATACTTTGGACGACAAACTCCTGAATAAACTGTGAGTGTTTTTGTCTGCATGCCTCATTGGCCATGTTGCTACTCACACACAAGCGACAGAATGGTGAAGTTTTGCTTTTCGCTTTATTTTATATAAGTTATTCGCAGTCACAGTTCTCTGAAATCAAAGCCATCCATCCCTAAGCAGTCTGTGGCATTGTTTCCCACAGAGGGATCTCAGGCACAGAACTGAGTGAGCCCTAATGTGACCTTCTCCATGGCACAAAGGACTCAGATATCAGACGCTGAACTAAGCCCTAACGCAGCTTGATCCATGGCACAAAGGAACTGAGGAAGGGAACATCTGCCTCCGCTGGGAGTTTCAGGGACTGTATCCGGGGGCTGAGCAAGAATTGGTCAGCCGGGCTGGCGTTCCAGAATCAGAGAAGACATTCAGAAACATGGACAAGCGGTCAAAGAAGGGTGAAGAAAATAAAAAAAGCATTTACACTTGCAAGGCTAGTATCCATCTCCCCTCTCTTGATTTATCTCTCTGTATATTGGATCTATTTGAGGTGATCTGACTGGGGAGATCAGAATGACAGGAGTGAGACTTGTACAGTCTGGCATTATGGCACCTGGAGGATGACTCTGATCCTTTCATGTGGGGAATTGCCAAAATCAAGGCATGTCTAAAAACCCCAGGCCAGGGAGGATGTGAGGCAGGAGACTTCACTGATCAATGCAACACTCCTGTATTTTGTGAGAGGTTAAAATCAGGAGGCATGGGGTTTTAAACCATCAGCTACAAACGCTTGGCCAGTCAAACTGTCTTTACATTCTATTTAATTTAAAGGGTTGGCCTTAGGTCATTATATAAGTCTGCAGTACATTCTCATAATGTGCAAGATGACACCCTTTTTTTGCTTACTGTAGCATGATCCTACTCCATGACCGTGGAATATTAACCTAGTATACTACAGTAAGAGTTAATCATTTGAAAAATCAATGGCCCTGTCTAGGCATTGGTCAGGTGAACTCACTGGCTCTCTCAGCCAATTTTCAGAAGTCCGACAGGCCTTACCATGGAGCAGTCAAAAGACATCAACGGTCCAATCAGTCATTATGGCAACATATGAGGGGCTAACGAGATAAGTTGTCAGGTTAGAATGAAATATTGAGACAGATTCCGGTACAAATTGTTATGAATCATTCCACAGTTTAGGGGCTCTAAAACAAAAGGTTCTGCTGCTTTGTTGTTCTTAACAATAGTTGGAAGAACAGTGTAACCAGCCCCCTGTGAACAGAGGAGTTGTGGGGATGAATACAGTATTGTGAAATCCTTTTGGTATGCTGAGGCAAGCCCATTTTAATGCTTTGCTGTTTGAGTTAAGAGTTGTTCTTTAAAAAGGAAAGAATGTCAGGCTCTTTGTTGCAGAATTTTGTACTAGAAACTGTGCAGATTCCCCAATGACTGAGTGAAGATTGTTGAAAGAGATGAAAAAGGTTAATGAAATTGTTTAATATCTGAAGATTGAAAGTATTTGCAGGGGATTGAAAAAGGTGCTGGAAGTTGAACTGCTTGATCTTGATGTTTGTGAGTGTGTGTGTGTGTGTGTGTGCGTGTGTGTGTGTGTGTGTGTGTGTGTGTGGGGGGGTGTATTCCAAAGTGATGCTACTGCTGTTCAGATCTAGAGAAACACAGAGGGTCTTTACATCCACTGTCAACTTTCCCTATTTTTATTATTCTATACTTATATCAGTCCTTATCTTATCCTGAGCAGACTCAAGTTGTGTCCATTGGAGTCCTTTGAAAATTTTGCAAAGCTGGCCATGGCTTGGCCTTGAAGTCTAGAGCACAGGGCACATGTGTGAGTGAAGTCAACATCACAAACAATATTTGAAGTCCTTAACATCACTCTGAAAACAGCAACCCCTGAAAGTGTCACCAAGGCAATTTCTCTTCCCTATCACTTTTTCAGCATTCATGAAGTTTGTCCTTGCCCAAAGTAAATGAACTTATGTTGGATGAGTTATCAGCTAGGTCACCTCCAAACTCTTCCTGCTTTGTGTTTCAAAGGCAAGGTTCATGTGTCTTTATTATAAGCGTCTGCTTTTCCTGACTAACAGGGGTATAACCCTGGTCATTATGGGTAAATCACACTGGTGTTGTTCAACAGTTTTGATTAATTGCAGATATCTGGATCGTCCTTGTAGATATTCGCATCCCATCGCCCCTTCCATAAAAGCAAACACGGAGACGAAGTGCAAAACAACAGCACAACACATATTTGCTCATTGTGCCACTGTGGACAGGATTTCAGTAGGGTCAGCTTCTGTTTAAGACAGTGAAGTGAGACAGGTTTGCAATGGACATTCATTCAAAGTTTTTTTTGCCTGTATTCTGTTGCCATTAATGAGGGTGTATATTAACTGCTGTGAAGAAGTCCAGTAACCATATTATTCAGATTGTAGGGGTTTGAAAATGTAATGTTTCTCTGCTGCCTTCTCTGAGCTCGACATACCTTGTTCAATACTCATTGGTACTGCGTGGGCTGTAAAAGCAGAGCCTGTAATTACATAGTTGTGATCATATTTGCATAAAGTTTATCATGATGCTAAAACCTGACTTATAGCACATATCTATTTTTTGGTTTGGCATTTGTCATTAAAGACAGTAATATGAAAATTAATTTATCCCTGATTTGTATATCATTAAAGTCATGTATAACATTGCCATGACATTAGTGTGATATTAGCATTAAAATTTAACTCTTGGTCATATGTGTAAGTCACAAGTGTAATGAGAAATGCATTATTATGATGCTTGCACATAAACATTTTCAACAACACACTCATAAACATGAATGAACACATGCAAAGTACTTATGCACATGTGTGTATTATACAGGAATTATTACTGTTGGTGTAATATGGTGTGCATTGTAGCTGTTGAAATCATTCAGCCATTGTAAAAGATAAAAATGAAGTAAACATTCATATCACTATTTGCTAGACGATAATGGCAAGTGTTGCTACTGTAATGAAACACAACACATGGTGCTTTTTTTTTCCTCACCACACAGTGTCCTCTCTTCTGTGTTGCCAGCTGGATAGTGTTGCCAGTGTTTTTTTTTTTTTCATTTACTGCCATTTAAATAATGAATTTCATTGAACATCAGAACTTGTTCTTGTAGTGAATGTTTCTCAGTGAATTGCATTCACAAATTATTAGTATTTTAAAGGACTTTTTAAAATACTAAAAAAACTGCTGCAGATAACACTGAGTTTCATGTGTGCATTGTGTAAGTACATTTTTAGTATATAAGTACATAGTTACAAATGATATTTGATACAAATTGCTGTTTGACAAAACAAGTTTACATCAAAAGCTTGTATTGGTACTGAACCAACCCTGCTATTGAATTTAGTGTAGACTGATAAAAACATTACTCATATTCCTTTTGTTATAGCTTTTGTTATGCATCTATCTTGCTTTAAGTAACATCTCTCCCTCCCTTCTACCTTAACCCATGTTTGAGCAGCTGTGACTGATGCATTATCCTTACAGAAGAGCTCAGTGAGGTCCATAATGTAGTCAAGTACAGAACACATAATACTTAGAAAGATGGTCATTCTGTCTCTAAAATGCTTAGCACTGATGATTACAACCCCATAAAGGGTTAAAGGACTGCAAAGCCAGAGCTCAGTGGAGAGAATAGTTTAATGTAGATTATGACTGTACAAATTATACATCACATTAATAACAGGAGTGGAGACTACAAATATAATTACATTGATTTCTCACTGATGGGTACAAATAATGACATTTCCCTTGATCTCGGAAAAGGGAATGAGTTATAAAACAGAAGGCTCTCACTTCTAGGTTTGCACATTGGTTCCTTCACGCTTTTGTCTGGGTTTCCCCCTAAGGGTTTGATTTAGATGAAATGTCAGTTTTAATGGAAAGCAGGATTGTATAACAAAGGAGTGGTTCAGAGTATTGCATGTGTTAGGGCAAAAAAGAGAGAGGGAGAGAGAGAGAGAGAGAGAGAGAGGTGTTTCTATTTGATTGCACTGCTAGGAATTCATTGGCTGGTGATGTGATATTTTGTTTTAGTAAATGTAACCCCGGGCAAAGTGTGCTGCTTTTTTATGGACTTCGGAATAGGGAGCTGATCTGCAGCCATGCCTCACACAGACTATGGACATGCTGGGGGTGACAGCTCATGTGGACTGAGGTAGCCTTGCAGCCTGCACTGGGAGTAGGGTGAGATGTCTCTCTTGATATCTCTAAACTGGCCATAGCTATAGTCCTGCCATGTATGCACCGACTGTTCTCTCAACATAAAGAAAGTATGTTCTCACTGGGACTTTCATCTCCATTCACCATCAGACAGTAATTGAACAAGACCCATACTGGCCTGAGTGTTGGCCACCCATTTTGTCCATGGAACGCATACCTTGCAGTGGCCTGCAGGACTCGACATCCACCTCAACTCCGCTACACAGATTCTGCAGATTGCACAGACTGTGGAAAGCCTGTGTTCTGCTATTGTATAGACTTTCCTTGAAATAAGCACAGTATACCGTGCTGGAAAAACAGTCAGGTCACCTGATTTCAAAGAAAACAGAAGTTTGGAGCCAGTGGGGGGTTCCTGTTGTAAATCAAGATCTTTAAATCTTCCTTTAGCTCCTTGTCTAATGTTGTGGCCTCAACTAACTTGAACAAGCTCCAAAGGCAGAAAAAATAGATTTGTGTTTGAAAAGGCATTTCTTGATTTTTTAAAAAATTATTTATTTAATTTTGAACCACAGTACAAAGTGTACGGCATGCTTGAAACAAAACACATTTAATCCCAGTCTGTGTGGAACCTCTACGGTCTGCCCCCTGGGCTTTCTCATGGATGATTCATTGAGTTTCCCCAGAGTTTCCACAAAGAGGTAATGCACACAGAGAAGCCATTTTAAAGAGTTTCCCCTCCACCTGACGGCAGTTAATAACAGGCTGTGTGTCTTAGGGGGTGTCGCTCTGTGCACTCCCAGTGGCTGTCTGGACTAGTCCATGTTACCGGACTGCCTGCTTCATGCTGTCAGCTGGTCTCCATCACCTCTAGCAGACACATACATAATGATGGTCTAACAACAGCAGTCAGGGTTGACTGGACGTTTCTAAAGCTTCTCCTGTGCATGCCATTAACCTCCATCCTACACTTAGCTCTGTTTATATCACTCTTATGCCCTTAATCCCAGTTCCCGTCTCTAAATGGACTTCTCCTCTCAGTGCTGGGGATGATGAAAATGCATGCCTTCTGTCACATTCCCATCCTTCTGTTGTAGCATATTTATGTTCCACTGCTGCCCCTTCCATGGTGTATGGTTTGCATTCATTTCACTGGATTAGATGTTGAGGTTAAAAGTTTAAGAATGTCAGCCACTGTTTGCCCCAGCCTCCCCATACCTCATCCCCCCTGCAAGAGGGTTGTTTTTCAAAAACATCTAGAGTGTGGCCTCTCTGAGCAGCCCTGGACCAGACATAACAATGTGAGCTCCACAGGGGACGAGGAGGGCAGGCCTTGTGAGAGTGATACAGCCTGAAACAGCCTGTGTGCCAGAGACAGGGGGGCCTCACGCTGCACTGCCAACGAGCCGTGCTTTGTTGTTGTCTGGTCAGCCAGAGATCAAGGTGAACTTATTTTTACATGCTGGCCATGAAAGAGAAACACCTGCTTGGGCTTTTGTGTGTCTGGATCTGTGTGTATGCGTGTGTGTGTGTGTGTGTGTGTGTGTGTGTGTGTGTGTGTGTGTGTGTGTGTGTGTGTGTGTGTGTGTGTGTGCGCGTGCGTACAAGCGTGCATGTGTGTGTGTGTGTGTGTGGTATAGTGTGTATGCTTGTGAGCTTATGTCCATGCATCTGTGTGTCCATGGGAGTATCTTTGTGAAGACTGATGGAGGTCTCAGCTCTGCCTTCCCCTTCTTGGCAAAGTCATCACGTACCTACCCCCAGGTTCCAGACCTGCTGGACAGTGTTATCTACTCTCAGATATGCGGGGCACAGGAGGAGTCATTATGGTTTATGATAATGAATTTATTGCCATTGATCCGTGCTACGCCTGGAGCTCTTTCATTGGGTGGTCTTAAAAGCTAATCAATTTATCTGTGTATTCAATCAACATTGGCTCCTGTAATAAAGACGGCCGTATCGTCCAGATTGTGTTATTGAGTGCCATTGTACTCCAGTCTGTACGGGAAATAGATAAAGGGCAAACAAGAACATAGGCCTTAGAGAACATGGATGCTTTATCTGCTCCAGTAAGACATCTTAAGTCATACAAAGTCAGTCATTACAGATGGCCTGAGACAGCTAGTGGGACATGTTACCAGTCCAACTGTCTTGTGTCATGTCCTTATTTTGCTGGGAAGGGGGGTGACCGTGGTTCAACCACCCCTACGTCAGAGCCTGTGGCTTGTGGTGTGAATGTTCCCATGGCAACCCATGACGTCGTAAACAACATGCATGGTTAGGTTACTGATGTTGGTATAGCATATTTAGTTTAAAGACTTATTTCAAAGTGCTTCACAGTGGTTGGAAAGATTTCATTCCACAGCACAGACAACAGGAGGCATGCGCCATGCCCAGCAGTAAAACACTGTCATCCTTAAAAAAAGGACATAGTCCTTCATATAGTAAATATAACATGTTTGTCAGTAAGTTGTAGCAAGTGTATCAGCTAGCTGTAAATTAAGTGTTGTGCTTCATAAACAAATTTCTCAAATGTTACATCATTTGATTTAACAAAACTTTTACCAAAATTCTTGAACTTAGGCTTACTTATCATTTCATGAAATGCTATAATGTGTAAATGGAGACATTCTGCATGCTTTATGAATGCTTTGAAAAAGTGCACTTTGTAAAGTGTGACTGAATACACTCATAAGGAAAGATCAGTTCATTCTCCAGGGGAATGCTGGTTGTGCACTTGTTCTCTCAGGGCTATGACACACTAATAAGGCAGCATAGGCAATCTGTCTCAGGGATGGATTTGGCTTTATATTTCATCATTATCCCAATGCTTTAAAAATAACAGAGATGATATTTCCTCATGCAACAGGATGTGACTTTCATTGCTCTGGCGTTATCTATTTTTAGATGGTTTTTTCTCCTTTTTTTTTTTCTCCCCTCGCCCGCTATTGTGTGAGCTGATGTCAACGTGATACACATCTCGGAGGAGTCCTGTCGTTTTTCAGCAGTTGTCAGGCTGCCTTCCACCTGGAAGTACAGGAACAGGGTGTGGTTGCTCTCAGGTGCAATGAGGAGAGAAGGTGAGAAAGGGGAGAGGAATCAAGAATGGCCCATTTTTACCCTTGGTGACATTCCGAGCAGACGCTCTGCAGTTCCTTTTTTTCTGAGAGTATGAATTATTTAGTGAAGATCTTCCAATCTCACAGTAATGACAGTGAAATAAATGCAGATGAACTGAGTGAGTCTGCTGCTGCCAAGGGAGGCCCACGGACTCCTCTCAGAGAAACTGGCACTCTTCTGCTGCTTTGTTTTGTGAAGAAAGCGTCCCTGACCGCAGCACAGATGACACCACAGAGGGGCCATGTCATACTGTGATAGCCTCTGAAACCACCAAACTGCCACACTGACTAATTAGTGCTTAACACTAATGAATAATTATGATGTTCCAGGGGCTGTCTTTTGGTTTTTGTTGCATGCATAGAGCAGGATCAAAAGGACAAAACAGTGCAAATACTTGCTTACATTACTGGCATTGAGAACTCAAATGGGGTCATTTTAATAGGAAGGCAGAGATTGTAGTCAAAACCACAACTGGCACAGTGTGAGGCTGTCCATGTTGCTTCTCCTTTTAATCAGCTGGAGTCAGTGGGGCCCATGCCTGCTGTGACGAGCCGAGGAAGGGTTTCCGATTGGGTCTGAGGGTTACGCGCTTGGAGAGAAGCTAACTGCCCCCATTAATTTCCTCCTCGCGTTGATTAAGTGCAGTGTTTGCTTTGGTAAGCCTCTCAATTGAGAGGCTGCTCATGGAGCCACTGGTGGAGTATGGAGCGGATAGAGTTTATTAATCACAAGCTGATCCGCACTCTCTCTCTGTCAGAGGCACAACATACCCCATCTACCAGCAGAGAATGGGATTGACTGAAATTTCAGCACGCCACCTCATTCTTGCTACATGGCACTAGCCCATTTAATAAAACATGCAAGACATTTCAAAATAAATATTTTCAAAGAGTTTCTTTTGAGCATCATGCAGTGCACTTTATTACACAGTCAGTTGACATAACCCACTTGAAAGTCTTTTGAGCTATGACACACAGTGTAGGCACACAGTTCCTTTTTTTAGGCCAGGATTTGGTCGTTATTTTCCCTTAACGTTTAATTGAATTAGAGTGTTATGCTTTTTTTTCATCAACAACAGCTTAGCGAATACATTTTCATGAGTACTTGAACTTGCCAAACTGTTTCAGTGAAGATAAAAATGATCACTTCCCTTTAACTTAACAAAAGTTAAGGAAAAATGTTTATTGAATGTTGATAACGAGGGAGCACATGAGTTTTTAACATGGAAACAAATGTGATGTACACTTGAGCCTGGAGCCATGTGTCTCTTTCATGCTGTTAGCTCAGGTACAGCATGGCCTTGTTGAAATGGAGTATTCACATGAAATTAATTATATTTATAGATCATAAGAAAGCATTCAGGAGAATTTTTAACAACCAAGATATTCCTATAATATTCAAGGTATGTGATAATAGTTGTGTTGTTAATAGCCAATTCTGTGTATATACTTCTAGAACATTGTATAAGCTGAAAAACATTCCTTTTAACCTTTAAGTGTACTTAGGAGTGGCCATTTATGTATGGATTTTCATTGTTGTGACATGTTCTCGGTAAAGCATTTCATGGTGACAAAACTGTTTCCAGCAGCTCTGAGATTCCGGGCTGATTCTCGGCTGAAAATGTTTACACTGGGAAAGCAGGCGAACGGAAAACGACCAACAGAAAAGAGCCAGAGAGACAGAGGGAGAGAATGAGAGAGGGAGGGAGAGAGCATTCTGCTGTCAGGCTGTTTGATCTGGGTGTCATCAAGCCCCAAAAGTTTGGGTTCCGCTGCAAGAGAAGCGTCCAGAGCTGTCACTGCAGAAGCGGACTCAGGAAGTGTAGTCAAGGAGGTCTTAAACAGGAAGACAGCGCATACTAATAAAAATGTCATCTTGGAAAAAGAAAAAAAGCAGACAAGAGAAAAGATGCGTGCGGCTGCTTGATGTAACGTCTCACTTCAGAGCACTTGAATGATGAAATTGCCATTGTGGGTGAGATCTGTGTACAGATCGTTTCATATTCATCATTTAAGGCCGGTTGGCCCAATGGATCCAAGAGATATAGCATATAGACAGTCTGTAAGTTATTCAGTTTGAATGACGAGGTTTGTTGTATTGTATCTTTTGTTAGCTTTGAATCTTTTCTGAAACAGATGGAATATGCAGTTAGCATGTCTTTCTTTGGCTTTCCATGACATGCCTCTTTCATCAAAAAAAAATGAATGGGTGTGTATCCCTGGCATGTGTATCAGCTATACCACAGAAATTACCTCATCATTTTCTGGAATTATTGGATGTCATCCAGATGGGAAAAGCATATATATAAAATATATATATTGGGGTTACATTCATTATTTTTTAACTTTATTTACCTGTTATTGCAACGTTATTTAACCATAAAGCTCCATAATGATCACTCCCAGGTAAACACTTAGTGTCTACTTAGTGTACTTAGTGTTGTAGTTGAAACATTTAGTCTGGCAGGCAATAAGACAACATGTCAGTACATTATAATTGCAGTAAATGAATGCATACATGTAATTAAATGGATTGAAAACATGCTGAATGTATACTTGATTGAGGCTATCCTATATTTCTCTTTGGATGTTTGCCTGTGCTAATTTCTTTCCAAGCTGGCAAAGTAAATTTCCCTCTTAAGTATACACATGTCTTAATGTTTGGGTACGTAAAGATTCTTCATGTTGCAATTTATGCAACTATCAAACACAGCAATGTTCCCACAATGTTACAGACGCTTTGCAAAAACATTGTCCATTCATGTGCCACTGGCCGTTGACTTGCCTCTTTAATTCTGTCGGTTCTGGATAATTCTTTTGATAGAGCCGTGGTTCTGTATTGACAGGGGCCTGTGGAGCTGGAGGGTAATTTGGATCAGTACTGTTGGTAAATGACCTGATGGCTGTGTTTTCACTGACCTCATGCAGCTTTGTATCGAATCATTTAAAAACCATGCGGCGAAAGAGACAAAATGACTTCATTTCCCTTTCCCCCCCCTCCCCCAATCTATGCGGTTATACAGCTCTGCTGCAGTCTAATTAAAAATAGGCCTTATCTGCTCCCTGCATTGCAAGGTGTAATCACACTGTGTCATGTCAGCACAGCACCAGCACATTTATTTTGTCTGGATTCATTATAATGGCTCAGTCAACGCTGATGAGCGTGCTTTTCAGACCGAGCTGACAATGACTGAGTTCTTGAGCGTATTTCATGAATTAATGTTTGACTGTTTTTTAATCTCAGTATAACTCTGTGTGTGTGGGACTGGACTGGTACAGCCCATTTCCATGGTCTACGCAGAGACAGTGGCCCCTGGCCTGAGGTGTTTTCTAGTGCGCTCCTGCTCCAGCAGGGCTTAGCATCACCAGTCAGGCTCCATCCGCTGGGCTGGGGGCGGGATGTGTGATCATTGCTAATGGTGTTGCTTTTAAAAGAGGCACATCAGCATCTTTCAAACGGCAGCAGAGCTTATTTAGGGCATGCTTTCTGGCACCCGGCACTGCGTTTCTCCACAGGGCAGTTTTACACTCGAGGGGGGAGGGGGTGTCTGTGAGGGGTGGGCAGCGTGTCACTGGCAAATAATGTGAGCATAATCACTGAGAGTAGTTAAACATTCTCCCATATATCCTGAAATGTTCCCCCTGCAAGGTAAGCTGTGCAGTGTTTAAAGACTGGAGCCTGGAATTGTCTGCTATCAGGTACCTCAGGTATCCACATTGCTCACTACTTAAGACAGAAACTCTGCTGAATTCACTGGGCAGCTTATGGGAAAACAGCAGTGGCTGGAGAAAGGTTCTCATTTCATACTTCAGACAGCCTCATACATGAAATTAATGACATACATGTTCAGAGCACCTACATTCCTCTTATCTCCAGAAGTGTTTCCCATTTTGAGGGCTATAAAGAACAAGTCATCCCTGTATATTGGACCATGTTGCCCAGTTGTGAGTCTCTACTCCAGCACTGTATTTTAGATATGGATGAATAATGAATATATTGTATAGACAGAGGTATTTTTTTTTTTTTTTTGGTCCAAGGCTCATCATGTGGAATCCATTTTGGCCGTACTCTTTATGTGTCATTTCCAATGCAGGAAACAGCAGTGTGAAGCAGGCCGACTGGCTCTTTTCGCTGCAATCTCTGTTTACTTGTTTATGTGCGATAGTGAAGGAGGAGTAGGAGTAGATGGAAGCTAAAGCCCATTACCTGCCAGCCTCTGCGGCACTTCAGGAGCTAAGCAGCGTGATGGATTAGGTTTGAGAAGTGTCTGCTCATTTAATGCAAGGTCCATCACAGCCATAAAGATCTTTTTAATCGTATTTGCTTCCTCATTACCTTTCCGACTGCTACCCATGTCCCCTGGCAGGACATCAATAACCAACATGCAATACCAATGCAGAAGAGACCAGACCTCCCCTTAAGACAGATAATCCTCACTTTGGCCTAAATTTTACATTTCATTGTGTGTGTGTGTGTGTGTGTGTGTGTGTGTGTGTGTGTGTGTGTGTGTGTGTGTGTGTGTGTGTGTGTGTGTGTGTGTATGTGTGTGTGTGTGTGTGTGTGTGTGTGTGTGTGTGTGTGTGTGTGTGTGTGTGTGTGTGTGTGTGTGTGTGTTTAGGCCATCAAGATGATTTAAATCATAATAATTGAAGTATGTTATTCTTCATTTTTTCAAAAGCCTTGGAGGGGGAAGGAACTATTTTGCCTGCATCTATGATACTGCACTTAAATATGCCAAGAAAGATTAAAATTGAATTGCAATATTGAAAAGTGCTTTAGTGATTATTTATATTAAATAATACTTTAAAACATTAATGGCTTCCATTATTATCTTGTGTATTTCATGAAAATGTGTCTTAGTAAAAGAAAAAAATGAGCAGAGTACATTCAAATGTTTTCTACACAGTAAATAATGTATTCTAATGAATTCAAACTATATATATATATATATATATATATATATATATATATATATATATATATATATATATATATATATATATATATATATATATATATATATATAGTGTACTCAGCTTTTATGATATTAACAGAAATAATTTACAGTTACAGAATGAATGACTGTTTTATTTTACAGGGTGCATTTGTTGAATAAATTTGAAATATTGAGGAAAATGGTAGTGTTATTCTTCACTGTCACATGGGATTTGTACATTTTAAACATTTAAATGTTACTGAAGTATGTTAGAGCAAAGTGTGAACATTCATTGAATTAAATTTAAAGCGGGAAATTAAATTGAATGTATTAAATAGTGTGTGCTAATCAGAGAAAGTGTGTTTCGTGCCCCCACACTCTCAAAAAGCATTTAGTTCAAACTGGATTATTGAACACTCTTTGGTTGACCAGTCTTGATATATTCCAGTGCAACCTGGGCCAAATATGTATTTGAACTCTTCACAAATTTAAAGACACCCCCTCAGACTCCTACAGATTTTCAGTAGCACATGTTAATTTATCAGGGGAACTTACATTTTTTCTGAATGTTGGTGAAAATAGGTGTTTGTTCTAAAATGCTCAGTAAACTAGAGATTTAACTGGCATTAGAGGGATTAAAGTATTTTAAGTAACCATCTGACCCAGGTATAGTTAATGATAGTTGGCTGAGTGGTTTGGCCATCTCGCTTTGTTCACATCGCTCCGACCTTGAGGAAGGCGGCTGGAGAACACACAGCCCTTATCTCCTCTGGTGAAGTGGGGGGTGTTAGCGATGTCCATCACTCATTTAGCTCTGATTGAAGCGTGCTTGCAGGCTTATCGAGGTGTGGATTTTCCCCCTTTTCTTTTTAAAAAAAATAGGAGGATGGGTGGACGCGCTGTCTCAAGAAATGCTGGCGTGCCATAAATGTCTGACTGGGAGGTATTAGTGCTCATCTTGTGGTTTCTTTGTCACTATTCCCACCACCATCCTCGTGGGCCTGCTGCCGTGTGGGCTAAGGACATGGGCAAAATCAGCCCCATAATGCATGTCAGGTTTTTTCCTGCTCCGCCTTCCTCTGCTTCTTTTTTTTTCCTTTAAGCACATCATGTAGCATTTGGGATTTTTGAGGATCTGTTGGATCGTCGCGAAGAAATGTTCCATCTGGAGGGAATTTTCATCACCTCCCTTCTCTCATAAAGAGTGCATTAATCATTTTTACGCCGGTTTCGGAATGCATGTGGGGGGTTGGTTTTATGGAGAGCTCATGGCCAGGGTGCAAGAGTCGGAGCAGTGCCTCTGCAAGTTATTGCCTGTATCTCATCCCCCGCACTTCTCTATAGAGGGATTCACTGGCTGTTAAATCACTGTTATCATTTTACAGTGCCGACACTACCAATGGGTTTGTCATTTCAATAAACCTTTTAGAACATTACAGATGTCAATACCTTAAATACCTTTCCCATAAGCTAATTACATCAAATTATTGCTGTCTGACACCTCTATTGCCGACTATGTCATTGCAATTTTAACCCTTTTCATTTGCCCTACTGATACATGTTATTACATTATAATAACTACCCTCATAGATCTGATCTTCTTAGATGTTATGTTTTAGAAAAGTGAAAAGTCTTTGTCTTCACTTAAATTAAAGAAACAACAATTTTGTAAGATAAAAGAGGGCATTGGGCCAATTGAGGCTTGGTGCTTTGCTCAGTGAAATGGGGGAGGTTATTCCAAATGAGGGCAGTAATGAATGAATGAAAGAGGTTTGGCCATTGCCTTGTTCCCATGCTGCAGATGCCTCAGACAGAGGTATTGAACGCTGCGTTAATGGGGGCTGAATTGGGTTAACGCTGCCCGGCTGCCTATAGAGGACCTGGAGGAACGGCCTAATTGGGGAGCAGAGAGAGAGAGGGGTTAAGAGACTGAGAGTGAGCATGAAAAGAGAGAGGGAGAGAGAAAGGCAGCGAGCAAGGGAAAGACAGAAAGGGAGAGAGAGAGAGATATAGCTGGCCATTCACTGGCTATTACTGCAGTGCTCTGAACAATTCTCCGTGAGACTGCTCGTTTTCAATAGCCCACATCATTCAGGAGACCTGTGCTGCAGTAAGTCCCCCCATGTGCATTAGATTGAAGAGGAACAGATGTCTTTATGAGTGGGGGTGGAGGGTGGGGGGTGTCCGCAGAAGAGTTCAAAGGCGCTGATTGCTGAAAATACCGTTGTGGGGATATAGACATAGCGTCCATGTAATTGTGCTGGAAGTGTCCTCCAATTTACCGCTACAGTGAGCCAGTGTGGATTAAGTAAATCATATTCGTTTGGATTAAAACCACTCCAGTACCATCCCGTGTCACAGAAAAAAAGGAAAATGAAGGGAAAAGGAGGCATCATTAACAAAGTGTTTCTAATGGTTTTCCTTCTTTTTTTCAAAGCAGAGCAAAGAGCCTAGTGGTGCTGCTGCCAGCACACCCTCTGTGGAGAGTCGCTCTCTCCTGAGTGAGTGAGGGGTGACGGGCTCTTCCTCTGCCTGCTTCCTCAGCATCTCACCTGGCAGAGAATGGACACAGCAGGGCCTTCTCTCACAAACATAAACCAACACACATTCATGAACATTCACACAGGCACACATTCTTGCACACACACCCACACACACACACACAGAAAAAAGGAAGGGAAGTGGCCCCCTCTTGATGTCCAGTAGCACTCCACTCAGGCAGAGGGTCTTGTTCCCATAAGCAGCACTGTCCATGGCTTAAGGCCCATCCAGATGCCCTCCGCTCAGAACACAGGGACTCACAATAGTCTCTTTATTTCATTTGTGATAGCTCTATCCCGTTCAGCAATCCGGCCATCTCTGGGGTCATATAGGGGTCCCTGAAGAGGCTAAAGAAGGGCTGGGTAACCCTGGTCCTACAGTGTCACATACATTTCTGGGTTTTTCTCCATTCACTCCCTAACTACATGAACATGTCTTATTATTTGGTCTATGAGGTGCAGGTGACAGTGTGCTGGAGTTGAAGTTTCACCCTTCAGACTCATATTGACAGAAAGTTCAGTGGTTTCTTAGTCACTGTGGTGTGGATGTAGCAGTTAACATGAGTCTTCTGTGAAGTGTAGATGGCAAGTTTCAGTGACCATGTGGGGCTCTGACATTGGAAGCAGTCCAGCCCATCGATGGATTCTTTAATAAAGATCTGTAGCACCAAGTGAAACCTCTTTGTTGCCTCAGCTCTTGTATTTCTCTTATATATATATATATATATATATATATATATATATATATATATATATATATATATATATATATATATGTATACATATAGTATATATAACATTTAAAACCTGAAAAAGGGCACAGAAAACACTATGTACCTTGGGCTCCCATTATTAATAGGGAACTTCACAGAGAATAGAGGAGAATGACATGCTACCCACCAGCCTCTGAAGTCTCTTACTATAATTGTTTTTTTTTTCACATTTTGTTTATGTTTTTCTCTTCTTGCTGTTTGTTGTTTTTTAAGGCTTTATTTATTGTAGGCCTTTGTGGCAACCTTTGAGAAGAAGGTGCGATGCTGAGATTAATCTCCAGCCAGACCATGCTTCTGGGGAACCTCGCTTATCGTTCTGTTTCAGGAAGCAAAGTTTTCATTCCCAGCAGTGATTCACTCTCAAGGCTCCATAGCCTTTACCCACCCTCACCTGGCAGCCCTCACTGCCCCGGCCTTTACCAGTGCTCAATATGTTCTCAGCACTCTCTATGTAAATAGTTTACACTTGAATACACGTGTCCCTTTTTCATTCTAATTTATATCAGCTTCTCCATAGCCGGGAGCAATACAAGAAGCCCTAATTGCTTTGGCAGCACCCCATTAATGACGGCATTAAATGGCTTTACAATGATTACATTGACTTTCAGTGGTGCCATTTTGGTAATCATCAAATACTGCTACCATTTGCTTAAAAGCTTTCTGCTTTTTTATTTTATTCAGGTTTTCACAGATTGAGCTTTTGCAACCTATTACAGGATTTTGGAAGACATTTTTGCTTCATAATTTTGTTGCTGTTGATATAATGGAATTCAAATGTTTGGAAGGGGAGGATTCTGAATTAGTTTGGTGATGGGTGTGGTGCGAGTGGAGTGTGGTGGGGGGTAAGGGGGGCGGGTGAAGTGGGGACATTGTTAGAACAAGGTCATGATAATGATAATGTATGGTAAATGATAATTTATACATTTTCTATATGCAGAAGAAAATATGCAAACAGTATAACTACATTGCTGGTGTTTTAAATTGAGTGATTTATTTAAATTGAGTGAAGAGTTGTTGGCAGCTTAAACTCACTGAAAAATAGAAAAGTATGAAAGTTATTTCTGCTCAGTTGAATCATGCCTATTTTCACTCCTTGTAAAGAAAAAGAATGAATGCAACGCTTATGTTCAAAATATTATTTTATTCCTTTCAACAATTCAACCCTGAGGTCTTCATGAGGGCTTTTTTCATAGCTTCTCTCTTTGCATCTTTGAATAGGCCATTCCTCATCATCGTCATTGTTCTCTCATCTCTCCACATGTCAACAATTTACTCTTTCTACCATGTTCCTGGCAAGACTTGAAAATCTATTCTTATCTCCATTTAGCTTTATTACTATCGGCGAAGCTCCTCTTATCACCACGGTGATGAACTTATCGCTGCCAACAAGCTTCTCATCCGGAACCTGGGGAAGTTGTTTGAGTGGGTTCATGCCACCATGCTGAGATGGAGAAAGAGAGAGCAGGAGAGAGTGAAACTTCTTTTTTTTGGTCCTTCATTCAATCTCTGTTGGACAACGAATTCACTGGAGGAGGAAGGACCTTTAACTGCACCTACCATAAATGGCTGTCCTTGTCTGTTTCCATCAGCCAGGCAACACTAGCAGGATATCTGGGACTGCAGCTGATAACTCTTATGTCCTGATGCCTCAAGACTCAATATGATGCACTTCTTTTTTAATGGAGAGCACTCACCATCTCTCTCATCTGACCATGGCAGTACCATCTGAGTCAGATTCTAGAGGCACCACTCGATTCTGAAAGCCATGCTACTCGTCTGTCATCACAAAGGCCCTTTTCTTCAGCCATAGTGGAGGACTGATGAGAGGATATGTTTCTACTATGGCTATCAATATGGAATTACTGTGATAGAGTAGAATTTTCATTGAGTTCATTGATCCTGTGTTTTTATTCTTATATTTTATATTTTTATATTTTACCATGCATGATATCCAGAGGAATCCAAGGCTTGTATGTGTGAAAAGTTGAATCCCAATATAATGTTTATCAAACTATGGTGCATATCTTCAGAAATAGTGTATGTTCTCAAAATATCAACATTTGAAGAACACGTCAGGATATTGGTGGATACTGACCATATCAGAAACATGGTTCAGATTCCAGGAAATTCTTCAACAGGTAGTATCTAGTGTTTATATTCTTTCACCTTTAATTTAAAAATCCTCACACCCAGCGGAGTGCAGGTGCTGTCAACACACTGTATGCAATTATATACTTAGATGGTTTGTTTATCGGCACCAAGCTGGTTTTGCATTAATACTTTTCCTTGGAGCCTTATAAGTGCATTCTTATTTTTAACTTTGGCATCTACTTGGATATTTGTAAAGTTGCTTAAGTTTCTTATTTATCAACATTCCACCAAACAACAGCACAGTTGTCAAAATTAGTGAGCTCCAGTTCTAGCCAGCATTATAGTGTTGTTTATTTGTGAAGACTGATGGGTGAGGAACAGTGCAGTCATATTTTCTACAAAATACAATTGCCTGGCAATGTGTCTACTCACTAACGCCTATGTAATTTCAACAGGAATTGTTTGGGACACATTTCCAATATTTCCCTGTTGATTTTATAATTTTGCCTGAATGTGTTTGATTCACATTTGCATTCTTTATGTATTCCACGTGTATGTATTTGTATGTGTAGGTGCATGCGTATATGTTCATTCCACGTGTGACTTCTGTATCCTTGGTGGCTTTATATATTTTCTTCCCTGCATCTTCATGGAATGTATTGAGAGCTTGTCATTCTTCATTGTCTGTACGGCAGAAAAATGACAGCTGTGCCCGGGGGTGTGACAGGTCCTCATAAGGGTCCTCTGCTCCTGCGGCACCTGTGTGACGAGACATCCCGTTTGTCTCCCAGACACGTCTACCACTCAGGTGATCTCTGCCTTCCGCTGATCGCCCCAGACAGATCTGGCCCTCTCCAGACCTTCCGGGGAATATGCTTCCCCTCAGCAGGCCATTGGACTCTGAGCGCCCTTAACCACGTCTTTAGGCTAAGCTGTCAATTTGCACTGAACAGCACCCCCTGCCTTTTGTAGGCTAATGTAACAGGTGTATGATATAGTTATACTCTCTATGTTGACGGCTGTTTTGTCGTTGATGTCCTTGGCAGTGAATGTATTCAGTAAATAATAATCCCCTATACAACAAGGCTCTTGTTGTAGCTTGTATTTATAAAATTACTGTTTCTATGGTGAGTCAATATTAGCTATATTTTCAACAAAAGCAGAACTGAACAGCTAAAGAAGCGACATAACCACTCTTGGTCTCTTAACACACAAAGCTAAGTCACATCCGTGGAGGAGCTGTGAAACTGGCCCGTTTGTCTCTGTTCTGCCATCTTGTTCGTTGTCTCCTCGTTCCTTAATGTGATGAAATCAGGTGTCGGCACTGAACGTGCGAGGAGGGAAAGCCAGCTCGCCGTTATTGCCGTGTCCTAATGAGTCTCCCAACTGATCCCTCCATCATGCTTGCCGATGACCTCGTCAGAGGCTCCTCCGCCTGCTGTTTCCCCACCGCTCTCCTTTATCCTCTTCATTAAAACCTAATGCGGCTCCTTGGGAGCTAGACAGGTTGATACATCTACTCCTTGACTAAGGCAGGAGGTGAGCCTTGCGGGAGGGGGGATTCGTCAACATAGGCCCCACGTGATACACTCTCACACGCACAGACACACAGGTCACATACAAACACATATACACACCAAAATTATACGCATGCACCCACACACACACATACAACTCATACTCAAACACACCTCACACGCCTCACTCACACGCACAATTCAGAGAAGGGACATCTTTACTGACTCACTCTGTTCCTGCTTTCCACTCCCACCCTCACTCACATGCAAGAAATATAAATAATGGTGTGTGACTCCCACCTCAGCTTGATTTTTTTTAAGTCTTCGTAAGAGCTTTGATATACCGTGTTTGCTTAAGTAGCCCAATGTAACACTTTAAAACTAAGATGGCCATAGAGCAGCTGGCTGCCCATGTGCCACAAGGGTCAATCTGCTCTTTTAGTCTTTAGCTTGGATCTGTTTTGTTCCCGAAGTTTTTATTTCAGAAAAAAGGAAGGGAGAAATTATCAGACCCTATAGTTCACATGCAAACACACACACACACACACACACACACACACACACACACACACACACACACACACACACACACACACACACACATTTAAATATACAGCTTGGTCTTAACGTGACAGCTGAAAATAACAGTAGTGTGAGGAGCTTTATAGAACTTGTCAGCAAAGTAAGTGAAGCTTTTTTTGTCCAGCTGTGGCTGAATATTTGCCTGTTGTGAAGCGCATTTTAAGCTAATTGGAGCTTGGGCTACTGAAATGCGTCATCACAGGAAGCGAAGAGGAGAGATTGAAGAGCAGTCTTTACTGAGATCATTATCCAAGCGCCAGCTCCTGTGCCTGCATGTGTCCATGGGCAACCAAGTGTGCAGTGTGTGTTCTGATTGGCTGCTGGTGCTCCCGCGGGAGACCAAATCAACCCAAAGAGACTTCAAGAAACAAAAGTTTTCAAGACTTTCCTTTTTTTCTTTTTGCAAGACGCCCACTAATGTGAGTCCTTAACTAAGTGATTAGTTCTGCAGTCCAGAGCTGTCCGGATGTTTCGTCATTTCTGCCCAGGTCAGGGTAATTACTGCTGTCGTTTGTGTTTCAAGACATGACCCACACTGTGTATGCCTCCACCCCCCTCCTGCAAAGACAGGTTTTTCACTCTGTGCTCCAGGAGTGCTGATAAAGGGAGAGTTATTGGCACCTGCCAACACAACATTAATATCAAGCGGTAACATTCTTCCAATGCAGGAATTTTTTTTTTCTTGTGATCCTTCCATGTATGGGGGAGCATGGGAAATCAATCACCCTCATCCTGCCATTCCACTGTCCTGGTTATCTTGGAACAGAGTGGAACTGCACTGCACGGTATTAGATAAACGCAAGGGAAGCATTTCCCCTGGCGCTTTGCCAGACTGTCACCAGCAAGGCCAGAGACAGGCTTCCATTTCCCTCCCTCCCTCACTCCCTTCATAGTAATGACGGACGAACGAGCGTGATATCTTTCATTTATACAACTCAAGTCGTCAGGAAATTAGATTAGAGTGGTGTCTCTCAGAGGTGTGCAGCTCGGAACACATGTGGTGTGTCTCTCTCGGGGCCTGGCCACACTAATCTCAATTGGGAGGTAGTGGTGTGGGAGTTGGGGTGGGGGGGGGCTGAGAGAAAAGCATGTCTGACAAAGTTTCATTCAGTCACAAAAAAAATAGTTTCTCTTGTGTTTTTTGAGTCTGTTTGGAAATGAGCAAACTGTGATAAGAAAAAAAAAGACTAGGTATTGTGAAGTCATCTAGTTCTATCAGCCATAGCCGAGTACCGTTCTGTAGGTAATTAGCCTCTGTTCTATTTTTCATCTTTGGTCTAGCCTTTAGTCAACCACTGCACAGTAGTATATAGCACAGTGTGCCAGCTACTATGTTTTCCCATGTTGGTGAAGGACTCTTTTTGTATAGGAGATTAAAGACAGGGAATGGGGAGGTAGACTACAGCATCTCATACAACAGCACATGTAAATATGTATTGATTGCTTCCAGAAAGTGCTTTGGTAAGCAGTGCTGTTGAAAATGAGATAAGACTGCACTTTATTTGAAGAGTCAGGTGTTCGCCAGCTGCTGAGGACCCCTCAGGTTTGGCTGACATCACCTAAATCGACTGACAGGAGAGATACGGGGAGGGGCACCAGCATTGTTTACCTCCCCCCTTGTATATATTCTGTGATATTTAATAAGACAGTGATTTGACACAAGCACTTACCAAAAAAAAAAAAAAAACCCTCAGCTTTTTAAAGCCTGTAAGGTTTGCTTTACCCCGCACATGGCTGTGCATTTTAAAGAACATCTGGCACTGTCAAGATTGGTTAATCACAGTTGGGACTTAACAGCCTTTTCTGTGGGTATGTGTGGTGTGTGGGTTTGGGGAGTGCATTAAAAGTGCATGAAGACGAATTTTCTTCTGTGAGGAGTGGACACACACACACACACACACACACACACTTAAACACAGACATATACAGCCACTCTTGCACACAGTCATTGTTATTTGCTTAGAAGGTACTCTTTTCCTTTGTAACTCACATTTAATTTTGCACCTTAGACATCCTTTCACTGATTTTTAACACTGGAATTCAAATAGGCGTAATGTGTTGTGCTGAAGTGTACACACATCAGCCACATCTCTCCATCTGAGGCCATAATGTTAAGGATTGAGGTCACAGACTCTGGAGCTCTATACCACATGCTGCCCACACACTGCTCAGTTCAGGGATGACCCATGTGCTTCTCTTTGAGGGGAAGTGAGGTTAATTCTGGCCTGAAGTCAGTTGAGAGATTTGGTTTACCACCTAGTTGTTCCCACATTAATAATTCCACACAGAATTATTAATTAAATTTACCCACTGAATCATTGCTGCACTGTAAAAGACACAAGTTTCTTTATCGCAGGGCTATTCAACAGGCAGCCTGGGGGACAAATGCAGCTCACCACAGAAGTAGTCTTGGCCCAGTGTTCATTGAGTAGAAAGGGAAACATTGTATTATTTAGATGAAAGAGTCAGCAAGCCTCCCACTAGTGACAGAACAGTAAGTAATAATTATGCATATAATTAAGAGGGTATATACTTTGTGTACTCATGAACAATTTTTTGGCCCATATGCAGCATTTTTAAAAACAGTGTGCTCAGGAAGAAATAGTAAAAGAATCTTGCTTTTTTGCAGAAAAGAAAAAAAAGTGTCTAAAAACAAATGATCCTTCCTCTTACCCAGAGGAGAAGTTTACAACCTGCTGCACATTGCTTTGTTTCATATGTAGTTTATTTCTGCTCATTGAACACCTGCCCAGGATCACGGCCTCACAAAATGGATGACCCTGTTTATGCTCTCACCTCGGTTACCTCACAAAACAGTATTACAGCTTCTCTGCCCCCAGAGCGATGTATGCACTGGGGGAACAGGGGTTGTGTGTGTGTGTGTGTGTGTGGGGGGGGGGGTTATGAATTACCAGAAACTTGTTGATGAAATGGGACTCAGCATTATGGAACCCCCCTGTCATACTAAATACAGAAAGTGCTGGGATATGGGTGGGGAGATGTCTTTTGTAGATGTTATTTTACAAGGCTGCATTTAGGCTTTATTGGGACACCAGCTCCCTGCTTGATGGACAATGAGCAACAGGTTCACAGCAGGGAGGCAGGGTCAAGAGAACCCCATTGTGACTGTGGCTAATGTGTTTTGTGATGCTGCTTGCCAGCTAGAGGACAGATTTGAGGTAAATGGAACCCCGCCATGAATACCACACTTGAGAGCATCCAACACACTGGGTTTATTGTTTGGCAGTTAGGCTTCTCCCAGCAAGCAGTATATTTGTTCCATTTGCAAATAGCACCCGCACACTGGTAATCCAAAAAAAAATAAAGTAATATATTTGTCCTTATTACAATGGAAAGACTGGCCTTGTGTTTGCAAGGTCAGTGTTTTAACAAATTAACCCATGGCCTGATGGTGAAATACATGGCAAAGAAAATAGAATGAATATTGACACTTCACAATTGAAAACTGCAATCTGTGATTTGGGAAACATTTGCCTCTATTTGAGTTAGGGTTCAAGAGCACTTTCAATTTGATAGCTAAAACCTTGTATTACCCAAAGTGGATGCCCCATCAGCTGTTTCTTATGAATGCTCTAATCACTAGAGGCTTATCTGAAGCTTAAGAGCTCATCAGCACAGATTCCTGAAAAGACCAGCAATAGCTAACAAAAGGCATGTATCCTTAATGTAATCATCAGTGACCGTAGCTCTTCCCGACAAACCATAAACTTGTCCTGCAATTACTTAGAGTACAGAAAAAATCCAAAGTATTGTACATCTGCATGAGCTCAGGGAATTGCAAACTACCTGAAATCTTCATTTCCTGCAACTTTTCAGAGGAGCAATTTCCAACAATGCTTTTAAAATTTCTCCCTCCTCCGCAAGACCGATGACTGCATCCTCCTCCGCAACCGGAGTCTAATGGTTGTCGGCTGTAGCAGTGTCTTCTCCGGGCTGCCTCCTATTTATCAACCCTTGCTGTTTCAAGAACTCTTACCGTAGAAGGGGACAATTTGATCAACTGATTACGGAATTTATGGGTAAAGGATTGCTCAAATGTAAGGTTATATGTAAAGCTTTTATGTTTTACAGAAGGTTTAGTCATACAGATAAAGTTAAATGCATTTATTTATTCAAACTTTGTCTTTTAATATGGGATCTATGTTTCTTTATGCTGCATGATGGGTAATGATTGTTAATGTTTGTCTTTTGAGTCATCTAAAATTGGCATGGATTCGACATAGGCAAGTAAAACTTTCTTTTCTAACAAGCCACAGGTCTAACAATTTGAACAAACTGTAAACATATATTTATATCAAGAAAAAAAACATGCCGCATACTTGTGTTTTTATTTGAATGAAAGCATCACTCAAGTGAATCAGCTATTTCTTTAGGTGAAAGCAGGGCCCTACCCATATGACAGACAGTTTCTGCATTATACTCACTCTATTTAATTTTACATCACTTCAAAAAGTGCAACTTCAGTGCCACAAAATAGTCATCGAACAGTCATAGAACAGTTTATGAATGCTTTTGCATTCATCCACCCCTGGTATTTTTTTGGCCTGTAACTCTAGCAACACCCTGTTCTCATAGCCAGTAAGTACAGCATGCTCGATAGTGAGTACAATGACCTGAGCAAGACATCAGTCATACATCAGCCTTTTCTAAAACAAAGAGAATACGGATGCTGGACCGTGCAAATAGGGAAGTGTGAATAGGAGCTATGTAATAACTGTTTGCATTCACCACTCATGTTTTCACACCACTTATTATTTAATCTGAGTCTTTTTTTACATGGTGCTCAGTGACAGTGTTTGAACAATGTTGTGATCAATACAATAAATGTATTACATTCTTAAATTTTGATACCATGGTTATATGGATTCACAGCAAATGTTGAGTTTAGCTTCACTAAGTTTGTTTCCTGACCCAAAAATGGAATATGCATTTGACTTTTTGACATTTTTCTTTGATTGCTGCTACAGGCTGCAGGTCTCTTTTTCTTGTGGTCTGTAATAGATTATAAAAATTTGAGTAAGCAATGTGCTGTATTAATATACATCATATTGCATATGTTTATGTTCTGTGCCTGGGCCAAAAATGTATTGTTTTATTGTATTATTTGTATATGAATTATTATCTGGATTTTAAATAAAGTCAAATGAAACAAATATTTTGTTCTGAATTATAAAATATAATTATTATATCTTTTATATAATTATAAGAAAGCTTCAGGAATTTTAAAAGTCAAACTGTAACAACATCCAAAGGGTTAAAGTATTTTACCCAGGTATGTTGATCTCTTTTTAGCCTGATTTCTGTGAATTCCATGAGAAGTTTTTGTGTGGAAAAGTCAGTGGCACAGGCATGTGATGCAACTCCATGATTTTCAATATCTGGCAGTGCTGGAGCTGCCGTGGACCCCGTATTTTAACCCAGGGCATCCATGGTCACCTGTCATCAGTGCTTTTGGTGGAGCCTGAAGAGCGAAGCCCTTTCAGAATGCTCTAATTTCTGAATTGTTCAATCTAGCTCCACTTGCCAGGCACTCTTCACTCACCCCCAGAAAATCCAGTTAAACTATCATCTGTTGATTAGAATATTGATGGTGACCATTTGGAGGTAAATGCTGCAGGAGGAAATGGAATTATTATTGCAGCTGAGTTTTATCTTTTCTCTTTTTTATGGTGGCTTGATGAAACTCATATTGCTGTCCTTTGCCCCTGAGATGTGTGTAATGTGGCGTCCCTAAATCCCCAAATCTGTGACCGGACATTTCTTATTGAATCTGTCCAGGTCTTCTTTCTTATTTTTATTGGTGTTGATCCTGGAGGGTGACAGATTGCAATTGATATTGACAAAAGGGGCTGTGGGTGAGAATGGTAGAGATGTCCTGGATCTCAGAAAGAGTGTTTTAATTAGTTTGAATTTGCTTTTTATTGCATTCTATGGATCACAAAGTAAATCATCTGTGCTGTAAAACATGAGTGCAGTTTATAGACTGGATGCAGTACCATAAAAGCCTGTTTCACAGCTGGTGTGAATCTCTCCCTTCACCCGGACAATGTGGCTGATTACTTGGCTAAATATCAGAATGGGTCCACCTATTTGCTGGTATAGCTGCAACAATTATTGTCTGTGTAAGCCATATTTATTTGCATTCTCCCTGTGTGAGATTGTGCATGTGGACTTTTGTGTATCAGAGAACATGCCTGCATTTCCGTATGCTGTATTTGTGTAAATGAGGCACACTCTCTTGCCTCATAACAGAGCAGCTCCTATGATTTTGCATTTGTCTTTCCTAAGAGGCCATTGGTGTACTTGACAACTGTTGCCTAGCAAGTAATGCGCATTATGCAAAATGTTAATGCTTCACTTTATTGTGTTTCCATTCCATTGCATTAGCACAATAATTAATCAAAATGAACCCATAGCGCTCTACAATAAATGTTTTCCATTTTCATTAATAGACAACTCATTAGTAAATAATGAGCTGGCTTTTTCTTTGCACTCCCTCTGTTCCTGAAATGACTAAAGCACAGCACACACTGCTTGCGCAATGCCATTCTAATTAAAGCTGAATCTTGCCTGGAAAGAGTTGAGGCATATGCCCTTAAAGGGTTTCCGTTTATGAATAACATTTTGCGAATGTTTGGGAAAATACATTTCTACCTCTGATGATGAATTTGTTGCACATACTCCGCAGCAAATTTGATTTTTATTTTCTGATTAAAATAATACACTTCCCACAAAGTGCTGCTCATTTGCATACCGCAGGGGCACAGCTCTACAATGGTGTGCATGGATGACAGCAAGTGCAAAGGCTTGCGGGGGAAAAGCGTTCCGGCAGGTGAGAGTTGGTGCTTGGTGGCAGGAGTGGAATTCTTAAAAAGATTGGCGCATGGTGGAAAGACGGCATGGCAGTGCCGTGTCCCTCGTGTGCTCGCCCGTGGCAGCCTGCAGATTCCAAAGCCTCCCACCCACCATTTTTTTCCCTGTCCTTTTCATTTGTCACTGGCAGTTTCTCCTCGCTGTTCCAATGCCGGCGCTTCACGCAGGAGCTCAGCTCCCTGCCACAGACCTTCAGTGGAACTCAGATGTTTCATCTGTCGCACGTCAACACACACTGAAGTGTTTCTTATGCTTCAGATGGTAATAAACTATGCGTATCTTTCTCGAATAGCAACACACATGCTCTGCGTGAGCGGAAGAGATACTTCATGCTGACGTAGTGCACTTCTAAAGGAGGGCCATAGGGGTGGAGGGATGGGGGGATGAACACAGTTCTTCAGAGCAAAAAAAAATAACTTTGGCCTTTCCAGTGGAGATATGAAAAGCAAAGTGTGTATTCTCCTTTCACAGTCTGACATTACATTACTGTTGCATCTCTTTTAACAAGCATTGTACCAGACCTCAGAAAGCACCTCCCATAGCAATGTGCAATGCAATAAAAATGCCCTGCCAGATGATAAATATTACATACTGTACCTCTTGTTTCAGGAGATTATAGCAACAAGATGAAAAGGGGCTTAAGTGAATAAATTAGGTTAATGTTGTACCTTGAAATGACTTATTTAATAGATTTGAAATTCATTATAACTGGATCAAGGTGAAGATGAATATATTTAAACTCCTAGACATTGTTTTATTTTAAAATTCAGAACTGCAAACTTAATGAAGAACTTGTAGGTATAAGAAAGTGAATAAACTCAGGAACACATTCGAGTAAAATATGTTACAGCCCACGTAGTATTAAATGCATGGCTGGCAAGTCAAAGATGTTCACATGTAAATTAAATAACAATCAAATTTTAATTAATTATGACAAAGCTTGTGGGAACAGTTCTGCAGCCTTTCATTTCCAGAGAAGAACACTTGTGAATGCTACTGTTGAAACGGTGGTCATTTAATCTGTGAAAGGACATAGAAATTTAATCAAACCTGGAATTATTTATAATGTTAAAACATGTTTGCGAGCTTATGCTGTTTGTAAGTAGGGCCTGTTTGACTGCTTGTTGTCACTTTGGAATGGATATTTTTTGATGGTGCTTTCTGGAGCTGCATGTTGTAGAAATGGAGGTTTGTTGTAGAAGTGCTTTGCTGGTGTGGAATCACACCAGGGGACTAGGCACTGTTCCCACTCGGCTAGGAATCAATTTGGTCGCCTAATTTCCTTCCTGTTTTGGTTATGGAGAAATCAATGGTGAGATTGCCCAGGGTTATGTTACTTTGGACAGTTGAATGGATGCTGTGCATTATTGAGGTTTTTTTTTTTTACTTTGTTTTAATTGCAGTCCTCTTACCTTTTGCCATCCCTTCCTTCCACCACATTATTCTCTGTGTTGATGTGTTTTTTCTTGTTTGTTGTAAGCGTTTATGAATGCAATAAAATATTGTACTGGGACTGCTTCTTCGCTTGGGATTTGGGCTCACACAGCTGAAGCACAGGGTCCTGTGTTGAGTGTCAAAGCTCATGGGCACAGCTTAGGTCAGGGGACAATGGGGTCAGATTTATCTACCCTGGGGAGCTGACTGAAGAGATCAGTTGATGTGTGCTGATAACTGGGCCTCCCAGGGTGCCACGATAATAACTGCATTATGGTGTTCCAGGCTCAGGGACCTGTTCTAAACACGGCCCTGAGCTGATAAACCAGGGTATGGTATTTGACCCCCAAATACACAGGGGTTAAAGGCTACCAGTTTTTCATGTTCTCATTCTGTCAATATTGAGCTGTTTGTATTATTGGTGGAGGCTGTCCCAGTTAATCTCATCCCTTAGGTTGATCAGTGTGACAGTTTTTTCAGTTGTGTGTGTAAGCAAATGAGGGCAAAAATTATCAATGAAAATGTAGTGAACAGGAACAACCTAATTTACTAAAGTAATTTTTAAAACAAAAAGTTCATAGAGAGTCACATCAACCATGTAGTATTTTACTCTGGGATACATGGCTTTAATTAACAGACTTGGTCAAAGGATAAAAATACAACTGCAGGACTATATAGGAAGTCTGTCTGTGATGATCGGAGATACAGCAGTATTATGCAGCTGCATAAAGTAGCTTTGATAATTGTGTGCCGTTCCTGAGGAGGCCACTGAATGAATCAACAGAGCTAATCCAAAGTAGCAGTTTGAACAATTAAGGATGAGGAAGGCTTCCTGTTTCCGCATTTGATTTGGAAGTTCAGCGCGGATGTGGGGCGACTGCTTCAGTAGATTACCAGACGTTTACCCAGAGAATGGAAATCATTGGTGTGTGAGGAAGAGGCCTCTGGGTCATGTCTACTGTGCCGATGGCCCGACTTCAAAGCTCAGCGGTGACAGGCGCTGCTTTAGAAGGGAGCTGTTGGGGACGCGTCGTGTTTTGGCAGGGGTTTCTGGCAGTGTTCTCCGCCCCCCCCGTACTCACCCCCAGTCCCCCCATCCCCCCACCCCCAGGACAAGCTACAGCTGCACTGCTCCAAGTCCCCTGGGGTTCAGCACAGGCACACAGCTGCGATTCTACCCAAAGCCCCTCTTCATTGGTTTAGCCTAATGTCCGTCACTCAGATGCATGTCAATATCATATATTGTAGCATGTCATTTCAGGATTGTAATGAATCCAAAGACTGTCTGACACACTGTGCTTCAAGGAGAAGTACATCAGACACACAAAGAATCTAATTCTTTTTTGGCTGATCAGCCATCTTGGTCCAATGTGTTGGTGGAATATACCTAATATAAATATCTAACTATCTACACAAACATCTAGGCATGAATCTAACAAATGTAATTAATTCATGAACAGTGTCCATAGGCTGGATGAAAAGGCCATAAGGATATTAGTAGGTATGAGCAGCTTTAAGATTCATATTTAATATGGGTAATAGGGACTATGGGGAGCATTAGAATTCATTAATCGTATATCTTGAGACGATCACGTCAAGATAAAATAGCCTTATTTGTTGCCCGTGTTGCATCTCATTGACTTTGTTTACCCCTCCCCACCCCCACCCTCCTTAGCTTGACCATATTTATTTTAATCTGTCTAAATAAATCAGAGATGAAGAGTGGACCTATCGGTTCATGACTCGTATAAAATCGAATGCAATTTGTTTGCTGTAATTAAAGCCATTCCCAAGACAGCAAGTTATTAGGCCACAACTTAAAGAGGTCAACCTGGACAGATGTGCTATGGAAATCTAATGTGTTCGGCCACTACACATGCTTGCCGCATGTGTAAGTCACACATGATAACTTCCATGTACTCGTTAATCTGTCCGTCTAACTGGCGCACATGCAGTGACAAGCCTCTGAATATTCCCCCATGTCTACAGCTGCATTGGCTGCAAGCATCTGCACTAAGTGTCTCCGCTGCACTGAGTGCAACAAAAACCATCCTTTCTCACTCCCTCAAAGTACAGTAATATTTCATGAATATGTATACAGTAAATGGAATCCCCTAATATTCATAATTACATTAAAACACATAGAAAACTGACCCAGTGATTTCCAATGTATTGAAATATCCATCAGTGTTTGTGTGTATGCAATTTCGGTAGCTGACGATCTCACTGCTGTCTGTGAACACCTGAATGCTGTCGCTATAGCTGTAATAAACAATCCAGTAATCCGTTTACACCTTACAGAGAGCATCTTGCTGACATATGTTCGGGTGTTGGTGAGGCTCGTCTGTGGAGGAGTTGCATATTCAACTCAGGGACCCTCCCTCAGTGTAATAAATGTTTGCATATTTGTTTGTTTGGTTTATTTATTATATTTATTATAGGATGTATGTCTGTATGAGTTCAGAAACCTGGGCACAATAAGTATACTCTTTTGCCAATATCGTATTTAAAATTACATCAGAAGCACAAGAAACTAGATTGTTTTTCTTTATTTTTGTTTCAAATATAGATCAACAATGGCAGTCAGTTTTGGACACAGTGGAATTCAGGTCAACGTGTAGGACTTAATTATGTCACAGTAATGCTAGCTGACAATGACAATCAGCGGGATCTGAATCTAGCGTGTCATGCACTCTTGCCCTGAATTTTACTTTTGTTGAATTAGAAAGCAAAATTCCATGCCTCTCCATGCCCTCCATCTACTCTATAAACTGTGGTATATTGTGATTATGTATCTTTTCGATAATACCTTACAATGTTTGATAACCACATTTAGCTAGATACTTTTCATTGTTTATTCTGACCTTGATAATATATTTCATTTCAGTAATGTCAATATATTTTCTCTTTCTACAAGAGAAATGCATGGCAAATAACACTGTGGATATTGGCTGGGGACAGTGTTAGACCAGTGCCCTTACATACTCTCACCTTGTGCTCATGTGTTAATAACGTGCAGTCAATAAACACAATGCATGCTGGCGTAAAGGCCTCCCCATATTTTTTTTATTGTCAGATTACAGAAGTAAACAATGACAAGACTGCCACTGATTCTCAGCCTCGCCTAGGGGCTGAGCTGTAATGAGACAAGCAGCAGCTCTGCTTTCACTGTAGCCTGGAGGCAACTATGCCACAAATCAGGCAACAAAGACAGCGTTATTACATTCATATTGAGACTGATTAAAAGCGACTGCATGGCTGAGGCTGAGAGCATGGTGCAGCTGAAGAATGCGTGGCGCTTAGATATCTGCAGACAAAGGACCGCAGGCAATTAAGAGACGGCGACCAGAGCAAGGAGTAATGCGGTAACACATACCACAGGATGCACACTAATATATATGCACGCACACAGTAACACACACACACACGCACACACAAAGACGCATATTCATACATATCCACATTCACATACACACACACACACACACACACACACACACACACACACACACACACACACTCACACACACGCACACACACACACACACACACACACACACAGCACATACTCACGACTCTCATTAGTTCCTACAACACAATGCCAGTGTCTTACTGACTTGATACCCACATATACTCACACATACACAGGCACATAAGGTCGTGGTATAGTCATGAATGAGGGCACATCCTCTTGTCTCCCTGAGGTCACAGGCATTTCCATCTGTCACTGCATGCTCATCAGCTCAAATGATATGTAAAATATGTTTACCTTTTCTCTGGGCTTTAGGAAATCTGTTGCAAAAGGCAGGTTTAAATCTCTTCTTCCCAGCGATTTAACTTGTTTGTCCATACCAGGCTGCATTAGCACGGCTTGAGTAAGTGATACTGACTGAGCTTTTTCATATTGATATATGCCTTATTTACATTAAATCAAGAGCATAGGGGCTGAAACGAAGCACATGTCAAAGTAGAAAAACACTTAGAAATTCACTGAAAATTAGTGTTCAAATCCATTTAAGCCACCACAGACATGAAGCTGCCTCAGAAATCAATGACAGAAAATCCGTACTTCAGCTAACGGCTAAATTTGTATGTTTATTCAAGCTGCCATCTCATTATTTTATCATGTATTGAAGAGTTTAGACAGCAAAACACATTTTGTCTTTGTCATCTATCACTGTCTGCCACTGTTGAGAGAATAAATAATCACTTTACTTGTCTTTGTTTTATTTTATCTTGCATTGTCATCATAGCAGTAATCATAAAACTTGATGTTTATTTCTTAAAATAGATCAATGGTGACTTGGACTTAGAAAGCGGTGAAGATCACTGCCATTTTTTTTTTGGATGGACCATTTGAGATCAGACAAAGCAGACAGCCTTGTTTATTCTTTCATTGTTTCATGCTCTCTTTGTCCTCCCAGTCTTATATTGTTTCTTTCTCTTCATTTTTTGTTATGGTGCATCTGCCAGGGTAAATGCATTAAATATGGAGGGAAGATGATCAGGGTGAGATCTGTGTTTGCTTGGCATTCTATAAAAATATGGAGACACATTTATATTTAAATGGATTTTTGCTACTTGGATAAACAGAGCATTCTAAAACCCAGAGCGGAATGGACGTTGGCGCACCCTGGGAATCTTAAATTAGACTGAAACTGTTTATCGTCTTCTGGAAAGGACGCCAAGATGGAGAGACAGGCTTGATGTTGTACACTTGCCAGAATGCATCTGGCTGACAGTGCCTGCGCTCTGATTATGGGGTTTGCAGGCAACTTGCATCTCTTTAAGTTGATGCTGAATTATTGAATGTGTGTGAATTGTTTTAACCTAGGAGGTGGTGGTGGTGGGGGGGACTAGCTGTTGCATTTAATGTTATTTTTTCCCCAACTGTCAACTCCCTGCTGTTGAAAGGACCCACAATCACAATATACCCTGTTTATCAAGTTAAGCGCGCTGGATTCTCATGGGGGAACTCTCGAGTTCCATGAACAAAACAAACGTTTCCAGGAAACAGACCCTGATTCTGTCACCTACACTGGAGCTGGAAGTGGTAATTGAGAGAAAGAGAAAGAGGGACAGAGTGAGAGCGAGTGGAGGAAGGGAAGGAAGGAGGAACTCAACAGAGGGAGGGAGTGAACAAGGGAGGAAGTGAATAGAATAGAAAGTGAGGCAGCGAGGAGGTGAATGAAAAAGTGTGAGTGAGTAGAATGAGGAAACGAGTAGGAAAGTAAGGAAGATTATAAGAAAGTAAGAGATTGTCTTAAATGTGTGTCAGTAAGTCTGAGTGAATACATGTGTGTGTGTGTGTGTGTGTGTGTGTGTGTGTGTGTGTGTGTGTGTGTGTGTGTGTGTGTGTGTGTGTGTGTGTGTGTGTGTGCGTGTGTTTTTGTGAATACAAGTTTGTGTGAATGTCTGTGTGTGTGCACATGTATATGTGTGCAGCAAAAATTGGAGGAACTCTGAAATGTATAAAAGATTTCAGAAGAAGTGCTCTTGTTTTGAAATGGAACATTTTCAGGTCAGTGCTCTTGGGACCTGCTTAAACCTAACAGAAAAACAACAGTTTCTGACCATTTTAAGTTCCACTGGTGCAAAAATTGCTGCAGGGAGTGCAAGCAAAACGTTATCTGTATGAACCAAACTTGGAAATGTCTCTTTTAAAACAGGCATGCAGTAATCTTCCACAATAATTTGTGGATTCCTGTGGTAAAAAAGGGTTTGAGGGTGACTTGTTGAAAAAAATAGTTGTGCGTGTGTGTTCAAAATGTGCTGCATCAGTTTGTTTAGATTTGTTTTCATTCCCCTTCTCTCTCTCACTCTCTCACTCTGTGTGAGTGTGTGTTTGCGTGTGCATGTATGCATGTGTGTTTGTGTGTGTGTGTGTGTGCGTGTGTGTGTATGTCGGTGTGTAATGGATCATGGAATCAAGAGTGTCAAGTCGTTTGGACTGTCATAAAATTTAGAAAATGGAACTCATTTACTTTGTACAAATTATCCTCCACAAATGTTTGGCACATGTAAACAGAAATGTCAATGTGTAATGGTGGCAGGATATTGGACTTAATTTGCCAAAACGAGTCATGCAAAATCAAGTCCTAGATGGTTCTCTGGGGACAGGGGCCGAGCTGGTCTGGCAGAAAGCACAGCAATGCATCGAGCCACATCTCCCGCTTCCTCTGCCTCTCCCTCTAGCCCGCTGTGTAACACACACCAGGCAAAAAGGAAATCAATTTTTATTGCAGCTACTTTAACTGGGAAGCTGAAATCGTTATAGCCGTTGTGACATGGAAATGGACGAATCCATGTAATGACAAATGAAGCAATATTGTGTAAAGTCTGGCATAAGCACCTCGCAAAACAAAATTGTAAACCCTTAAATCCCACCCTAGTGGCAAGTAGGCCTACAGATAAACACCAGCAGTGGAGGCCATACTCAGACTGGCAACCAGGCAAATTAATGGATCATCTCCCTTTTCACAGCATAAACCCAAGCAAAGAATCCAGATTTTAGCTGTTTGTCAGTTTCTGTATTTTCCAGTTCTAAATTATGCACAACTTACACATTTGGACTGTGTAATCAAGATAATTTTCAAATAGGAGTTGTAGAAACATTTCCTGTTTAATATTTCAAACTGTGAATGCTACTAGAAAGGGATTTTACTATATTGAAAGTTCTCTAGCAAGTCAAGTGTTCATTTTAAATGTACTTCAAAGAATGGGTAGGAAGCACTGCCAGGGTCAAAGGTCAGGGATTCCAGAGATGATTGGAATGTGTAGCAGAAGCTCAATAACAAAGCAGGATGTGTTCTTCTGGACAGGCCATGTAAGTGGCATGGTTAATGAGGTTAACCCTGGTGGCATTAAGCTGGACATTGAGGTCTGCCCGAATACAAGTAGAAGCACAGACAGATTTTTCAGCTGTGTACTCTCAGTTGGCGAGAGCATGGCATCGGCCAGTCACGGATTTCAAGGGGACACGTTTTAATGTTGCAGATCCATCTTTAAAATATAAGGTTTTTGACTGCTCATGATAACTATTTGGGCAGCGTTCATATTTCCACCATCACCCCCTAACTCCCTGGACACAGGTCTTGAGGCCGAGTCATAGGAACAGGGCTGCAGTGATTCACTGAACAAGGTGTGTTTGCTAAACACACCAATGAAAAAAAATGAACTTAATTACAGCTCTTCATTTGTAGCACACAGGCACCTCCTGATCCACAGTGGCACGCTCTCGCTAACCACACTGACAGCGTCAGGGAAAGGGGAATGCTTTGATCTGCTTCAACTTTCACCCTTTCAAGAATCACCTGAAAGAGAGCTTGCCAAACTTCTCATTTCCTCACAAATGCAAGCTTGTGTATTTTCCCATTGTTGTGCTTTATAAAAAATGATGATTTTACAAAGCAAAGTCCCTTATGTGTCTAATGCTGTGCATTACTAATCTAACTCATTGTTTTCTTTTTTCTCTCATAGATACCACTGTATCATCAGGACGTGGTAAGTACAAATATAAGTAAACACTCCCACTGATGTCTGTGGTGTTTGTGATGTAAAGTTAAAATGAAATATTGTAGGTGTCAGATATGTGAATGACTGCTTTGTCCAATAAGATTTTCAGTGTTGGTGTGTAAGGATATGTGGGAAGGGCTTTTTTTCATATCTTACACCCACACTATTCCAAAGTACCTAAAAGGATATCAAGGCATTTCTGCACATGATATTACAACATTAAGGAAACGTCTGCAGATTGAATTTTAATTGGCGTCTTCATCATCCACCTCTGTATGCCAGTGCCCACAAACGGCTGTGAGCAGTCTGTTTGTCAGCGGAGCACTCAGCAACCTCTTAGACCCAACCTTCCTGTCTCACAAACATCCTCATGGCCACACACATCACGTAAAAGCCTATCCACCTCAATTTTCATTCACAGAAGACATACGCACATGTTATCACAGGTGGGGGTGGCTCTTTCTTGCAGTGCTGATTATAAAGATGATTAGGGTGAAACAGACTCATTAAGAGTTTCAAAGGGAGGTCACTTTCATTGCTCCTGTAAAGGTATATGTGGTGCAATTTCTTCACTTCACATTTTTTGAAGGCTATATTTTTACAAATGCAAATTCGTCCCTTGCAATTTTGTAATTGCAAGGCTTGAGCACAATAGACAATCAAGGCTTTGAGGCAAGTTCAGATGACTTTGCTGAAACTTTGTTACAACTTCAGATGTTTCATTCTTCTGGCAGGGAAGCACTGGATGAATGGTGAACAAGGAGGGGATGGGGATGGGGATAGGGTCACCGGTGCGCCTGTGACACCTGAGTGTCATTTGCAAATTGTACCTTCCCTCCCCCAACCCTTTTCCTCATCTCCACCACATCCCTACACACAAACTCACATGGACATACACACCAGCAATGCCATGCCGGGCCCGTGGGTGCGATGAATAACCTGGGCTACGTCAAACAAAGCCATAAAGCTAAGTGATGGCGGGGCACTTCCGCCACTCTGTCCTGATGAATGGCGCGAGAGCGGGGGAGGCGGACGGGCCCTTGATCATCTGCCCAGAGCAGGGCAGCCATATGTTTTTGAAGGCAAGAGGCATAAATAAGCGGGGAGAGCTCCGTCACAACACGCCGGCTCCGTCTACACCATCGACATCCGCAGCACAAACACACAAATGCTGGAGCCTCTTAACAGCCCATCTGCCTCTCTCAGCTGCGCCGCCAACCCAAGGGGAGGAACGCGGAGGAGGAAAAGAAAAAAAGCTCACACAAACAGAGAGGCAAGGGAGAAATGGACAAATCGGTTACTTAATTCACACATTGAGTAATGAGGACCTTTTACTGTTCTGGAAACACCATGGCACTAAAAAGCCTTGGACCTTGTGCTTGAGATAAAGTACACAGAACAGTGGCTATGTGTCTGTTCCAGCTTCTTTCCAGTCTAAAGACCATCCTTGTAATACTTCAGTGTAAAATTACATAGAATTCAAATGCTACATGCTATATTTTTGCTATTTTTTCATGATGACACCTGCAGCCAGTGTGGCTTTCAATAGGTGTCTCTAAGAACTCTTGCATGACATCACAGTCATGCACAACACACACCGCATTCTCCCAATTGCCCCGTCATTTTATCTTGCCGACCACAACAGCCTCATTATGCATCTGGCAACAACAGCTGGCCACCTCCAGAGCGGTGCTATAGCCGCTCAGTCTCCTTCTTGCATTGTCTCATTCATAACACACTCTCACACCCGTGCATACACCCCCCATTCCCCACACACATATACCATAGGAATTTTTCATATCTCTCTCCTGCCCTCATCTCACTCTCACATGCTTATACACACAAACCATTTCCTCACTCACACACTCTGTCACACATTGACACACACACAGAGGAAAATGAAATGTATTTATGGCACCTACACTGGAGAAAACAGTCTCCAGGAGACGCTCTTTAATTTCATTTTGAAAATGCCAACGATAAATTTATCAAATGGGCTGAATCGAATCAGAATTTCTCAGAGCTCCATCCGTCATGCCGCATCCTCAGAGAGCTGTGGGCGTTCCTAACCCTGCCCACAGTCTCGACACTGGGTAGAGGAGTGGAGCTGAGGGGAGAGGAAAGGAAAGGGGAAGAGAGGCAGTCAAGAGCAGGAGAGAGGAGATTACTCAGCTTATCGCTGTCAACAAAGGCCCATCGTTTGCAGATACTTTTAACCATGTTGGAAAATAGAGAGACTTTCCTTAATCCATGCTGGCCCCTTCTCTGATCTCTAATATTTGGCTGAGCCAGATAACATCCTCATTGTCGAGTGGCTTAGAGCTTTCTCTGTCAGCTTAATTGGTTGTACCTGAGGCCAGAGACATAGGTGTAATTGCGATAATAGGAAACTGTGCGCTGTGATGCTTTTAGGGCACTTATCTGTTTCTCTGGATTGATTACGGTTTTCTACAGGCTGGGCAAATAGTTTACTCTCATCAGTGATTCCCTTCAACCAACTCTTGGCAAAGGATATCTCCCTTTAACACTTAAGAAAGCCTAATGTAGGAGTAAGTATTTTTGTTGCTGTCAAGGGTATGTTGTATACTGTGTATTTTCTCAGCACTAATATTCAATGGGCACTTCCGTCCATAGAACCAGATGCAGAAAGGAACACAATGCTACACATACTAATGGTGACCTTAGGCAAACACTCAGCAGCACGATTAGATGAATGAGTGCAAATGCTTTGTTTGTTTAAGATAATGGAAGATTCTCACCACCGATTAATCACTTGACTGTTGCAGGTTAATTGCAGGAGTACTCAGATTCTCTTGGGATTTTGCACACTTCCTCTAACCTTAGAGATACAGAGCTAAATAAATATGAAAATATTGACAGACTGACCCACACATTCCAAGACCTGGACACTTAACAATTATTGTAATTGTGACCTTCTTTGCGGCTGGTCATGTCTGAACGTGTTTAAAATGAAAGAGTTAATTCAATCCATTTAAATGTACTTCTGGCAGACTAAATTCTACATGGTGTATTGTGTAGTTCTTCTTTCAGACCTTTTACCTTCAGAATAAGCTGGCAGTAATATGTTATACACAGAAGGGGGCTGACTATGATATATCTAGCAAAAAAATTCGAACAAAAGCAAATTGTTCAAGAAAGAAAAAAAATCTCAATGTTGTTGGCTGGACATGGTTTCATGAAATATCTAATAACAAAGAATAAAGAAATGGGTTTGTTATTTGCTATGTACTTAGTTATTATTTCACCAGAGAATTCAAGAGGACTAAGTGTAGGAAAATGCAATCCATAATATGGAAATGATTGTATGAGAGAGAGCTATGCCTGGCCATTCCATATGCATCAGGAATTAGTGAAATTTTATCTCTTTTTGAGCTCTGCTAAGGTCAGAGAATATCCTCTAATGCAATATATCTCCAGGGATGAGACAAATCACTGCACTTGCTGATTGGCATTGCTGATAATTGATTAATCGCAGCACAAGTTAATTGATTCTGTGGCTCATCAATAAGCTGTGTAAGCCTCCCTCATTTAAATGTGTATTTAAAGCGACGGTCTCAGGATTCACAGAGCACTGGTCACACGGTTTCCCTGGATATAAAATATTGGCTCACTTAGAGTGCACTGAAGCAAAGCTGCTTATTGGTAACCAGGCTAATGAAGTCTTTCCTGTACCCTTCGTCAATAAGATCAATGGTTCTCAGATTTAAGAGTTTGTCAGTGCTTAATGTCATGGCATAGGACTCTTACTTTTGTGTATATTAAAAGGATAAGGAGATACAGTGCACCATAAGGAGATAAAGTGCATGAATATGTATGTATGTATGTATTTTTATGTGTGTGTGTGTGTGTGTGTGTGTGTGTGTGTGTGTGTGTGTGTGTGTGTGTGTGTGTGTGTGTGTGTGTGTGTGTTGGGTAATTCACAGCTATCAAAATAACAGATTCAGATAACCATTGGTACTGCCATGGCCCCTGAATTTTTAGGCAAATAAAGAAAAAGCAGATTGATTGAAGTTGAACATGCACGAAGACTACTCTAAATAGTTAAGTAGTATCCTAGAACGAAACTGGTGTGTGTGAAATGTTCACAAATGTATCTTTCAATCCAATCCATGGTGTGTTTTATTCATCACTGATAAGAAAGCTCCATTGCTAGTATTTCAGAAATCACCATTTTGTCAGGACTAGGGATGTGCCAGTATGAGATTTCCATTACAAACTGATGACCAAAACATAGTGGTTTACTACGGCCACAGAATATTGAGACTTAGAGAATGTGTTGAAAAACCACTGCAAGCAGACAAACAAAAACAGCATTAAAAACAGCATTTTTGCATTAATCTAAATTACATTTTAACAGATTGTTTCAAATACAACTGGAAAATATAATTATGTACTCTGTCTCCTTTTTATGGAAAAAAAATATATATAAGAAGTGCAGAGCTAACACTTAAAAAGGGAAAAAACAAATAAACAGTGCTTGTTTAGTGCTGTGTTGGTTTAGGAGAAGGCTGTTTGGTGCCAGATGCAACCACATTTCCTTATCTTACTCAGCTAAGAGTCTTTTCCTCAAGAACGCATTTTCAAACATTTTTTCACAACAAACTTTGTGAACCTTTCATTGTATTGGTTTATATTTAGGCTACTCCTAGTTGCCAATTTTCACAGTGTCGTTTTGATGAAGCCCCTTCGGCTTTGCTGAAGTTTGTTAAACATATGGTAACATCATGTAATCTACTTGCTGTGGACAGAATGTGTATCCAAATTGAAACAAAAATTGTGTTTGGAAAAATTGCTGCAAAATGAGCAAGTATCTCCTAGTATAATCACATATAGGAAAATCATCCAATGCTGTAGGCTGCGCGACTTAGGTATCTATCTCACAAAGGTATGCATTGATATGAAAGTAATCAAGAAATATGGCTAGTAGCTTGCTCACTGTCTATTCTCTAGCAGTAAGATGAACAATATAATTTGGCTGGGTTACTGCATGGGTGGAAGACATGCAGTACATGGTAATACATGTACTCTGAACTGAAGCTAGGATTTCCCACCTTTGGCTCCACAATAAACAGTCACTGTAATGACAAAAATATTGCGTTTTTCAAAGGAAGCAGTCATGGAAATCTGGACAGTAAATGACAGATGAGGAAGGGATGAACCAGGAAAGAAGAACAGTGGTCTTGAATCAAATACTTAAACAGGATAGTTGCTGAAAAATGGCACACTCAAAAATACCTATTACCTCTATGAGCTAGTCTCCAGAGAAACTATATTGTGTGCTTCACGAAGCAGACATTTGTGACAGAGCTGCAAGAAAAAAAAACACAGTGTCTCCATTATTTTGTCTACCGCCTGTATATATGAAGACAGTGATATCCAATGTCTCCCAATCGTGTGCCACAACTACAATCATGATTGATAGTTCAAATGACAAATTAATGTATAAAGGGGAGATTTGGAACAAGATAATGACATTTACAGAGTGCATTACTTATTGATCTTCTGTTGTTTTTCAAAAAAGTTTTAAAAGACAAAGGGACTGAGGCAGAGAGAGAGTGAGAGAACAGCTAATTATCTAGAGTATGAGAACAGACCAAGCTGTAAAATGAAGATTGAGGCATCCCTTGATGGCAGAAAGCTCTGAAGTTGTCATTGATGTCAGGCGCTGTGGTTCTGAAGGAAACCTCTGTGATGCATTTCCCAGCCGTTTGGACAGACATGGAGCCAGCCATGTTCAGACACCCGCCATCGGATGTTTTCAACAGCACCTTATCTGAGTTTTTGCCTGAGTTGCATGGGAGAGACGGGCGTAGGGAATGCTAATGAAGGAACAGGAATGACACCGGCGATAGTAGGGTCAACGAGCTGCTCCTCAGAGGAAGTGAAGGGGGAGCGAGACAGGGCCGCCCTAGGGAGCAAGAGATGCTAATTTGCCTGTCACCAAAATGCTGCAACCTGCTAACCCCACACCTTCCACAAAAAACCTTTCTTTCCTTCCCCCCCCAACTCTCTCTCTATCCTTCTCTCTCTACCTTTCATTTAGCCTCTCTCTCTTGCCTTACTCTCCTCAGTATTCCCTGCTGTTCCAAAGCCTCTATATGAAATGTTTGTGCTCTCATGCCAAAGTGTCACAATTGGTCGTTCCTCTGTATGCTTTTGCCAAGCTTTTAAACAAACCTACACTCAAAAGTGAACACTATCCATAAAGATATCAAAACACCATCAAGACATGTAGCTATACACTGCCCATGCATGTCCCTGAGCTATCTATATCCATGCTGTTCATAAATATCCACTCATGTACCTAAACATTATATTCATATACATTACAAGACTGACAGCTATACAAGGTCCTATACATTATTCATATCGGCAAAGTGTGATGGGATTAATGCAGGAAATCAGATAGACTGTAATTGCTCCTACAATTTTGGTTTCTCAGTTTTCTCAGCCTGAAGATTGAAAAAGAGTAATGGAGTGTGGGAGATGAGTTTATCAAGAAAAAAAAAATAGACTGAATGTGTTTTTGTCCAAAACATGATTTATGTCAGCACAGCATGGTTTTGTCTGGTATCTGTGACAAAGAGATGACTGCTTCTTTTGTTTTTCTCTAATTGTGAGAAGGGGCACTGCCACATGGGCCGTGCCAAGCTCGAAGTCCTGTGTTCAGCCTGGCAGTTGTGTTGTGCAGGCTGGCAGTAGTGTCTGCAACTGACACTATGGAATGCACAGAATGCAAATGCTTCCATTTAATTTCCAGTGGAGCCCTCTCTGTCAACCTAATTGAACAGCTATTCTTTAAATGTACTCCTGAAGTGTCCTAATTGCCTCCTGGAATGGACTTGCTTTCAGAGGCTCGTTTATGCGCTCATATTATGTGGCAGGAGGCGACACAGTTTATTCAGCCTGGCCAAACAAACAGGCCACTTTGAGGGACCTGCTTCTTTCATCAAGTTCCTTGGAAGTAACAGAAAAGTCAGAGCAGAGTGAGCCATGGCACAGGAGAAAAACCGTCAGAATCAAGTAGAGAATATTAGAATACGATAATACACATTTGAGTCCACATATCTGCACAGTCACCAGACCGTTCAGGATGTCTAGAAGTCCTCTGCAACTTCATGAAGCACCACCTTATCAGGGGTTCTGTTGGCTGATAAGTGGTTTGCTAGGATTTGACAGGCAACATTCTCACAAGCTCAATACAACCATATCAAGACATAGTGTGCCTCAATAAAGACCATTCATCGGTTTTACCTTTCCAAGTAAAGTGATCGTCTGGTTCTTCTGCAGCTTAAAATAATCCATACCTGCATGTCTGTCCAGGTATTTTCACCGGTCCGGAGTGCAGGATTTTATTTCTGGACAACCTCACTGTAGTTGCCTTGGCTCTTTTCCAGAAAATAATGGTTTGATTGCTTATCAGTTAAATGTCATGAGACAGTATGTTACACGTATTGTTAGCATGAATACACTGCTATTTCAGCTTTTGTTGACCATGGCAATGCATAGTTCTTTGACAGTACAAATATACACAGAAAATGTAATTGAGTTGTGCCAATTAAAGCACTCATTCTTTTAAGTACTGCACACACACACACACACATACACATACACACACACACACACACACACACACATAATTTGTAGCTCTTATGAATCTCTGAGTAATTGTGGTTGGGATGGTACATTAGAAATTTGGCAGTGCCAGGGAAACCCCACAGTCTTGGCAGCAGACTGGGGAGCGAGGTGGCATATTGCACCCAGCAGGGACACTCCTCGGAGGGTCTGTTTTGCAGACGGGCTGGGAAGGCTCTGCTTGGCACACTGGGGGGGGGGGAGACGGAGGGTGGAGGGGGATGGAGGAAGATGCATGGAACATTAGCGCATGTACCTCCCCGCTTCAAACCAACCGCAGTCTCTCGTGTCCACACACCCGTTACCCCCACAGCAACTGTCAACTGTCAAAAAGACCCTCTCAGTTTCTCCCAGAATGCATGCCTTGTGTGTGTGCAAACCCTGAACGGCTTCTAACTCTCACAGTGTGGTTGCTTATCCATCAATTGATTGTGTTGTGTTGACGTATTAATTAATTTGAGAATGTATGGAGCTCTGGGTTCAGAGCCCTCCCGCCCTCTTTCTTCCACACCCCTATAGTCATGCCAATTAAACAGCCATTTCATTTTTTCTCTGCCAGAGTTTTGAGTTCTCGAACGCAGTCAACTTGAGCACTTGAAGTAGTCACAGGAGATATGGCAGATGGGTAGTGTAGGACTCCTCAGGAAAAAGCCAACAAACAAACGCACAGACAAACAAGAAAGCAGAAAAGTTTCTGACAGACTGTTGGGAAAACTCTGTGTTGTATCTCAAGCAGGTCCTTTTTGGCCAGCCTTGAATTCAGCATGCAAGTTAACTGCTGAGCCTCAATTAAGAAGCCTGCGTAATTCTGGCAAGGTAAAGCACAGCTGAGCAAGATCCAAAGTCCAAGAGAAATTGGCATTGAGTTACAAAGAAAAGGAAGACTATACTTAGACATTCTTTTATCTTAAAAGAGTCATTTTTGCCTTGCAGCACTTTGCAAATCTTCGAACATTCTGCCATATTAGATTGCTAAGCATGTAGTAATAAAGAAAATGTTTCAGAAACTTGTTTTTATAAGTTAGCGAGGATCAGGATCATTGTAGCCCTACTACAATGAACTATATAATAACAGCAGTGGAGGAGTTTCTGGAAGCAGCATAAATCTATGAGACACTTTACACCACAGCTTTCTCAGATCTGCCTATTTGTGATTTCGTAATATTGGAAGGATTTTCTGCATTCTCTAAGGTAAACAGAGAGCAGGAATGCAGGTGGGCCTGGGAAGCAATGCTAAGCTCTTTAGTTTCCTGTCTGGGATCTGATTGGCTTCTCGAGACCACCTGCCTCTGTGGTTCCCCCAAACATGTCTTGGAGAGCTGTGTGGTGGAGAATAGAGAAGGGGAGTGGCAGACAAACAAGCTCCACAACCTGTGTGGCTCTGGATCTGGAGCGCACACCACAGCATTTCAGCCCTGACCACAGTTTAGTGTTTGTATTAGCTGAAGCAAAAAAAAAAAAAAGTTGGTGTTTATGAAGTAGATATGTCTGTTTGGACTGTATTAAATGCATGTAAGCTATGGCAGTTGCACCCTCCCTTAATATTCACTGCACTCTATTTAAATGATCTGGCTAAACACACACACACACACACACACACACACACACACACACACACACACACACACACACACACACACACACACACACACACACACACACACACACACACACACACACAGACTATCACACACAGTAACCAAACTGTGACAGTAACCAGAAAGCCTATTTCTTCTGGAATTCCTCTCATGTTCTCTCATGCTCTGCCTTGTAGAATTCAGCACTATGTCCTTGGCTCTATTCAATTTAATATTCATAATGTCTTGAGTTCTGACAGCAGAGGGCCACATTCAATTACAGGTAGTGTGAAACAAAAGGCTCCCCAAATGGAACTGTGCTTAGGAGGGCAAGGAGGTGAGCAGCAAATTTGCAAAGCGTCTCCCTGTCCGATACACTCAAGGAAGAGTCAAGTTAAATGGATTATTTAGAGCTAATCCTCACCAGAAATCATTCCTCTGAGATCAATAATTCATGGGGGCCCATCAAAATAAACACGATTTGGCCTATTAAATGAGGAGATGAGCGGAAAAAAGTTGTGTTGAAGTATTACATGCCTCCAAACACGTATGTACTGTGCTGTCTTTTTCCCAGTGGGCATTGTGATAAGCAAATATGGAAAATTAAATCAGAATCCTCATTAGCCATAGCAGATATGAGGATAAGTAATGCAATGTTTATGATAAAGGTAACAGCAATAGAAGCTGCTTTTAAAATGGTTGTTTTTCTTTTCACTTCCTTGGATTGATCAGGAATGACTAGTGTCAGTTTTGTGTACAAAGACAAATATGTGTATGACTCCATACTGAGTGAATTGTAATACTAAAATAACACATTTCTTTCTTTTTTGCTGTTGCTCCCAAGATCCAGTTGACAGCATTCTCACTGGATGAGTTTAAAACTGTGCTGCTGTTTGTGCTTTTGTGGAGTCCTCCTTTTGCCTCCTATTCCCACCTGAGCGGGGAAGCTGTTGATTCAGCCCATACCAAATGCTCAAGAGACTGGAGCTGCTTTTGAAGAGCATCTGTTTGACTGAAAAAAAATTATATCTTAATCGTCCCCCTGGGAGGCACAATAAGACATGCTGATGGTGACTTTGAGTCTGAAATTAAGATAAAAAGAGGTTTTTTTTTCCACAGTTGAGAAGTGGGGTGTTTGGTTCAGGTATATGCTGTAAAACTGTCAATGTAGCAAGAATATTTCTGTAGGGAAGACTGTGATTCGGTCATATGTTTTGTGTACAACTTTGTTTACAAGTTGCTTCAAAGGTAAGCTTAGCAGTGTACATACAAATGTACACATGTACATACATACATACATACATACATACAAATTCTTAGTTCTAAGGCAGCTTGTTATGTGATCTCATATGCATATGCAGGACATCTTTATTAGACAGTAGCATCTGGCTTTTCAGGTAAAATTACAGTTATTTTTAAATTATTAAACTGACTGTGTTCATGCACAGCCAAACTAATTAGCATTGGTCCTCTATGACAAGTCTGTAATCACTAGATTAGATGGTAGTGATGAATTATGATCTTATGCTCAGGAAGAGTCACACAAAGGTGGCTGTTATTGTTATAATCAAATTACAATACTACAATAAAAATATGTTTCTTTTTCAAATACTAACCAAGTTCAGTAACATCCAAAAGTAATTGTATCTTGGTCCCCTCAGTCAACCCAATATTGCTGTAGTCAACACAGAACAGAAGTGGCAAGAAAGCTTCAAGGCTGAGCTGCTTCTTTCCCTGCTCCTTCAGAAGATACATCATAGAGATTGAGAGTGTCACTCATCGTTTTTGTGTAGAATCTGGCTGGAAGAAGCTAAGGAGAAAATGTCTACTGGGCATAGATTTTCACATCTAGGCAGGTGGAAATCAAATGGAGTGTTTTCCTAAAGGGAATAACCCCCACAGTGTGGATACATTTTGAGAGAAGACTGGCATCACTAAGAATGTAGGTTTCCGGGCTTATGGATTTATGTCTTAACGTAAAACAAAAACTGAAGAATATCGTAGCCATATATTCTCCTGGGTGGATTTAAGGCTCAAACTGTAGGTGTCTCTGTATGTTTTGTCGCAACTATGATATTCTGTCTGTCGATAAAGATTTTTCCCAGTGCATTCGCCAGCTGAAACCTGATTGGGAGGACTACACACCCTGGGCTGTACAATGGCTTACACCTCCTACACATCAGGATAAGAGCTTCTCTGTCAGTTTATCACCTTATTTGCTCATGCCTGAGCCAGGATCTGCACTAAGCAGATGTGACAGTGAAGCTGCTATAACACAGTAAAGCCAGGTGTTCATCTGTTTATGCAAAAACAGGCATCCCAGAATAAATACAGTAAAAAAAAATCATAACAATAATGGTTATTCATCTACAGCAAAAAGGACTTGTTCACTGTATAGACCACAATTTCCTTTGTTTGATGCTCACTTGATTTTATTTTGAGCATGTGTGTTACACTTCAGTGATGCTGCCGCCCCCAAGTTTTTTAGCCATGATGACTCTTGGGGCCAGAACCAGCAGCAAATAGACACAGGCTTTATTGTAACCCCTTCCAGCAATCTGTTGTGAAATATCAATGATTTTCCCCAATGGGATTGTCCCAGTCAGTTCCGTCACGCACTGTCCCTCTGCAGTGGCCTGCTAGCAGAGCAGCCTGTTAGCAGATATGCCTCACTCCATGTACAACACTGGATCCCCCAGACCCAGATGATGAAGCGAAATAGAGGGAGGAAGACAGGCAGGGGCAGAGCTCAGCAGGTAAAAGAATTGATTTTGCTGGGAATGAGGAGGATAGCACCTTTCTCTCTCTCTCTCTCTCTCTCCCTCTCCCTCTCCCTCTCTCTCTCTGGCAGATCACAGTGATTAGTTCAAAAGGCACTGTAGCATTACGACACACGGTTAGGGCGCTAAATCCCTACACAAATTAGAGCATAGAAGCCATTATTAAGCCAACGGTTACTCCAGGTTCCAGCGGAAAATTACAACCTTCTGTTCATGTCTCCAGAACAAAAGAATCATTTTTTTAACGTGTCTCTCTGTGGCACAGAGGTGCGTTAGAGCGAACACTTTTTAAACTGTGCAGATTGCTCAGCTCCACAGTGACTTTCCCAGACTCAACCCCTTGGGGGACTGCGGGATGTTCGGAAGCCACTATTCACATGATGTGTGTTATGCATGATCCAGCCACTCCCGTCTTTCACTCACGCAAACACTGTTTCTCTTTTCCAAAGGGAAAGTACTTGTATGTGTATATATCTAATTATCTGCTTTCTCTCCATGGACAATTATTTCCTGAGATTACAGAATTACAGAAGATTGTTTTAATGCCATGAACACCATGTGACATCTCAGCTTTTAAATTTTATGCATTTTGTACTATGGCGTGGCCCATTAAATGCAGTTGTGGAAGAGAGGATGTTTGCTCGTCAATCACAAAAAGTGCCCAGCTTGTGCTCTTCCTTTTAGACCTGATTATTGCTACATTAATATGGAGTTATGAGGCTGCATAAAACGGTATGCTTTCTTTTTTATGAATTTGCATGATGCATTTTTTTAATGATAGCAGTAAAGGTAACCGCATATATTATGGGCTGTAGATATTTCAAATCAGTATGCCAATTATTTGATGCCCTTTTTACTGATGAAAACAATACTCACAAAAGTGAAAACACCCTCAACAAGTGAAAGTACGCCACATTTGCCACAGAGCATCATGGTTCCACTTTCATAGAAATGATGCATTGCGCTTCAGTCTGGCCTTTAATTGGCGCTATTAATATTGGTTAAACTTTTAATACCTATTTATTAAAACTTTAACTTTTCGCCCAGGCTAATGTGAATAGAATTATGAATCTCAAAGGCCATGTTCTATAAAAAGATTTTGAAATAAATTATTGATGCAGTACCACTTCATTTAAGCTGCTAGAACTCATTCCTAAAAGATTTTTCAAAAGAAATAGCCCAAAGGTCCATTATTAGATTGAATTTTGAACATTAAATACAAGAAAGTTCCTTTTGTTCTTTGAATAATTTTATTTAAAATGCTTAAGTCACCATACTTTTTTTTTCTTTTTCACCTTCTAGTTTTTACAAAGCCTGCGATTCACATCCAGAGCCAGACTAGATTGCCTATGCTGAACACAGGATTTTAATATTTACTTTGAAAAGAAATAGGAATTAATTCAAATTAAAATTCAACACTTTAGGTGACATCAAATTACAGTGAAGTGACAAATGCTATGTTTTGATTCTGTTATATACATCTGTAAATATCTATGCTTTGGGTATGGAATGATTTGTGTGTATTACATCATGCATAGTGAAAATTAAGAAATACAAAAGATTTAAAAAAAGGATCCATGGTTGGCCAGAAATTATGATTTCTCTATTTGTGCTCCCTTTGCTTCAGTGCAGAAAGGGAAGTGCAAAGCTGCACACAGGTCCTTTGGTTGGCATGGGTCAGCAATGCCTGCTTAGAATGGGCCTATGTGAACGCTGGTGCAGCGCCTGCCGATGGGGTTCTCTGTTTCTCTCACTGTCTCTCACTTAAGCATAGATACTGACATTCTCCCTGTGACATGCAACACCCAGACACATGTAAACCCGCATCTTGTACATTCAATTATAGACTATTTTATAATTTTAACATTTCTCCATGTCTCATAATTTTTAAATACAATCATTTTAGGATGATTTTACACAGCCAAGCCCAATGTGTAATAGTTAGAAAATGGAAAACAGAGGAAATGTGTTCTTAATGCAATTTTAATCAAATGTTAAGAATTATAAATGCTTTATTTTCACAAAATGAAACTTTTCAAAATATTTTTTTTTCCATCATGCATATCAACCATTTATTTTGCTAAGCAGGGAGAGGCAAACATTTTACTATTTTAAGCAAGTCTCATACAGTACACATAGCAAAGATTGGTTAATTACTTCATTCTCAAAATCACATCAATTGCAGCATTATCATATAAATTAATTAAGTAGTGATGTAAATTTTTGACATCAGATTTTAGAGAGATAATTTTCTTCATATGTGAAAACATGCCCCTTTTTATTGCATGCCCTTGTTCTTTGATAGGCTATCATTTATGAATTAAATGGAACTTATTGCCTTTTATACAATGTGTTAATGACAATGTGTGCACATGTCATTGTCCTAAATTTGCATTTTTTCTTGAAATGATCAAATGTTTATATAGTTTTGAAGCTTCATGTCTTCTGGGTGGTGCATTTTACTCAACATCTACACAGGAACCCCCCACCCCACCACCCCAGTGTGGCCTTGGCCAGATGCAAAACCAGACAAAGGGACATATTAACTTGCAGTGTTTCAATTTTTTTCTTGGCATTATTTATTGCTTAAAATGTAATTCCAGCAGGTCTGTACATTATCAAAAGATGGACCACCCAACACAACGCCTAACTGAAAAGTCTGAAGTGATGCCAGGGCTGCCTGTCAATGCAGTGCATTCATGATAATGGCTTCTGCATTGGGTTCAGTTCCTCATTAATGGAGCTATGGAGGATAATGCAGACTGGACAAATTCTGCAATGCACAACGTTCCCACTGTCTGTCCCAAAGCTCAAAGACAGCACTGCACATTTCCACAAACAAGCAAAATGGCCACTGTTTAGGAGACATCATTAGTAACGTCTGATGAATGGATGAGTTGATCTTTGCCTCAGCCTTGCCATCTGTTGCGTCGGTCAGAGATGTTTAGGGCATTTTGCAGGGAATCATGCCAGAATAAGGACAGAGCTGGTGGAGGTCAGAGTCTCGCGCTCTCGTATGCAGCTTGAGTTTCTTTACGCTAAATAAAAGGATAAACAGACTCATCCGAGGAGCAAGCTGAGGACGGAGTCAGAATTTAAATGTACACAGCCACCTAATTCTGCTGTTTAGATGATTAAAATACCATCCCTTGTCAAATAAATCTCTCTTACAAAGCCTCAGTGCTTATCTGAAAAAAGGGGAATCATATGCAAGAAGGCAGATTTAAGGAAAGCTCAAATCCCTTGTTATTAGAATTAATTATGAAGCAAAGATTATAAACTTTAGTCTTATGCTGTAATTTTCAGAGTCAGTAGCTTGTGAATATTTCATGATGTTAAACACATTTGTCAGGATTCCGAACATGCAAAATTGTGTACAGTACATGCTTAAATTGCATCATAATATTCAAAAATGATTGCCTTCTGTCTGACCATGACATAAAGAGATTTTTTTAGACACTGCAGCTGATGCACACAATTGGAAGTTCCTGGTCTGCTTTAGGCAGTGTAGACAGGCAGGTCCTCACTTTCCCCCCTCTCTCTCTCATTCCCTCTCTTTATTTCTCTTTTTGTCTCTATCATACTCCCATCTCCTTTTCACCCTTTCTGACTTGCTCTCATTCCCTGTTCTCTCTCTTTTTCCCTCTGTTTCCCTCTCCCTCGCTCTCTGCCCTCCTCTCTCTCTGGACAGGGGAATGAGGCTTGTTTAATTAAATATTAATCAGCTACTTATTAAGAGAGTGAATGGATGCAGCACTGGCTCTGCGTTCCCATGGCCTACTTTTGAATGTTAATGAGGGGCGCATTATTAATTTATCAGCTAACCTTTCCTGGCACCTCTAAAGACGGCACAGAGGGGGCGAGCTGTGCCAGGTTGGCGTGAAATACAAGGTCAGAAACCTTTAAATAAAAATGATAACTGGGGATCTGAGATTTTGCCTGTTTGAGAACTCCCCAAAAAGGCAAGTCTAATATAGTATCATCATCCTTATTACTGTAATTACCCTCCCTGGCTATCCAAAAATTCTGGATTTTGAGCTCTTCACAGTTAGAATACGGTATTTTAAAGGTTCAAATTTAACAAACGCAGTGCCTCGGTTGAAGGCGTCACCATATGCAAATTCTGGATTGGAGGCTCATTAAAAGTTACTTTCCTCTTGCTAAAACACCTCTATTTCTGTCACAGCTGTGGTGGCACATAGGTGCAAACTGTGTTGATGACAAAAGGAGAGATGCATGTGTAGTCTAAGCAAATCACACAGTTATAATTCAGTCTGCTTAAATCCTAACCTATATAGCATATTCAGACTCCACCAAATATTAGACATTTTTTAAATAACAGCATAATCCAATTTAATTGCAGAAAAAAAATATTTTTGTATAATCCAAATTAGCAACAAAAGATGTGAACAGATACTCAAGATAGTGAGAGAGAATGTGAGAGAGAGAGAGAGAGAGAGAGAGAGAGAGAGAGAGAGAGAGAGAGAGAGAGAGAATAATCCTGTTGCTTGTAACAGAGTGAGATTTCCCCCAGAAGGAAAACTGGCCAGGCCTTGGGCCCTGAAGTTTGAACTGAGTTCTGCAGGAAAGAACAGTTGAGCTGTGTGCTAAGATGGAGCTGAGCTTTATTAGGACATAGAGTAGGATTTTAAACATCTGGAGAATTTGAGCAGAGGGTTTGGATTTGGGGGGAGTGCTGGATCTCTGTATGCAGCACAAGGTGTCTCTGACCATAGCAGTGCCTCTTGCACATCACTAAGCACACAAAGCAATTACTGGATATCAGTCGGTCTATAGCACATGTCCTTTGCTGTAAATAATCTTCCCACAGCCTGAGGCGCTTGACTCCCGGATAAAAAGAAAATTTCTCAGTTTCTAGAGGCAACAAAATCAAAGAATAAAGTATTGTACACTGCACTGTTTGTGGATGGAGGATCTGTATGGAAGTTCTGTGAATTCCACACCAGTCAATCTCTGCATCAGAAGCACCCACACCTTAACCTGGCCATAACACCACCCCCTGACGGCCTCAGCCAATTGTGAACCGTCCACATCTCTGAACAAGCACTAGATGTAATGCTATCAGAGTTGAACGATAATTCCATTCTTCCTTTATTTTTGATTGGTTATTTTCTTGCAGTGCCCGGATACATAGCTACCTACCTACCGTGAATTGAGATTCCCTACAATTGTACTTATGCATTTGCCTATGTGCTTATTGTTTTCATTTTTTGGTAAGAGATTCACTTTTTGAGGAGGAGTAGGGAACGAGCAGCTTGAAACCACCATCCCAGAGCTACTTCCAGAGATACCACCACTTGCTATCACTTTGTTGATGTGAGGTTGATGTTTTGGCTTCGCACGGATTGTGAGGAAGGAACGGGGGGAGGGTGGTGTGAGAGGACAGTCAGGAAAAGGTGTTCACAGGCAGCGGCGGGTCTAAAAGCACGTTCTGCCCAGACAGCAGCTCTGCCCCGAGCCAGGCAGATCGCTCGGGGTGACGTGTGCGCTGTTGAAGATTCACAAGTCCACCGCACCTTGATCCCCTTTTGCCCAAGATGCGAGGCCTTGCCTCCGGCTCCCCCCTCCACTTCCTCATTCAATGCATAACAAAACATTCCTAAAGCATTCACTGTCCTCCATAACGACAGCAGTTTTTTCATTTCATTTTCCTCATTTGGGACAGTTGTTTTTTTCTGATTTTGTTCTGTACTCCACAATTTTTAGTTTGTAATTAAGCAATTCACATGTGGATAAAGTGCAGATTCCCAGCTTTTATTAAATGGTATTTTTTATTGATTTATGATTTCACTGATTTCCAAGAATGCTTCAATATCATCAAGCACTCATGAAAAATATTTCTTTGCTCTGATACACTTGTCATTCTGCATCAGCAATTCCAGTCTGGCTTTCTAAAAGAGGCAGTTGTGCTGTATAGACAAACATGACAGTTTGACAAGTAGTAAATCAGCTGAAAGAATAATAACTTGGACAGATAAAGTAGTTATGTAAAGCAGGTCAATGAAAGCACTTTTTATCACTCTGCTGTGTTCATTCCCCAGAAACTGAGTCTAGAGTGGCAGTGCCAGCCTGTATTAGTTGTCGATGGCGTCCTTGGAAGTGCTGGCACTCTGCAGCCCCGAGGTGCCTATCAACTTCTGGAGAGTTCTTCCTCATCAGAAATCAATGCCCATCGTGGGCCTTTATTTGCACCCTTCGGTGGCATCTTTATCTGCCGAGACAGAAGCAGGCATATTGAACACATCTCCTCATTGTCACTCTTCCCAGGAAGCTCGGCAAGCAATTAACACAAATTAAGTTGCCTGACTTTATCGGGGAAGCAGCTCCGCTTCTCAACCTTGAAAACTTTGAAGCACAAAAGTTGCAAGCCACCACAACAAGTGAGTGTGTGTGTGACAAAGTGTGAGTTATGTGTGAGTGTGACTGTGTTTCTGTGTGTATGAAGTTGTGTGTGCTTGTGTGTGTGAGTGTTCCTGTTCCATGCATTACTCTCCTCCTTCATGTTGAAAGTGCATGTTGAGCTGCATCATTATCTTCAGTGTGTGTGTGTTAGATGGAATGATTTCCCCCGACACTGCTCCAACTTTGAAGAGTAAACACAATAATTGCCCTCACCTAAGAGTGTCTTGGGCAGCCTAGGAGCCCAGTCAAACACAATATTACTCCACGCTCGCTAACTCGCTTTGTGTTAAATAACTCTTTAGTGTTCGGAATTTTAATAAGATAATGAAGCCCTGGGGTCCTTATTCAGCAGGTACAGCACTTAATAAGGCAGGTTTATTTGTTCTGTTCATTCTGTTCATTCTCTCCTCTGGCCTCCCCACTTTTATTACAAATGGCTAAAGAGGAACCAACTTTCTGCAGTTGCTTCATTCCCTATGAGAGACAGAGTGCCTTTTCATGCGCTGTTTTCCATGCATTCCTCCCTCGCCCACCCCTATGTCCAACTGAAGGAATCTGAAATTCCCTGGCCATTGCTCTGCCTTGCTTCTTGCCTATCGTCCTCTGGATGGCTGAATTTTTAAAAAGGCTTAACAGCATCCTGTTGGCACTTTGGCTGGTGGCTGTCATAGCCCTCTCCCTGCTTTAGCATCAGTGCCGTGTGCTTTGCTGGGGAAGCTGCTATCCAACATCCACTTCCTGTCTCTTGCCAGGACTATGTGCTTTGCAAACAGTCTTACCTAAAGAATAGTTAGGAGTTCAGCAGAACACAGCATTCTCTGTCACGTATCCAGGGAGGGTGCTGGTCTACCTACCCCCGCAGGCACTATCTGTCAACAGGAGGCAAGAGGTGTGAAAAAAGCATGTTTCACCTCTACAAAATATTTAGGACAAGGGCCTATTTATTTTCTCTGGTGCTCGACACCAAAGAGGGTCAAGACAGGTGTCTGTTATTAGGAGAGTGATGAATGATTCTCTGTCTGCAGAAATAAATAAAAAAAAGAGTAGGTTGAAAAAAAAACAAGAATCCCTGAGCGCCACTAGTGGAAGGTGTGATTAATTTACCCAACACTGGTGGAAAGGGTGATTAATTAAACAACCCATCCTCTCTCGGGCTTTCCTGAAATACATATTTCCATACTCACAGTGGAATTCCCTTGCAACACAGTCATGTCAATAACTGGCTTAGCACATGGCTTACTTTCTGTATCATACCATTGGAATTACTGTTGAAGCTGAAATTGCAGAGAGAATACTGAAGCTCTTGCTAATATGGCTACATTTTAGGAAAATGTCAAAGAAAACCCGCAATCAAAATTTAAAAAATCAAAAGAACTTACTGGAAAAAATGATGATCATAATGATGATGATGATTATTATTATTGTTATTATTACTATTGTTTTTACTTTTATTAATATTATAACTGGTGAGATTACGTCCCTCTAATGACTGTGTTATGTTATTGTGCTTGTTGTCGTTAATGCTGCTAATGATAGTATTAATGACGCTGGGAGTGTGAGCGTTGCCCCGAGTGCTGCTGAGCTTGTAAAGGAATGGCTGAACATGCACCTGCCATCTCCAGAGATGCTCATTAAAACAAGATGCTACATCTCACCAGCAGCATAATTCAGACTAAATACAGCAGTGTGGGAGGGCCCTTCTACCCTCTGTGCATGGTTAAATGGGTCTGACAAGGAGCAGACACACTCAGATACATGCATGTATGTGAATGTGCATAAACACACACACACACACACACACACACACACACACACACACACACACACACACACACATAAATATCAACTCCAGTTATGACTAAAATGTGTGCATGTCCTAGAGAATAACATCATTTATTATGGAAAGGACAACTTTAGGGGGTTTAACTGTAGGCAATTACAGTTAGGCACAATACAATGGATGAGATGGGAAGTTCTGATATCCCTGTGCCCAAGGTGTAAGTGGTATTATGACTAGAAACAGAGGGATGGTAGTGTCTAGAGCTTTATGAGTGGAGGTGTGTGTATTTGTCTTTGCATGTGCACATTAGCGTATGTGTGTGTGCGTGTGTGTTTATGTGGTGACATTTGAGGCTAAGCTCAGACCTCCTCCAGAGCAGAGGGAACCCACGGCCCACATCTCCACCAATCAGAGATCGAGGTGGCAGATGATGGGGCGGAGAGGGGAGACAGTCATGGGGTCCATGAGAGCTACCTTTTCTCTTTTCATGAAGTTTTCCTCTACTTCTTTATTCAGAGAAAAACTAAATTAAATTTAAAAGAGCCACCTGGTTTTTGATCTGCTCAAGCGTACTGAGGAAGCGGCTGCATTTGATCCAGGCTTACCCAGTCAGCTTGCTCCCTGCAGACCAGTGATGGCATTTGTCTAAGCCCTGGCCAGTGGCATTGCCTTAGTTGTCACTGCCAGTCATATTCCATATTTACTTAATTTTCAATGGAGTCAGGACATAGAGGTCTGGGTAGGAACAGAACCAAAACCCCAATCACCTCTCCTTTTTGATATCAATGCTTTTAATTGCAAAAGTTTTTATGCATTATTTATCTTAAGCTCAAAAAATGGAATCCGCAAGACTTTCTTTTCTTTGTCTACTCATGCAAATCACACAGCAAGTGCAGTTAACGGGCTGATAAAGGCCAGTCTAATGGAAGAAAGTGTGATGTTCAGAATTCAATATTGATCCTTGTGGGAGTCACATGAACTGTGAGCTCATTCCACCAGTGGTCAAAAAGTAGATTGATGATTGTTTTTTGAGACCAATAGGAGGGCAGCAGACAGGTCACTGACCTGCATTGATGGTGTATAGGGGGGGCAGGTCACTGCATCTAGAGGGAATCTCAAATTTTAGAGCAGGAGTGTGTCTGCTGTCTGTCTTATGTCTGTGGGCGGTTTTTTCCTTGTACTTTCGACACTGGGAGTGGCCAAGGGGGCAGTAACATGAAGCTGTGCCCCTGGACGTGGGTCTGACAGCTGAGCACTTTAGTGTGACATGCTACTTTGCCATGTTTAGTGGAAGTGCAGTTTCAGTCCCACCCTATGCCCACAATCCCAGGGGATACAATTCATGTCCAAGCTTTGCAGTTCTGTGTGACATCAAATGAGTTTGTGATGTTTACTTGGAAAATTGTTTTGCAGCAGCTTTAACAAGAGTGCAAACAAAATTTGGCAGTTCATGTTCAGCACAGAATAAACAGCCTGGATTTTGTAACTTGCAATTGAATGAGTAGTTTAGGTTTTTCAACGTCTGTAAGTGTTAGAAGTGATATCAGGAGTTGTTGAGGTGTTAGTCATGTGTATGAATGGAACATGAAAACTCTCAATCACATCCCCCACCCAACTCTACAGTTGTCCCTCAGATAAACTGTCCCACAGATTTAAAGTTTAATCCATATTAAAGGTGAAGATAAATAACAGACATCTTAAAATTTAATAAAATCTCTGAAAAATGAAACAAAATGCATTTTGAAAAATTATAATGCATACAAACTGTTTTGTACAATAAACTTATTGCAACACATTATGATGTCAATGTATGTCATATATACATTCAATGCTATGTTTTACCTATATTTATGAAATTCATTTTCTGTAATGTGTCTCAAGAATTTATATGTATGTATTAAAAATTTACAAAGATATAATTATCAAAATAGGACAGATGAAGATCATGGCAAGGAAAAGCTATCAAAGTCAGAACAGTTTCATGTCTGATTAAGTTGACTATTACTGGAGCTGAAGGCAAGAAAATGTTTTAGATCTATTCAATATAATGCACAATCTTGAGTCATACATTTCCAGAATAGACTTTTTATTGAGTGTACCCATGCCTCCTTGACTTGCCTGTGATATCATATTTTATTTTCAAAAAATCAGGTGTTGCAGTTTTACCCCGTGGCATTTTGCAACTGTCAATCACTGTCAGCAGCAATCTCCATCTACTGATATGGTCCCTCTCCTTTCAGTCCTCCCATAGCTGTCCTTATGATTGGTAATGATTCAAAATGTTGTTTGCATGAGAAAAATGAAAAGGTTTCTTAAACAAACAAGACCTTTTACATCTGTCAAGGAATGATCATTTTAAAGGTTGGGAGAGGTTGCACTTTGTCAAAACAAAGAACAAATGCTTTGTTAGACATTTTGCCATGTTTGAGTGAATAATGAAGTGAGGGAGTGAGCGCAGTCCAATGACTGGGGAAGGTCAGCGTTTAGCTGCATGTCTGCAGACCTTGAGCTGAGCTTAATCCATAGCCTCTATTCAATAGTGCATCAAATAAAAGTGATAAAAAGGATGCAGCAACTCTTTATTTCATAAAAACCCTCTGCATCTCAGCGCTATTTAATGACACTGTGATTTTTTTTCATCTAACAATCTAGCATAACAGAATGGCATTTTCCTCGTCTCTAACTTTCCCTAAATTTTTAGTTCCATGTCCGCAGGGCGTTTATGAGATAAGAAGTGCATCATGGGATTTAAAATGCTTGCAAAAGATGGGGTAAGGTTCTGGCACCCACCAATTAAACAGATTCTGTGATGATGAAGGTTGTCTGCAGTGCAGAAATGAAGCAGTGAGCGGTGGAGGGACTGCCGCCTTGCCGGGGGTGTACATAGCTGCAAGGATTTGGGCTGGTTCTCCAAGCGTGTTGAAAGGAAAAAGTGTGTATGTAGGCTTGCATGTTGAACTGATGGCAGATCAAAGCATGTCAAGTATATTTTGACTAATTAGTCCCGTGAAATATGCAGCATGCCACACGCGTCTCGAATAGAACAACAATATTACACCTCTGGCCATGTTGTGGACTGATTTGCATTTTTCATATTAAATTAGCATCTAGTTTTAATACCACATGAAAGAAGCAGCAAGTAAATAAGCTCATCATCAACAGGCCTTCAATGAGATCAGTTTCATCTCATGATTAGGTTCTATGACATTGGATGTGCCCAGGTGTGTGTCCATGCATTTTTTTTTTTTTTTGTTTTTTTTTGTGCACTTGCAAATGTGAATATGTGCATATGGTGTATGCATGTCTGAGCTTGCCTGGTGTACTGTGTGTGTATGTGTGTGTGTGTGTGTGTGTGTGTGTGTACGTAGGCCTAACAGAATATGTACAAGTGTGTGTGTGTATGTATGTGTGTGAGTGGGTGTGTGCATACTGGGAGATCAGAGGGGATGCATTTTAGAGGTGAGAAGTGCCAGGGATCTGACAATTTAATATCACCAGGATTCATAAACCACAATATAATAGTATTTCAATGTTATGTGTAGTGCTGTTTTATCTCCATGCCGATTATAAACAGTGTAGTCAATTTCTTTGACTGATGGAAAAATCTACTTCCATTGAAAAATCAGACTAAAACTTTTGTCATTTTTCATCCTGGGGAAATCATGTGGTTTATATTAATATGTGGCTGTGCGATTGTGTAAGCTTATGTGTGTATCTGTATGTGGGTGGGTTTCTTAAATGTGTCTCTGCACAATGATGCACTCCGATGGGTAATTGGGAATCACTCAGGACCAGCCTGAGAATGAATTATGCAGAGATGGGCCTTTAACATTCCCTGCAGATGGGAGTGCCCTGTCATTCAGAAGGGTGGAACATGCAGTGACGAGACAGGCAGGGAGAGTAGGCGAGGTATGGGGGCCTTCTCCCTCCTCCAGGGGCCAGCGTGGGGGAGAAATGACGGCCAGGGCGGGGAGAGGAGGGTAGGTATTCATTTATTAACTGCGCAGTTCCCAACTTAAAAGACAAGTAAGAGCCTCACTGCGGCAGATTCAGGCCATGTTTGTTCCAAGTTTATTACAAAGCTGAAAAAAGAAAGTGGTTTGGGGCCAGTCAACTGAAAGCCTTCATCCCTGGAATACCTGATAGAACTGTAAAGCTGAATTTATTACAAGATGCAGTGAAATCACATCACCAAAAGTATTGTAACATTTACCTCTTAACGCCCTTTTTAAAAATTTCCTGCATTTGTGTGTGTGTGTGTGTTTGTGTGTGTGTGTAGTGCTATTGTAGTATTCATGACAGCTATTATGCTATCCTTGTAATGGAAATGTTGTCATTATTCGGACAAATTTGGACCATTAAACAACTCTTTATCAATGCTGAAATTGACAAGTCAAGTGAGACGTTGTTCAAACTCCTTGAAAGTGCATTTCTAACCATAAAAGCCAAAGCATACACAGAACCATACTTTTTCCCTTATTGTATCTTGACTCATTATGAATCAAATTTTAATGTCTACCTTTGGAAACTATTGAACACTTACAAGAAAGTATATCTTTTTATTGAGCAGGGGCACCTGTCAATACATTTGATATAGTCTGCCTTTTTTATTTATTTATTTATTTTTTGGAAATCCCTTTTGAGCATGAAAGGTTACAAGCAAAATGAGAGCTGCAAGCTGCGGACCGCATATCCCAACTCACCAAGGCTCCTCTCTGTCCGGTCTGAAGGTCACGTTATTAGTGTTTTTAAAGGTTACCCTTGAAAGGAAACAGCGAAGAGAGAGCAGAAACTGACATTTGTACACATTAGACAAGTCTGTTGGAGAGGGATGTGATTATGCTTGGAATAAGCCTCTTTCAGCAGCAGCAGGATGGGATGAGAAATTTCTGATGATGGCTTTTTAACGTACTCCTTTTAGCTGGAGTACCATTTGCATACGGTATATCTGTTGGGGAAAAAAATGCAATATTAGAGAAGGAAGCCTTAGAAACATCATCTACGATGATCTCATAATAAGGGCAGTGGGGAAGGGGATGTGTGTCACAGAGGGGACATGTGAAAGCTTCAGTCACATATCTCAGGTATATACAAGTGTGTATGATGGGCCTTCTGGCACCAATTAACGTGCTCTAAGCGACTCCTTGTGTAAGCTGTATTTCTGAAGAACTTAAAAGTGAAATCGCCAACTTCCACCTGAATTTTTGATGTTCAATAACTGCTGTTACTAATAAATTATGTCACTATTAACCACATTGAACACAGTGAGTTGGTATATGCAGTATGAACACCCATGATATAAGATGCACTGTTTATCTTTGACAGTAAGTTTGTTCATTGTTTTCTATCCCTTTCATTTCAGCCATCCGTTGACCTTACACCTTGAGTGTGATTTTGAGAGTGAACTGGCCAGTATTTTTGTCCTGGCTCCAGATCAGGATTTGTAGGTTTAGAGAGAGACTGGGGTGTGCCCATATTTAGTGTTTTTTGCATCTCTGAACCGCTGTTTATGCATTCCCCAAGCTCATTCGATCCCTCCAAACTCAAATAAGATTCACAACAGGGAGGCGGGAAGAGATGAAGTGAGAGCGTGGTGCTCTGCCCATGTTGCAAAGTAGATTATTCCCTCAAATCCACTGGAGCCTGCAGTAATCCAGCACACAATCCTATTCATTACAGTTATGTGTAGCACATAAACTAGCTCATGCCAAAAAAGTCAATAATAGGAATAATAGTAACAACAGTACACATAAACATAATGCAAGTCTCCATATCTGTGCTAACAACAATACAAATACATTACAGTAGGTAGTATGCTGGGCCAAGACAATGAAAATTGTGAGGGTTTACAACAGCATAACATATATACTGTTATATACAGTATAAAGCGTGGAGTAATTACGTATTACCTTTGGTTTTACTTTTCACTAAGTGTTGTAACCCTAATGACCCAGCCCATTATTGCCTCCAATGAAATACCACTGCTAATATCGAGTCATTGATCAATTAATGTTTAATAAGAGTGTGGGAAAAGAAAGAAAGAAAATAATACACCACATGAGGCCAGAATAGAATAGTCAGCTCAGGAGTTTCTTTGTCTATTTTATCGTGTGTGTGTATGTGTGTGTGTGTGTGTAGCCATCATTTAGATGTGTCTTTTCACTATAATCTGGGAATGTTGCTTTTTTTCCCTGCCAGCCCTTGATTGATGGCTTTGCCAGTACACTGTGTTGTTCATTACTTTGATTCAGCATGTCTTGGATGTGAGCTGTTTTGAGAAGACAGTGTGTGAGGAATTTGCAATGTGTCAGGGGAGGTGGGTGCCCTGTGGAGCAAATAAAATTGCCAAATAACCTCACTGCAGTCGGCAGCACAGTGGGGCTCTTCTGTCAAGCCAGACCTCCCCCTCCTCCCCTCCGCTCTCGGTGTCTGAAGACTCGTTGCACTAATGGATACGCATGTACACAAATAACTCCTCACAACTTCAGGCCTTTCTTCATGGAAGAAATTACAACAGTGCCTTCTGTACTCTATGTGGGATATGCCCACGTTCAGGTGTATTCTGTCTGATAATACCTGAAAGCAAACACACAGAAGTATGGTGTTCCTTCTTAATTCTTTTGGAAAGTGCAACATGCTGTTTCCACAAATGAAATTTTAATGAGACTTGTTTTTTTCATGGTTTTGACAAGGGAGAAGGGAATTTGCTTCTAAAATATCTGAATGTGTGTGATAAGTAGCTGCAAGTGTTAAGAAGCACAAAACTCTGACTTCAGAGTTTAACATTTTTCTTATAATGAAGCAGAATAGGCTTTGAAATTAAAGAATACTTCCATCTGGGATTACTTTTATCACTAATTATATTATTCAACAAAGAAGATTTTTTTCAGAACAGTGCTTTTTTCACATTTGTGTGTCATGCTATGGGATGCATTTTTTTCCACCGATCCCTCTGTGTTGGATGTGTAAGGGTAAACCAGTTTAATTACATCCTCACTGTAGCTTTTCGATTCCCTTGCTTTATCTCTTCTATAGGGACAGACAGGCCTTGAATCGAACCATCTGTCAGTCCTCCACAGTTTGCTAAAAACCAATATTAGTCTGAAGGATTTGAGCTGATGCCTCATCCAAGCCTTTTTTAAGTTTGCGCCGCATTGTATGTGCTGGGACACGGGGGAAGCATGTGCGCCTGGCGGGTGGAGGATGGGGATGGTGCGATTGTCTGTTTACAACAGTGAGATGGGATTTCGCTGAGGACAGCACTAAATGCCAAAAAAAAAAAAAAACGCACAAAGTTTGAAAACTTGACATTCTGAATCAGAGCTCTGCTGCCAAAGTCTCGGGGCGAAATTTATGTCCATGTGTGAAGCCGTGTCTGTTTGACATGAAGGTTCCGTGGCTTCTGACGACGACGCAAGCATTTTTATGCACGGCCTGGGTAACTCTAGCACATTCCACAAAGTGGCAAAGATGCTAACCTTTCCTCAGCTTTCTACCTCAAGCATCCTCTGTGTTTTAACAGCCCAGCGGGCAGGCTAATGCATGAACTTCATTTGTGCTTTCAGAAAGGATGCTGTTGCCAAGCCAGTTGTAACCTCATTAACAGCCTGCCCTTCTTTTGGAATTGGAGCTAGAGAGGCTGAATTACCTTAATGAACTCTGCACAGCAGGATCGCTGCAGAAAACAGTTCAGCACATGCACCTGTTATGTGAGCTGATAGCAGCCTTCTGTCTTGTAGGACTCTCCTATTGCAGTCCCCACTCTCTGTGACAGGACACTACCTTTATCGTGTCACTTGCTTTCAAGCTCACTCCTTTGAATTGGCTCCATGGCTTACCTCTGTCTGTTGGCTTGCAGGCCTCATCCAACATGCCGCTGCTCAAAATAACAATCTTTTCAATGGCTCTAAAACCCATCTGGTGCTTTAGATAGAAAGCCAACTCCACCTGTCTATTGGCTCTGAAGCTGGCTTTCCGCTGTTTATATGATGTTAGGACTTGTGGAAAAAGGCTTTCTGTAAGGTTCTGAATCACACATCTGTGTTCATGCTAACAACTGGAAGACTGTTGGTGTTGGTTTGCTCATGACTATTTATTTTGATTTATTCTATCTGTCGCCTGATTGGGGAGGTGAAAGAGCTTCCTGCCATCTCTCTCTGGTCCCTTCTGCCATCTCTCTCTGGTCCCATTCTCTCTGCCAGCCTCGTATTATACCCAAATTCCACCAGGGAATTAAAGACAAAAAGTAATATATTGTGTAGTTTATTCAATAAAAGCCAAAGAGTAATGAAATTAATAGTTATCTCACCCTTCTATTGGGAAAGGAATGAGATTACGCCTATTCTATGAAGACTGGAATTTGTGACATTGAAGAATGAATAAAAATGTCACTGGATCTTTCACGACAGCTTGACATTTCCCAGCAATGTCTGTCTTTTGAAATATCTATTATTAATAATTCTTATATACCCTTCGCATGAAAGAATAGGGCAATGGTATTCTCCCACCACAGCAATAAGTGGGATGTGATATTTCACAGGCTTCATGAATGTCCTAAATATTGAACTTCCTCCCTACCCACCAGCAGAGCTGATGAAACTGCAACACAATTTTTAGTCTTATTATTTAGTACTGTGGGGTATTTGGACTGAACTGGGTTATGATATGCCCTGAGTTGGCCTCCGAGGACAACTGACCCCAATGGATCTGTGAATGATGTACGCTAAGTGAGGCGAGGTCAGGTCTGCGGACAAAGCACTTTTTTGACTCAGGCACTGTGGGCCTGACAGCCCCTGGGCATGTGACATCCATATTGGCCTTCCACGATTTATTGTTCGTGCAGGTGTGTGTGTGTGTGTGTGTGTGTGTGTGTGTGTGTGTGTGTAGGTGTGAGTGTGTGTAGGTGTGAGTGTCTCTGACCACTTTTGATATATGGCCCTGGGCCTTGCGAAGGCAGCATTGTCTGGTCAGTAATCACAGGTGCACGTCCGAAGTCCAGTGAAGCACAGAAAGTACTTGTTTCGACCCACCTTGGGCGACCCAGAGAGACAACCACTTTAAGCTGGGCTGTGCGTGGACTGAGCCGATTGCTCTACAGGCGGTGGGCAAAACACGCTCAATCTTTTTCCAATCACTCCACCAAGGATGGCAACCATGGGCCTCTGGTAAAATGCCTGTGCATCTGCCTGAGTGATCAAAACCCAGCATAAGATATAGAAAAAAAACAGAAATTGTATGCAACACAAAACAGACCTAGAAAGCCAAATTAGCTTAATATGGATCTCTGCTAGTCTTGTAAATATTTATGGTAACCATTTCATTTTTCAAAGTGCAGTAAAGACAGAAAACATTATAAACTAATCACATTGAGGAGAAATATTATTTATATATCAATATCTGTATTTAATACTTAATATCATATATGTATTCATATATAATATATAATGATATATTGTGTTAGATTTAATTTTTTATATTTTTCAAGGATTACAAGTAGCAATGGAAGCATAAGGTTTCATTGAACCAAAAATGGCCAGTTAATTTGTGGAGTAATCAACACCAGCTGATGTAAATAGAGTAAATGGTTTCCAATTTCATTTTGTAATAGAATTGCTGTTCTTTGCAAACTAGTGTAACGTTTGTTATATCCATGGATGTGTTTAATCTAATTACATCAATTGGTGTTGATTACTCTGTGAATTACTTGTTTTATTGTTAATCAAGGATGATAAATGGGAACAAGTTGGACATAATGATAGATCTAAAATTAAAGTTTGTTCCTCCCCAGTTTAGAGTTCACCAGCCGCCACTGGTGTGACACAGATATCGCAAATACTATTACTACAGCGGTAATGTTCAGGTTTTAGAAAGTTTCTTTTTGTTAAAGTTTTTTTTTTTTTTAAATTGATCCCTGATCTTACCAGAGCTCAATGTTACAAAACACAAAGAAAGAAATTCTGGTGGAGTGTTACTGTTTGCCATACATGTCTCTCATGTCTATACTCTTCAGTGTGTGACAGTGACAAAATATGTATATATTTTTTTTTTACTAAAATAGTACATTTGGTAACCAGCTCTACTTTTCTCTACATTTTAAATGTATGACTCAGGAAGATATATTACTTACAACATGTTTGTTACAGCAAATTTTTTAAATGTACTAGCAAGCATTTTATCTGTGCTGATCATGTTGATAGACAAACCCATACCAAGGAGGGAAACAGAAGCTATAAAACAATGATGACATTTTTACCAAAGTGGAACCCTTCTTGTGCTGGCACCTCTAATGCAAATGAAAGAATGAAATGAACTACCTTGCATCCCTAAGGAATAGCACAGCATGAAGTTATGTAAAGATGCATATTGCAGGATATTATGGCATGGTTTTAAAATATAAACTTATCCAGGCTGAGCAATGCCTTTATAATTCAAAGTTTATCAGACTAAATAACTTAAATGAAATCCAGCAAAAAACCTCCCTGAACCAATTATCAATGATGGTTTATGAGTCCACCAGCTATAAAGCAGTTACCGATGGCAATACAGCTAGCTGTGTAGTTCGTAAATTATGTCAGCCACTATAAATGCAAGTATGTGAGTTCATAGGAACAGCTTATGGTTATCAATGAGCAGCACTGTTTTAATATTAATCAAATGATGAGGAGAAGGGGGGATTTAAAATGTAATGCTTTTTTTTTCATTGAAGGAGGGGATACATTATGTGTACTATAACTCAAATACACCCTACAGCAGAGGTCCTGAATCAGTTGTGCTGCATACGCATTAAGATGATGATGATTAAGTACAGAAATATAGTCTGTGCATTAGCAGCAGCCTATCAATCACTACCTCACATTGTGTGTTATCATCATCATCATCATCATCATCATCATCATCATCATCAACATGATCAACATCACCACCATGTTCAGCACCTCCATCAGCAGAGTCACTGTCATCATCAGTACTGTCATTACCACAGTCATATTCTTTATCCACCTGTCCCAAACACACTGCCGCAGTGCAGCATTGCACTTCATGCTGAGCACATGTCTATCATATGGCCATATATTTATCATGGACCCATAGATCTTCTATCCCTGCCTAACCCATATCATTGACTATATGTATATTTTTAGGTACTGCACAGGAATATAAGGCTGGATATTTACTGAAACAATTTGAATTTAATTTATATTTCACAGCACTACCATCTCCTTTTGATTTAGTATTAAGCTGGTAAATTTTGAAAACCCAAATACTGATGCAAACTAACAGATAACTAGATTGTGGAGTCATCTGAAAAAAATTGAATTGACGGGAAGGCTGCAGGAATTCCTTGGGTGTCTGATGGCTTACAGTGTTTCAGGCCCAGGTGTGGCACACACTTTACTCCCCTTTTTACTCTGTCAACACACTCCAAACACATTTGTAATGAAGACTAGCATGGCTGTGAGGGACAATCCTGCCCATTCTTCATCTCTCCATTTTGCCACTGTTTCTTCTGCTCCGTATCTTGCCATAAGCAAGCACGGGTCGATGGAGTAATTAGATGAAAGGGGTTTCACCGTTCCCACCATTGAATGGACAGCAGTTTAAACTTTACTTCTGCCTTTAAGTTCCACGCAGCATGATGGCAAGTCTGGGAGATTTACCTGAGTGAAGTCAGCAGAATTTCACTGCAGGCAACATATAAAGTCAGAACAAAAAGAGGAGAATAAACAGTCCTTGCAGTGAAAGGTATGAGGAGGTGGGCAGAAAGGAAGGAGGGGGTGCAGGGGAAAAACATCAAAACCTTTTCTTTTTTCCAGAGAAAATCCTTCTCTATTAAAAACCAAGAGTTTCACCTGTATTCACCTGTAACCTCTGGCAAACAAGTCAGGATATTGAAGCAACTTTGATTGTGTTCAGCAGCCCAGTGTGTACTGAGTTTTAAAATCTCACAAATTTAGTTGTAGTGGTTATAATTTCACTTGGTATCCCATATGTGCAAAGCACTTGTGTCCAATATTTTTTTTTTTCTTTTTGTTAATGATAAACATGTAAAATTTGGTATTTGAAGAGATTTGTCTTGTGAGAGAATAAAGTTCTCCAAGAGATTCATCATCTGTGAGGGCTCGATACTCAGTTTCAATTGCTTCTTTTTTCTCATCTCAGTTTACAGCAATTACATTCTAAAGCAAGCCTCTGGCTGCTGAAGCTTCAGGGGTCTGAAATGCCTGTCCTTTCAGGAGGAGCTGTCTAGGAAGCCAAATTTGAGGGGAAAAATTGAATGTTTTTCTGTTTGGTGGAGAAAAAAATGAGCTAATTGAAAGAGCAAAAAAAAGATGCGTTGATGTATATTCCTCACATGTCTTCAGGAAACACTGTCAAACAAATTGTCTGCCTGCTGATAGTATAATTGTACAGCTGAACAAAGTGTATTCCACAAAGAAAGCGCAGAACTGGGGAAAAAAGAGAAGCTGCAACTTTCCATTTTTTATCCCTCTTTGACAGTTTACATCAACAATGCTTCAGACGAAATGAGAAAAGCATGTATATTTTTCAACCATCAAACCTAACAAGACCCATTTGCTAGACTTTCTGGGACAAAGATGAACTGAATAAGGAAGCTTTCAAGCTCCGTACAGAGCATGCACTCTTGCGCTGTCACGCGAGGTGATGTAGCAGCACATGTAGGTGTGCGTATCTCTAGTCCTTGCCTTTTAGTGTCCCGATAACTCAGCAGGAAAAAAAAAACATTGTCCCCATCTCTCATGTATTTTTGAACACCCTTACTCTCCCCTCATGGTAAATTCACAGTCATTTCCAGCGCTTGAATATCAGCTGAGGTGTATGATCGTTGAAGTTTTTTACTTTAAAGGCAGTGCTGGGAGCAGCATGGCAAGGTCTCTGCTGTGTATAGTAATTATAAAAGATTGCATTTATGTACCACTCTCAAGACTGTGAAGAGAAAACTCACCTCAAACACCATCAATGCATGACAACCAAACTTGTGGTTCCTGAACACTCACCACTCACCATATATCAGCTACGGAGGAGAGGGAGGGAATTATTAGGTTAATTACACAGGGGAATGGTTATGTAGAAGAATAAGTAATCCATGTTGGGTCGGGATTTTGCCAGGACATCAAATCGCCAGCTAATCTTTGTTATAAGGACCATTTCGGCATTAAAGGCAGTTAAGACATCTGAATGCAACACTGAATGCAACTGGCCCACTAAGGCTACTTCAGAATACATGACTAAATTACTCTTATTTTCACTTTGCACACAAGGAATACCTACTCAACATAAAAAAAAATCAGGGAGTCTCTAAAAATCAGAGGTTCTACCATATTGATCATGCTTGACTTATTTTATGGAGATAAAATATCTTATTTTATGGATATATATATGATTTTATGCCTATATATGAAATATTACCTCCTGCAGAAACGTATTCAGCTTGTACTCTGAATGAAAGCATTGTGTTGGGCTATGCCTATGATGGGCTCTTCCTGTTGAGCAGTGTAGTGATGGGTGCTTAATATCAGTCACGTTAATATCTGAGACTGCAATGTATTTGTGCCCAAAGCACCAACACCACCACCCCCGCCCCACAGCCAGCCCAACCCCCCCCCCCCCCACAACCCCGAGTCAACTCCTAAACTCTTATGTCCTCTCTTGCCCTTTTGATTGTCTCTTAAAAACCCTGGCTCCTTTCAAACTACAAGAGTTACAGGACGTAATATTAAATCAATGCATTCATTCATCTTAATTGTTTGAGAAACCACAGGACTCTCTTGATGCCTGGACTATGTAAGGGGCTGGTATGACACTGGTAAATTGCTGTGGATGAAGTGTCATGCTCAAAAGCTATTATTGTGTGTTATATTGTTGTTTAATTTTTTAAAAAATGTGTGAAATATGGCCCCAGAGTGTTCTCAAAACACTCTGTCTAATAATACAGTGCATCTATTATTCGGTTTCAAAAGTTGAGGCTTTCTTCTGACCTTTTTTTTAGCTCATAATTAGTGGTGCTCAGGCTTTACAGAGAAACAGGTCAGTGTCTTTTTTCTGTGTAAATATGCTCATGTAACAAATTATGGTTGCCATGCAATTAGATTGTTTTCACATTACCTGCCTTTCTCTGGAGGCTTGATGTTGGCAATTTCAACATTATCTATTATACTGGGATCTTCATTGTTATTACTGTAGAAAACCTGTGGTGGTGATCTTTAGTACTTCTAATATACACTTGGGTGCCCTCCTTTCTGTCTCCTGTACAGCATGGCTTTGGTATGCATTTCCCCTCACAGTAAAGTTCACAATAAAGTATTTTCTCATCAGGAGATTGTTATGCAGATGGATTGATGTTGGTAGAACAGCATTAACCTTTAAACATTAACCCTAAGCCCTATTCCTGCTTGGGAGAGCTCTTCATTAACTCTGATGTTGTGCCGAGGTTCACACGCTAAGTTAAAGCCTTTTTCAGCATCTCTTGGTACCTGGATGGTGAAATGGAAAAATTCTTTGATGGGTGGGTGGGAGTACTGCATCCAATAAGGGATAGAGAGATCGAGAGAGAGAAAGAGAGAGAGATTGAGATGAATCCGGATGGAGGAGAGGGAACAGCAAGGAGTTAAATCCCTGAGACGGTAAGGCAAGATTAATGAGCATATTGTCTGAGCGCTTGAGCTGCCATTCAGGAGAGTATGCAGCAGCTCTTTCTGGATTTGCCACCGATAAGTGCTGACGGAAGCGAAAGCGAAATGTCGCACTTCAGAGGTAGCACTCAGAGTAGTGGAATGGGGTCCTGTGCCGCCCCAGAAAGAATGACAGCTAAATTCCTCATTTACTCGGCTGGAAACATGTGGCGCGAAGACGAAGGGTGTGAAAGATGAATTCCTCCAGAACTGGAGCCCTGCTCAAAGGCTACAGAGAATATATGTCCATCAGTTTCATTATCAGGTTCTCTCCTGTTCCCAGTGCAGGGACCAAGACAACAACAAGAACCATGTTTCTATTAATAGGAGAACTGAGATGGAGCAATGCATCATGGTAAATAATAAGAGAGGCCACTTACACTAAGTACATATGACCTACCCCATTCTACTGGCACCCAGCAGCCATTTTGGTTTGATGCCCAAGGAAAATAAGAGTAATGACTCCAGTATCAGGCCTCATGAGCTATGTTCTCCTTCTCCTCTGCAGTAGATAGCTGTTCTGAGGTACTCACTTCACCTGTGCAGAATTCTCTTAATGAATGTTGCCAAACACATGGCAACAGCAGAACACAAGTAGAAATATACCACACGGACTTGAGCAGAATAGGATGTTTCATATGATGTTTCAGATGACTGCGGTTGGTGGGTATCTCTCTGACATCAGGGAGTTAGCGAAGGGGAAATGGAGCCTTGTAAACACCATCTGTACAGTAAGACAGGCAGAAAGTAAGGCTAGACAGATTCTCTGCATTCTTGTTTTTCCTGCACACTCTGTACACAGAAAGTAGTGTGTTTTTTACCAGAACCAAAATGAATCAAACACCTTTTTATTTCCTACTTAATCGTAAACCTTTGTCCAACTATTGCTGTTCTCTAAAGAAGGTCTTACAGTTGGAAATTGGTAAGAACCTTGTTCACAGAGGAAAAAAAGGAAGATTGCAACAATACTTTATCCTTTGTTCTTTTAGTGTTTATAGATTGTATGTGTGTGTGTATGTGCTATGTGTTTCTGTATTCGTGTGGGTGTAAAGACAATGCCACATAATTCCATACGATATGTTGACTATATCAAAGGCTATGTTTCAAAAAGATTTATATTACACTGTACAATGATCTGTTGTGCTAAATTTCACACATCATGCATAAGTGAATCAATAGAAAGAATAAGCTCTTTGTATGCCATCAAGACATGTAGGTTAAAAGCATGGAACCTAAGATGACCATCGAAAAAGATTTGAATTAGGAGTGTACTGGAGCCCATCCAAGCAATTATCGCTGAAACTCCTGAAAGCCTGAAAGAAAGGCTTTTAGCATCACATTGAAGCCTATATTTATTTATTTTCCCTTTCATTATTGGATACTTCCTTGCTTATGATATGCACTGAATTTAATAAAGGACTTCCCAATTGCTCTCTTTTGTATTCCACCTGTGATCTGTTTCTCTGTAAAGCACTTTTTTCATATTTCACTGAATATGAGATCAAACGCTTCATTAAGGGAGGCAAGGAGAGTGCGTTAAGATACAACTGTGGTTAAGTGAGTAAGCAAATAGATTAATGAATTGATTATTTGAAGGTAGGCCATCTAATTCCCACAGCAAAAACAATGTAAGAACATTGAGAAGTGAAACAAAGTAAAACTTAAAATAAACGTGTTATTCAAAGTTACAGTTATCTTTTCTTAAGATTGACCATTTGGCCTTGTGAACACCTGTGGCTCTGTTTAGGGTTAATCTACAGGGAATATAAACATTTTGATTGTTTTAATTCATACATAATAACAAATAAAAAGCATATTATGATTATTTTTCCAGAAAGGACAAAGCAGGTGTTAAATAAATGAAGGGGTTCAATCTTTATAAGTACATGCATTAACATATTAAAGTGAGCTCTGGCATATCCTCCTCTGTGGATATTTACCCTCATGCTGTTGTCATGGTATCAGCTGTTGAACCTGCTAATGTTTTTAATTCAAGTTTTATAGCTTTGCAGATTATTATAACAGATGCTTACAGCCACACATTCACACTAACACAGATACGCACATGTGGCGTACACACACGCACAGGTACACCATGTACTGTGAAACAGAGCGAGGCCTCTTCACTTCACGCTTTAAAAACATCATGCTACTTTTCATGGAAAACAGCAGAGTGCAATTAAAACAAGAGAAAGCATCCCTTTTTTCTGTGACAATTATTTTATTTATTGTTTATTGTTATGCACAAAATCTATGAAATAGAGGTTGGATATTGAAACAGGGTATGTGTTCATTTTCCTGCCAAAATTGTCTCTGTCTGTTTCTTATTTATGATTGTTACCAGATGGGCATAAGCATGGAATTGCAGAAAATGCCTTGTCTATTTTTCCCCAAACTCATTTTTGGCGTTAATCATCCATGTCAATACCAGTTTGTGGCAGTGAGCGTAGAGTTGTTATCACTTCGAATGGACTCTACACTAGGCTACATTTTAGACATTGATGGAATGGTGCAGCCAGATGATCGATGCAAAAGAAACATGACTTGGTACTGACACGGCAAAAAGAAGGAAATGATTGGGCCTAGGCACTGAGATTTGTGTTTTTTTAGAAATAGTTCCATTATATTAGTGAAATGTTCACATGTATTTTCCCTTTCAGGAAAGCCTGTTGTTTGCATTGACTTCAGCAGAGTCGTAATAACTATGGTAAGCCTGTTAATGGGATAGAAGCGGGTCTTAGAGCCTTGATTTTCGCCTCTTCCCTAAACCCAGTCTTCAGATCGAGATGTCAGTGGAGTTATGGCATCATGTTGGGCCAGATGATATTTAATCTATACATGATTATGCCCAGATTAAAAAAAATAAAAATAAAACGTATCTGCCGTATTGCATGGATTACATTCAGATGTTCTGAGATCCAGAGCAAACAGTGAAACAGTCATAAATTGGATGGTTTTATGGCCAGATTATTGATATAGTGCCTCCTCTCCCTGACTGTTGAGGCCATACGCTCCAAACCCATTAGTCAAATCCCTGGTGCCTGCCTGCCGCTCTCCTGCCCCTACCAGCCACCCACGCTCGGCTCTGGGAGCATGGATGAGGCCATCGCAGGGACCTCACAGGTGACACATAGGAACTCTGATCGCCACACATCACCGGCCAAGTCTAAATAACTTTGTCTACACAGACCTTTTTCCCTGCATTAATACATTTTCTTTAGACACATGACGTTATTGATCAATTGATGGTCTGTCTTGAATATAACGGTTTGTAACTGTACCAAGTCGCCTTAGCTTAAATTGTTCTATGTGTTGAATAAGCAAATGCTACAGTCCACGCTGAGAGCGTCTGGATCTTGTTCTCGACATGGGGCCCAACACTTCTATTAGCACACAGTGTAACATTTCTTTGTGTCAGCGTTTATCAGCTCTGTACAGACACACAGACCAGACAGGAATTTAAAATGGCTTGTCAGCAACTGAGTATCAGTTAAGCATTGATTCCTCTACTGCAGTATGCAACAAAATGTCTCAGAAGCTCCAGTAAATGTAGGGTGCTGTTATTCCAGACATATCTTTATGTTTGTATATTTGTAATTGCTGCGCATGCATATGAAACATTTACACAGTGTCATCAAAAAGCGACGGTGTAGGTTTTTGTATTTATGCATTGTTTTTACAATAATAACTGTGGGCAGCAGTCATAGCAGGACTGTTTAAAATATGCTCTCCCTGTTTTTTTTCTTGCACTGTGGTACAGACTAAAGCTTTTTCACATTAATCAAGATAATAATCTTAATAATTATAACAATGGCAAGATAATTCATTTAAAAATAGCCATTTCACACGCTAAAGGGAAGTCTTCCAGATTGGAACAGATCCTTCCCTTGCAGTTGAACGATTATGACATTCATTAGTGCAGATGTCGATTTATTTCACTGGGATAATTATACTAGTGAGAAGGACAGAATACAAATTGATTCCCACTTTTTTTCTCCACATCTAAGCCCACAAACTTTGATTGGGATATCTGAGTCAAAAGCTAGTCTGTCCCCTCAGACACTGTACAAATGGCGGATTAGGTTTTTTAATGGGGGCGGCTGGGCGGTACAACGGAGGAGCGAAAGCAGGGAAAGTGATCTGCGGTAAAAGGAGATGCCATCTTCACTAAAGGTTTATGCTTTTTTAAAGAGTTGGAAGTTTTGTCTTTTTTTGTTTGTTTTTTTTTTTATCTGTCTCCATATACTCCTGCAGTTCAGACCGCACAGCTATTAAGAAGAAGAGGCTATGATCTAGTTTATTTTTCGGAGAGAGGCAGAGAACATAAGGACAGACCGACCGCACTTTGTCTCAGAAACTGGGGTGAAATTACGACCTCAGAAGAGGTGCAACAAATCACAAGCCTACATTTGCCGGCTGGGTCACGGTCAGCGTCTGTTCCCCCTGCCCACCACAGTGGGCAATTAATCTGAGACACAGCGCAGTAATTGCCGTTGAGGATGTAATTTCACGTCTGTTGAGTTACGTTTATAGCCTTAGTGTGATTTTGTGATTATAAAGTTACTTGCCAGTGTATTAATTGTAACAACCGGATGCTGAGACATAAGAAAATCACATCTTGAATGGAGTCGGGCTGTTGGCCCTCTGCCCCAGTGTTCATTCAGGTGACATTCAGAGTCACTTTTTGGGGTCAGCTGTTGTGCTTTGCCAGTAGGAGCTGGAGTGTATGGTGTATTCAGACTTAAGCTTGTTTCTACTTCAGAAATGTGTGATTTTGTATAAATCTCCATCAGAAAGATTATAATGTAATGTTTTAGAATTGACTGCTTAGGTTTTTGCCCTTTTGTGTTGTGTGGTTTCCAGATAAAACAGCTTGTGCTTAACTGGAGCCTGGCTTTACTCCCTTCCATCAAGTTTATCAGGGCCACTAAAACAATCTGTTTTTACGGAGGCGATTGTGTTATTATCAGTCTGAAAAATCAGCTTCTGTGCTGTGTGACACCATGTGGAGACAGCACAGTTGATATCCAAAGACTGCACCGTTGATCCTGCATTGTACTCCTGTCATCTTCCGACTCTCCTCAGAAGGCCACACAATGGAAATTCAATTTTCTCCCACCAACAAATGAGATGACACCAACTCTGAAAAAGGAGATAGGAAACGGACTTGTTCCTTTATGAGTGAATGTGTGAGTCAGGACAGGGCACAAGTGAGAACAGCATGTCCCTGCCCAGGGCCCAGCAGTCTTTACTCAAATTTCTGACACAGTCCGGAATTTTTAATGTAATTGGAAGTGTACCAGTCTTACTGTCCTAATGTACTGTATGGTATAAAAAGATTGAGATATATTGTGAATACATCTCAGTCAACATGATATATATCAGAATTAGGAATTTTTTTAGATTCCCATAGCAACAACTGTAAAAGTCCCAATCTTGGGTCATTATGTATTCCTTGCTTCTTGTTTTGATTATTTTTTCAATTGCTCTTAATTGTCCTCTTCTTACATTTCCTGCCACTTGTATTATCAAGTACTGTACATCTTCATTCCCCAATTTATAAATGCTCTCTATTGGTCAATATCTGCTTGAAGCTAAGCATCATTTCAGACCTACTGAATGTACCACTTTTTCAGGCAATATTACAGTGCAAAGTGCATAGTTATAAGAGTGCATAGTTCTTGCTATGGACTGCCACACAGCTAGCACACATTATTGCATTGTAACCTGATACTGACTTCCTACCATACATTGGTCATATTAGAGTGTAGTGCAGCTGTTCCACACCATTGGTAAAAGCTTTCTAATGCTGACTAATCATACATATGGAAAGCACATCTGTAAGGTTACTTTCAGATACAAAAACAGATTTTAATGAAGGGTCTGGCTTTTGAAAGAACAAATAAGACCTTGGAGTAGCGGGCCAACATGTAATGATGGATCCATGTTTACAGGAAACAAACTTCCGCCTGCCTGACAATGTGTAATCCTTCTCCTCCTTTGTGATGAGTCGTTCTCTTCATGCACACCCCCTGCCCCCCACCCCACTGCTGGGCTGAGCCTCTTATCTGGCCCCATCCACGTCTGATCAATCTGTAAGCGCTGCGGGAGACCCCGCCCCTCACTGGCCCCTGCCCGGACGCAATGCTCGCTTCCCAAATGGAAAAAATGGAAATCAACCTTGTATTTTTAGCTCACTGGTTGCTTGTCGTCTTGTAGAGGATGAACATGCACAGATATTGACTGTGGACCCACTGAGTCAGGAAATGCATTCACAAAATTCTTTGATACAGCTTGCTTGTTACTTAGATGCTTTTAAAGAAGAAAACAGGAAAAACAGTTATGGTACAGTAGGCTGTGCATGTAGATGAAAGGGGTGTGTTTTGATTACTGCGGTTCATGCTACTTTTTTATCTTGTGTTGATGAGCCTGGGTTGTAACCTTACTAAACTGTAACTAATATATTTTCAGTATTTAAGACCTGTGGGCGTAGTATACACAATTTTTAAAGATAGCATACAGTTGTCTGGATGGATTGTAATAATACCCTCTTCCTTTTTATTAAAATAAAGTTCCTGAAGGAAGTAGCCAGATTTGATATAACTTCCTTGGTTTTTATTTATTTTGTTTCCTTCCTCTGGCTTTTAAAAGAAGTGGAAAGATTATTTTATGTATGGTTTACTTGTTGCTTTGAGCACAGGGTTAGTTTGTTTATTAAACTGATTCACCCCCAATGCTTTATGAATTAAAAAAATAAATACACCTGTTATTTCACCATCATGAGAGTAATAGGTATTGTGGCCCACTGGGCATGCCCATTCCCCTCACATTCAAAGTTCAGGAATCAAGGGAAATTCATTCCACATCTACTTAATAATTTACTGTGTTCCAGGTTTAATCGCTTTCACAAAAATTAATGAGTGCTTCCCCTCTCTTATTCAAGGGCCAAGTGTGGGCATGAGTGGTGCCACTGTAATTTAACATAATGAAACATTTTACAAGGAATGTAATGGGATAATAATCAAGACCAAAAATAGCAAATAAGGAATAATTTGTAGCTCCCATTAGTGACCAGCACAGTCAAACTAGCCTCAGATGACTGGACTAGAGATTGCCCTGGAGTATGCAGTTCTATTAGATTAGTTTTCCCCAGTTAAATATGTTATTATTTATTTGCTATTATTTTCATGAAGTCAGCATTTTACAACCAGACAAAACTAGGGGCTTGATTTACATCTGGGCATCAACCTAGACAGTGCACAGTATAATATAGTCCAAATGTAATTTGAGATGTTGATTTTGCTTAGGACCCTTGTGGTTGTGGTAAATCTTCATTAGCGAAACATGTCTTCTGAATGAGTATCCCCATGTGAGTGAACACACATAAAAGTTTAAGGACTGGTACACCATGTGACCACCCTCTTGAAACATATGCCATCCTAGAGCCATGAAGGCAGCAATCCAGTGGGCACGAATATGTTCTGATGGTTGTGCAAGTGTCAACTGTATCCAATAACAGTTGTTTCTCTAAATTGGAGTGTAGCTGAGCAAATCTAATTGGAAAGTGTGCTTTTGCCTCAGCTCAATATTGCTTTCCTCTCCTCCGTTTCCTCGGAGCTGCGCGGTCCAGTGATGGAGACATGGGCTGCTTGTGGGATCTGACTTTTATTCTTTTCAGTTTAAACTTCTAATTTTGTATTTTTTGTCTGAACTCTCCAGGGTGGGTTGGGGGCTGTAGATTTAGGCATTCAGAGAAGTACACACTCACAGAGAGTTTGTACCATAGGAGTGTCTGAACTTGGTGATATCTTGAACCCGTGATGATGATCTGGAAAAAGCACAAACATTTTTCCTGTAATGAGCGTGTTCTCTCTCTCTCTCTCTCTCAGACTGGCTGCGGCCTTCATGCTAAACGTGACAGCAGTGGTGGAAGTCTACCATTATCATAGCTGTAATTAGGCTTCCACCCCACAGGGGACTGAGAACTGGTTGTTTCTGAAAGAAATAGTTTGTTTTATACATTTTCATTCCCTGTGTTTGTCCTGTGCTATATGACAACATGGGCAGATTTGCACATTGTAGATGCTGATATTTGTTGTTTATATTCTTTGGATGGTGGGCAAAGAAAATTGCTGTGGAACAGTTGGTATTATGTCTGTGTAGATTTTACAAGAGTGAAATCCATATGCCTTATGGTTCTTTGGCAATACTTTTGCATTATTGTAATTACTCTGCACAAGGCATGAGATTTGGTGTCTGTATGCATTAGGTTTTGGGCTGATAAACAGTTAATATTAGCAGTAACTGGTATTTCATTAATTTAGATGCATTCCCATTTGGATCTAAAAATGTGCGACATTTAGTAGCAGATACCTGAGGCAATACTGTATATATAAACACTTAAGGAAATACTGCATACTGCATACAGCAACTACAGTATTTCCTAAAGTGCATAATACTCTGGCCTCTAGAGGGGAAGATGACATTCTCAGATGAAAAATTAATGTTACATAGGCTGGGTCATGTGGGTTGGCACATTGTAGATTGCATTTTTTGAATCCACTTATCCTAAATATATAGCCATCATTGCTCAAAGTAGAATTTTGTAAGAAGAGAGGCCTTTCCATTCCATGGTGAATATAGCTTGACTTTTTTGTCTTATAGTATATTTCAGATTCCTCTAGTATGCTCATGGGCTATGCAATTATAATGTACAAACACGTTGCAGTCACAATGTAAACAGCATATTCCACTGGTACACAGATTAAAGCCTCGTCAGCTATGAGCTGCTGCATGTATATCTTTTTCTGTTGGTCAGTGGGGTAATATCTGTGCACTTGTCTTTAACTCATATAAATAACTCAGCTGTGAATACTTCAGCTAAAGGACACCAAATGAATAATACAACCCAAGTGCTTTGGTTTAATAGGTGTATTCCTCCCATGGAGGGCATGACTGGTAATATAAACCAAAGCTCCCTCAACTCAAGCTACAGCTAATAAGATATCTAATAATCTGATAAGTGGATACATGAGTTTCACTGCCATGTTCCCATCAATCTGTCTGATTAATGAAATCCAGTTTTCTGAAAAATTCAAATTTCTTCAGTGACAGTAATTCTCCTTGGAGACTATAGTGTGGGAACCTGCTTCTTAGAGTGAAGATTACTTCTTATCACTCCAGGGTTAATCTGGACTGCTTGATGACCTAGTTCACATTATGAATAGGAAGACTCATAGAGCCAAATTGCCTATGGAAAATGTTCAACCAGTAATGGGAAAAATACAAATGAGAACAGCATCCAGATCAAATGTAAACAATTGTTCTGATAATGATGATGACGATGATGATGTTGATGATAGTTCTCTACATGTTGTCTTGTATTCAATGGCCGTTGTGTTTCAATATAAATCATTTCTGTGTAAGGGAAAGTAGAAGGTAGGTATTTTGTTATTATGTTGCATGAACATGAAGAAAAAGAACTCACTGGGTTGCTTCTGAGCAAATGATTCGCTTTACCTGTTGAGAAAAAATAGATATTTTCACCCACTCCCTAAGATGCACAACGATAACCCGGATACATGTGAGTGTTTTAATAGAGCTGTTGAGAACCTCCAGTCTGGGCGTGCAGACAAGAGTTTCCACACCACTGCTTGATAAATTATCCCGCCTGTGTAAGAGTGCAAATTTCAACTGGGACAGTAAAAACTGAATGGATACATAACCAGTGGGGATGGCTGAAAACATGTTATCCTAATTATTGCCAAAGAAAGATGTTTGAACATTCCAAAGAATGAGAGAAAGATAGGGAAGAGGTTATTACCTTTTTGAGAAAAAAAATCCTTTGGGAAAAGTGAGAAAACAGTTTTTCAGTGCTTAATTATTTATGAAGGCCTTTCCATGGGAGACCAGCCTTGTGTCTAAAAATATCTAGTGTTGCAACAGGGACTGGCAGACAAACACCCAACAAATTGATGGCTCTCTATTGCTGGCCTTTGATTTGTCTCCATTGTATCATGTTTACAGCTGTTCTTGGTGGTTTGCAGAGCCTCTCTCCTGTATAGCAGGGTAAAGAGGTCTGCAATATATCCCAAACCACAGACTTGACCTCGTGTCCACTCTATGTGTGCGTACTCTCAACTGGAAGCTGGACACAAAGTGAAGTGAGTAAAGTGGTGTGAGTTTGTGATAGGCACACGTGTGGAGAGATACCCCTCAGTTTAAAACATCACATCTCATAAAGCCTAATTAAAGGCTGCAAGTCAAGAAAAGTTCTGAAATCTAAGATGTAGACTCCACGGCTTATTCAACATTGTCCCAATAGTGCACCCTATACAGCATGGTATTGGGTTGATGAGTAGAGGTTTAAAGATATATGCATTAAGTCTATGTATAACATACATAACATATCAGGAAAAATAGGGTGTTTTGTGATACAGGGTATTTTTGGAAAAATTCTCAGCACTGAGCCCAACAACCATGTTGGAGAACAAATGGGTGGTTTGGATGTAGCACAGCCAAGAAACTTCTTCCATTTGCTGTGTTAGCATTACATTACATTGCAGCAAATAGCTGAGCCTGGATTAAAATAAGAGGTATTTGTTTGCATTTAAAGTACATAGGTTTGTGTACTTCAAAGCTTTTGCAGTTTCAACGCTCCAATGTTACATATTCTCAGCAGTCATGATACCTGACCGCAGATCCAGAAGGTCTTTGTCTTGGATATCTGAGCTCCTTTTGCAAGCTCACAGCATCCATTCAAGGGGGAAAAAAAGCACTGAGAGATCAATATCTGAAGGTCTCAGCTCTACCGGCCACAGAAAACACACCCTCAGGACCCAACTCTGCTGAAGCCGCGTAATGTGCACTTTTATGAAAGGGAATCGTGAAATCTCCATTTGGTATCTGAGGCTACTGCGTCAAGCTAATCCCATTTGGAGGCGTATTGATTTTTGCTGGAATTTTCTATGGTAGTTACCATTGTCATGCCAGTGACAAAGAGATATCATAATATACATGATTGTATTATCCAGCTTGCTTCTGTCAGAGTCCTCTTTCCCCAACGGGCAGGAGCAGTTTTATGGCAGCTTAAACAAAAATCCTTTATTCTCTTTTTGTTCTAGTCTATGAAGAGCTGGAGAGCCAAATCAATGAGATCAAACTGAACATCAATTGTCTGAGCACAACCTATTCTTTGTATTTTTATTGACAGTAGTAGACATTCTATAATTACCTCTCAAATACAACTGTGTTCATCTGTAAATGTGCATTTTTTTAAATGATAAGTAACAAAATAAATGTATATTATACTTAAAAAAGGCCAGTATGAAATGATATATGCGAAAGGTGTATTATATTTTCTAGGGTTGACCTGAATGCGAATACATTATTCGGAAAGGCACAGATAATGCTATGGAAATGGATATTTCTTCTACCCCGAATTTCCTCATTATTATTCAGGAAAAAAAGCCATGTCTGTGCATCAGCCATTGTGTTTCTTCAAATCGATTCATATTATTGCGGATGTCCACAACATAAAAAATACCCATTCTGTTTGCAACTCAGGACTTTGATTTCACTAACTAGTCCTTTCATTTACTACACATTATTGAAGAGTGATTGCTATTTTTTACTTGCTGCCATCTAGTTAGCACAAAGCAAGCAGTGGACTAAGAGCTGACCATTCCTGGCTATTACTCAGAGAAACTTGCATTGAGGAACAGTAGGCGTCGTGTGCGGGAACTAGCAAGACAAAAATCTATTGTGGCAACTGGATTTCTTTCAAACCCCCACAACCTATACATCAAAAAGAAGCTTTGAACATGTAGTTTTTAGCTGTGTGTTAATTTCCTCCAAAAACCAGTTCAGTAGATGGAAAAATGAAAAAATAAAATAAGACGGGCAAATGTTAATGTATTACTGTTTTGTAATTACTGTGTAAAGTAGGAATTCACATTTCCCTAGCAGACTGCAGTAACATTAACACATCAAGAAATGCAAACTCAACATCATTGGAATTTAAGATTATTCCCTTCAACAGAAGGATATTTTTCTATATGTCTTTATTGTAAATAGTTTCTATTTCCAGTGCAAAACAGAATCTTTCGATTTATAAAAAAAAATGTTGGTTTCTGATTGTTTAATGTCCCCCAGTGAAAAGGGAAGTGGTGGTGGGGTTCAGACAATTCATAAAACTTAGTTCTGTTAAAAATAAAAATGAAAAAAAGACAGCAAGAGAGAGATGAAAAGTACAGTATGAGGATGTGGAAATATATTTCATAATTAATTATATGCCAATATAAAAACAATTTGATGCGTTGAAGGCATAAAAATTGCATTACCAATGAATATTAGGTTAGAAAATACAACATTTGCCTGATTTAACGTGACTTCCAATATAAACCACGCCCACCTTCGGTCCTCTATCCGAATACAGATACATAGACAGACAATTTTGTTGGTTGAACAGAAACAGATAATGACGTCTCTGTACACCTCTAATTTTTTCATAAGAGGATTTGTCGGTATATTACTGTCACCAGTATTACAGACATTGTCTCAAGTGTTCAATAGCTGCATAAGTGTTTCCAAATAACATGTTGCATTTCTGTCTCATGGTTTAAAAATCAGTCCATCTTCAGTGGATGCAGCCCAGGCGAATGGTCTTTGAATTATTACCACGTCTGTGATCTCACTCCAAGAGACGCTGACCATGTCCACTGTTCACATGCATCTTTATACATCGAAGGATCACAACCTGCTGTAGTACAGCTGCAGGCAGTACTACATTATTACATTGTGCTGTGAGATTACAGTCAGCATTGCCTTGAGGCGGGCACCTGTTTTTTGATTTTGTTTTTTTTTTCTTCTTTTGGAAAGATATAACAATAATAAACCGCTTCTTACAGTGAGGGTTGAGAGCTACAGGAACCTTGAAGTCCGGGGCTTTGTTAGATGATAAACATAGATGAAACTGCCTTGTCCTTGCTGCATGTGAAGACAGAGTGCAAAGGTAAACTTCTGAAGGATGTCAGCATTTAATTCTCATCAGCTATGTGGGGTTGAACATAGAACTGGGAATAACTGTTGTAGTGATAGTCGAGAGTAACATAATTGGGCAGTTTCAATTCATCACTTCTAATGTATGTTGCAATACAGCAACATACATTAGAATACATATACATACATTGTTTTCCTTTTCTTCTTAAAAAATACCAGTTTTCCTGATTTAAAGGAGAATCTCAGAAAAATATACCCTCAGGAGTATTATCAGCTCTATTGCATGTGTTAGATATTTGAAAAATTAAATAAAATTCTTTTGTACCTCATTATAACTACTTATTTTAGTCTACACATAACTCCATTGTCATATTTGCTGTTCACAAAAATATTCAACTATCATCATGTAAGGTACTATATATGACACACTCAATCAGCCATGTAAGAATAGTTAGCACCATGCTATCACTGCAGCACTGCTATGAATGGGCACTTATTGATTTTAACTAGCAAAAATTGTGTTTCTTGGCACCAAGGGATACTCATAAATGGCCCCTGCTCTACAGTGCAGAAAAGCTTAAATGGTCTCTTCTACAGCTGCAGAATTGTTTTGTGGAAAGCTAAATAGTATTTAGACTAATCACAGTTGCCTTTAAAAACATTTTATTTTAATGATGTTTAGTTGATCATTAGAGCTTTAAGCAGGAAGCTGTCCAGCAGAAATAATGTAGTGCTGTAAGAGAGGCTGATGTTCGCCTGATGATCCAAGGGTTGCAGGAGCCACACTGCTGCCCCCTAGCTGTGGCAGGCTGCTAGTACCGAGCTTCTAGGTATTCTGAAAGTGCACACAGCACGCTCTCTCTCTCTCTCTCTCTCTCTCTCTCTCTCTCTCTCTCACACACACACACACACACACACAGTCAGATGCATTCTCCTCATTTTTATGGGAACACACACATTCATTCTGTGGACTGCAGAGGCCAGCAACCACTCCTCATAAGAGAGAACAGTTCTCCCGAGATGTGCCTCTCCTCTGGTCATCAACCTCTTCCTGGAAGTGCTTTTTAACGAAGAGGTGTATTAATCATCACTGCCCTTGCGCTGCGCACCATGACCCCATCTTTTAATCGTGGCTCATCTTCCTCCCTTCACACACATTTTTCTTGTCTCTTTTTTTTAACCTTTCTTTATTATGTTTCCTCTTAGAGTGCCCAGGAGAGCTGGGCAGTCTGTACACAAGAGATGCTGCCAGCCTCCCATTAACTATTGGAGCAGTAAGGCAAAATCTCATAACACTGCTGCAACATTGCCAATATGTTGGAAGAAACACTGGGAGAACATGTCATGATTGCTTCATGAGGTTTTATTTATCCCTGTACACTTTTGTGGTTAAAGGACCTTTGCAGTCAATTGTTACTGTTTAACCCACTGGTGAATAGGTCACTGTTGGTATATGTGGACAGCGTCCTCTGAAAACTAAGTGATAGAAATGTTCACCAAAATCAGAGCTGTCAAACTCCATTTCTGGCGTTCAATTTGCATGCAGGTTATTTCACACAAACTTGTGCTCTAAATTATTTAATTGGCCAATCCATCTACCTAGTTCAACATTTTTAACATCTTTTCAAATGATAAATTAACACCTGGAAGTTGTACTTCCATGTACACTCAAGAAATACTTCACTGCACTTTGTTTTTTTAGAAGTATATTGTCTTTACTATACCATTGTGCATTAGTTGCATGCAGTGGATTGGCAAATTGGACCATTTCAGCCTGGAGAAACCCTGTATCAGGGCCCCAAAAAATGTTCATCAGTGCCATCAATAAGCTGGGGAGCCTGGTGTCATACCCTTTCACGAAGTCCAGGAATCCTGGCAGTGCTCTTGCAAAAAGCCCTCAGGGAACTGAGTTTGACAGCCCCAATCTGGATCCACTTTGAGAGGGTATCATTCAGGGGACTGTGGAGTCTTGTCCATGGCTTCTTCTGCTGTGGCGCAGTCGCAGGCATGACCACTTAGCTAGCTAGTGAGTGGAGGGAAGCCAGACAAAAATTCAACAAAAAGTGGCCAATGGCCTTTTTATTTACCCCTTTTGGGGAAAACTGAAACAAGGATAAATATACAATACAAGGTGAAATTAAATACAGAACAGCCAGGTGAAAACACTACACAGATGCCCAAAAGTCCCCCTTTGGCCTATAGGGCTGAGCTTAAATAGAAGGCCTAACTGAAGGCAAGTGCTCACAGCTGACTTGATTAGAAACCACTGTCAGTTGAGCCTGCCTGTTCATAAGGTCACTGCTGTTCCAGCCCTGGTTAGCTCTCCAGGCTGAGAGAGGGAACCAGGAGACTGACAGCAGTACAATGGGAGGAGCCAAGAAGCTTGCTCCTCCCTCCACCTCCTCCCGGCACCACGCTGCCGGTAGACGTAACCTGTGAAGACTCAGCGCAAATCCTGTGTCTACCCAAAGCGCTAAAGCCTGGAAATACTAGATCCATGCTCTGAATGAGCCATTTGATCCATAATTTCTTTTGTGGCTTGATTACCCAGAACAAGCGACAAGCTGCTTGTAGGAACGCAAAGAGAGATGAGCCCTAGCGAATGCTTGTTCATGAAGCAGTGACAGCTGGCTCGCCTTTCTCAGGTTCACCAAGGTGCAGTGCCGACATATGCCCCTGGTGACACCAAGAATGAGGAGGGCGTCAGGGATGTTCAGATAGCCTCAGCGGGAGCTGGTCCTTTTCAATACAGTGGCCATGGCGACAAACGCTATCTCACCCTGGCAGTCCCTGAACGCAGCAGTGAGCGCCAGTACCGTCGTCAGAGAGCTTTGTGTTCCGGGAGCCGGCGGGCGGAGACGGCTGTCAGGTTCACGACAGGGGAGGGAATGTGTCTCCTGGACCCCGCAAGCCCCCTGCTCAGCCCCAAACATGGCAAGTGAGGGGCTGTCACCCGAGCCAGGATGCTCGGGGGGAGGGAGAGGACTGCCAGGGCCGCTGTCACTGCTTCCTCTGATGCTTTCAGTTATTCAGTGACTCTCTGTCATTCAGGGTGTATGTCTCCGTCAGGCTCCCTGACACACTAAGGCTAGTTTAGATAGAAAAAGCAGTGTCATATCAATATAGTTCAAGGTTTCTTTTCCTCTTTTGTATGTTGAGGTATTGTTTTTGTGCTGTAGTAATTAATGGTATGGATATTTACTTAAAGGCACACAATATGTTATATGTTGCTTATATCAGGCATATATATTAGATGGAGAAAGTATTATATATAAAACAAACATTTACTGAATTTTTTTTTTGTGAAGAATGAGTTATGGGTGATGTAAGTATAGTGTGTCGTTTTGTATCATTTTTAAAAATATTACATTTGAATGCATTTTAAAAGATAGTTTGATATTAATTAATTTAATTTGAATTAATGACTATGGGACTTGGAACAAAAATATTTGCCAACATGCTTTGATTCATGTATAGACTCTTTGTGTTGGCTTGGCAAACAGGTCTAACTTCTGAAATTACCACTTCATGTCTGCCTGGGCTTAGTGCTGAAGGCGTATTCATTTGGAGAGTAGTGAACTCACAAAGTATTTGCAGTGTTACCTGTGGCTGAGTGTTCCATTGTTTTTATTTCTGCACCAAAGTATTTTTAAAAAGTTTGGATGTTTTTGTGGTTCATGGTTATAGTGTGGTGAGATTGATTGAGGGTAAGTGCAACGACAGAGGTTCAGATCAGGTTCATGGCCAGCTCAAATGACAGGACCCCAGTGGCTTGGAGTGTGTGTCTGGGGCAGTGCTGACTCTGACCCAAGCCGCATTCCAGGAGCAGGATTCACTCCAGAGCACAAGACTAACAAGACTGATGGCCAGATATCAGACTAAAGACATGTTTCCACTGACCCTCGCAAGCCTCCAGCTGTGTGGTTTTTGCATTAGTAGGCGCTAGGCAAGCCTTCTCAGAGCTGTCCACAAAGCATGCTCCACCTGATTGAAACCACGTGGTAGAACACATGGCATGGACAGTACCTAGGGTCACACAAGTCCACTGAGACCATCTGATCAGACTAACCAAGATTTTTTGATTGTCCTTGTAAAACCTTGTTACTTAGTGTAATCAAAAGCTTAACAAAAACCTTTTCAGGAACTACATTATTTTAATCTCTCAATCATTTGTAAATGTTATAGAAAAATTGATATATTACTTTTTAAAGACCCTGAGTGCACATGTAATTTTTTTTTTTTTATGGAAAAAATTCAAGCCTTGTTCTCCTCAAATGTATAATAATTCACCAGATAACACCTCAAAATTGCTTGATGAGAGTGACTTTCACAAATCCTTAGTCAATACCTTTATGAAAGGCAGATGCCACACTACTTTTACTTGTAATGAAGTCTACTAGTTTTCTGAGTCTTTCATTTTTGATTTATGAATTTAAAAAATACCTTTTGCTGGAATTCACATTGATGGAAACTACCTGTATTTAGTCTAACTGTCCAAGACATGCCTACTTTTGCCCTCGTTGTATAGGTTGTTCATAAAAATTAAGAATGTTTTTCATTATTATTATTATTATTATTATTATTATTATTGTTGTTGTTGTTGTTGTTGTTGTTGTAGTAGTAGTGTGGTTGACGATTACTTTTACAGCAAGGCTTTATTCTTTAGTTTAAGTGTTTCACATGCTGTGACGCCAGGGTTGTACTTGTGTTCAGCTATGCCATGGTCACCCAGGGGTGCCTCAGTGCAAAAATATTTTTCACCAGCATTTTTTGTTTGTTTTTGCTCATTTGTAAATGTGTTGCAATGTTGCCTATTCAATTCATCTTAGTCAGTTTGACATGGAGCAACAGAGTAATGGTGGTTCAGGGTGTACTCAAAGGGTACTCAAACTGTGCAAAGGGAAAGCACTGACAGCTGCCAGTGCGTCCATTTCTGTGACACAAAGACCTGGCTGTACATCAGCTCAGAACAGTGCACATATTAGGTTATGCAGTGTTTTCTGTTTCTCAAAGGTCACATTATCCTGTACCTAACCCTAGCTATTGCCAAGCGTTGACAGGATTGTATTATTTTCTTAAACTCAGCCCACACAAAAAATTAAAAATCTCTCATTCATTTCACAGATATGCCAACGCCTTTCACCAGAGGATAAACATGTGTGGGTGAAAGCCTTTTCTTTTCCGCTCTCCCCTCCCCTGTCAAAACATGACACTGTCGGCAGCGTTGTTGTGTGCAGGGAGTGTAGCCAAACAAAGGCAGCTCTGAGCGATGACAGAGTTTGGTGTACCCGGTCAGGGTGTCCTCTGCATGTTGGTGTCAGTGTTATCACAGTGTTCCTGTTGCTAACTAGAGCAGGCAGGGGAAGAGGCCTTCTCAACTGGCATCATTAAAAGTGCTTTTATACCTGGAGAGTGGAAGGAGCTAATGGCAGGACAGTACATTAATGATGAGCCTGACTCTGCCCTTGCTCCGCTTCTGATTGTACTGGTCATAAATAACCTCTACATGCTTTTAAATGAGTGCAGCCACACATACACACACACACACTCACACACACATGCAAAACCACAAAAATCCAGGCACACATATAAACACAAGTGCACACACACACACACACACACACATGCACACACCAAGAACAGAAGACCATGTAGGAATACATTATGGAGATGTAGCCTGTTCACCAATGTTATGGAAGAAAATGCATAGACTTTTTTAAAGAAATCAAAAAACAAAAGAAACCAAAAAAGTAAGTAACTAATAACTAAGTACAGCTGTGAAATGAGTACATACTCTGCTGAAGGGAGCTACTAAGATAGGCTGCCATATGTGTAATGAACACTGTGTTCTGTCATAACTTATGACATTTTGGTAATGTGTTTCTTGAAAGTGATGTTGACTCAGAAAATTATCTTTTACAATCATTTCATAGGAGTCACCTTTAAATGGATGAAATATATTGTATAATAAGCACCTTTTAATTATCAAGATTTTCACTTCAATTGATTCTGCCAGAAAAAAACACAAGGAGAATCAGATCGTTAGAAAAAGCCTTTTGTGGTGTAGAGGAAAGACAGCTTTCCCATGAGCATGTGTGGTCATGCACTGTGCATTGATTAAAAAAAAAAAAAAAAAAAAACGAACAGGTGTGCTCAGACTTGTGGGCAGCCCAGCTGGACAGATTCCCTGAAAAGCCCATGTCTGCCGCTTCCCTCTGGGGAGACACCGCCATCCTTTCTCCACACTTGCTTCCATACAGCACCTCCCCACTGTCCCTGAAGATGTACATGTCCTTTAGATGCAAAACACCATGGAAGAAAGGTACAACACACTTATAACCCAGAAAATGCATGATTATCGAAAGGATGTCTGAGAAAAAGACACGGTGGTCATCTTTTTAAAACATTTTCAAAGAAAGCCAAATGCTTTTGGGGATTTAGACTGATTTTAACCAGATGCAGCTGTAATTTAAACTAATTTATACCCCGTTCTACATACTTGTTTGTAGACAGAGAGTTGGATTAGCTCAATAGATTAGAAGAAGCTTTCACAGTTGTGTGAAAATTAATCATTTGAATGTCACAGGGCAATGCACATTGCTTTATAAAGCTCCTGTCTGTTAGCTCCAATTTAGATGCCTAGGAGCCAGCTGGAACTTCCACAAAAATCCAGGTGGAGGTGTGCATGCAGTTGCACATCTGTATGTCGCTTGGCCAGAGGCATACATCTTTGCACTGTAGGTAGATGTAAAGCGTTAATAATTCATTATATTGCTATCACACACTGCTTCAAGAATGCCTCACAATCTAAATAGCATAAGATAGCAACACTTATAGTGTCTGTTTCCCTCTGTGTGTGATACTCTTTTCCTTTCCCTTCTGCCACATGGGTTGCTTGGTGTGGGAGGGGTGATGTCATCACCACTAGTAATGGAACTCATTAAATAATTTCAAATAATTCACTTATCAAATAATGTATTGATTCCTTCCCTCTCTCCGTCCTTCTCTCTATTTTTTAAATTGAATGGAGATGCTTAATTTGTAGGAAATACTGCTAATACTATTATTCAGTACCACTACTTCTACTACTACTGATAATAATAATAATAATAATTGAATATACGGCACACTAGTTTTAACATTTTCCCCAAGAATACCATTCAGGTTACTTATGATACGTATATTCAAACCTAAATTTACATATTATTAACACATGAAAGCAGCACACAGCATTTCAAATGACGATGTTCATTGCGTGTTTTATGCACTAGCGGGAAGTTCTCTGATAGGAAACAGCTGGCAGGCATGACTGTCGGTGACTCTTTTTATTCGTCACTCACTCAAGCTGAATGAAAGAAGCAGAGAACACAATGCATAGATGAATAAAGATTTTGTAAATGCAACATGCAGCATTTCAGTTTATGCATTGCAATACAGTGACACAAAAATCTTATGCAGAATGTATACCAACAATGGTAAATGAAAAGTTTGAAACCCACGAAAGACACCAAATGTAAAAAAATGTTCTTCACAACACAATGATGTCAGTACTAACCAACAGGAGTAGTAACATCCTGTGCTGGCTTTGTGTTTTCTGCCATGATGCTACAGGTGTAAGGGTTGATAGGAACTTGAACAAAACTGGCTAGCTAGGAGAATAGTATATCAGTGATCAAGATTAGACAAAATTTGGTGGATTGACATATGAAATTCGTTCCCACAGCCCTACTGTAAAAATATAGTCTGCATTTTGGTGGCTCCTTAGTTTTCATATTGCAGCAGTTGATTGATAATATCAGGGTGTGTGCTACAAAGTTTGAAATTCAGTTTTCTCATCATGTCCCTCTCTCTCGCTCTCTCTCTCTCTCTCTCATTTTCACTGTCCCAAAAAAAAAAAAGTACTCAAAAAAGTGGAAAAAGCAGTGATAATCTGCTCAATGTACTGGGCTAATTACATGCAGAGTTTAGAAGAAGACTGCACAATTATCCCACACCAGTTGCAGGATGAACGGTTGAGCCCCAACTAAAACAAATCATGACAATGCTCCCATTAATGAACCTTGTCAGAGCAACCTGCTAGCCATGCTAATTCTCCTAGGAAGCTGAAGACATCTCTTGGTTATCAATTTGCAAACAGATTACAATAAACCGTTTTGAAAACTTAAACAGTAACAGTCTCAGAGAACAGGACTAATGGCAAGTCTATGTTCACAGAGTATCTGCCACTCAGAAAACCTTCTGTATTATTCTTTGCCAAAGACCACCCACCTCATCATCACCCACGTGCCAAAGCTAATTGGTCTGTCAGATGAGTTGTTTTTGCCTTTGAAAAGATCCCAGCATTCCTGGCTGTCACTTGCGAAACTGTGAGAATTCATGTTCAATTGGGTGTGTGTGTGTGTTGGGGGAGGGGGTGGAGGGGCTTGGCTGTAGGTTCATCCTCTGAAAGATGTCCCACGATGCCACCATGGCATTGTGCTGTTAGTCATTTGTTCCACCGGTTTTGATTGGATTTTTCCCCCTCCCACTTGCCCCCTCTCTGGGGTTTTTTCCCAGCTAAAGCCTTCAAAGCTTCAGAAACATTTAGCTGACGGCTTTAAGACTCATCGATCATTCCTCCAAATTCCCCATCCTTTCGGTGCTGGGCTCAGCCCCTTGGCCCGTCACCGCCACCCCCTCCTCCATCAGGAGGTTCGGCTGCTGCTGTCATTGATAAATTGGCCTCCTCACTCTGGACACATGGCAGCATCCAGAAAATCATCCAGCCTTTGGCAGGCCTCAGCGACTTCAGCGTTAGGCAACACTGAGCGTTCAGCAAATGATATTAGTGGAGTTAAACTGAAGCAACATCGTTGTAACTGCAAATGGTATTGGAGTCGTGCTAAACTTAAAAGAGTACAAACTCTTGTTTTGAGTATAACAGTGCTAATCAGAACAAGAGAGTTTGGATAGAAAATGGTGTATGCGGTGCTAAATAACACCAAAAGAAAATGAATAGCAAATCATCCTGTTAATCTGAATAAAGGCAAAAATAGTCCTTATTCTGTCTGCCCACAGCATTATCACTGACTTTAGAAGTGATTTATTTGACATGTCTTGAACTATAGGGAACGATAATGGATTCAAGCTGGAAATTTGAACTCTGTCTGTTGGAGACAATAAATCCACAAGTTAATTGTGTGGGGTTCCCAGTCACTCTTTGTTATATTGGCTGGGTGCAGTGGTGGTGTGTGTGGGTGTACAACTCTAGTCTGATGTATATGTCTCTAGAGGAAGTAAAGAAAATATCTGAACATCCAAAAATAAACGGGCTGAATGTGCTTACAAATGAATCAGTTTCCTCAAATATTAAGCATTTCTTGTTTTGTTCATTTTTGTTACAGTATAAAAACATTCATTATTACTTATATGGGACTTGTCTATACTTATGTGGGTATTGTCTATAAAACAAAGCAGCACTGCAGGTCAATGGTAGAAAGTAATTATTTGTAAGTATTTTAAGGTAAGATTAAAAACTATGCAAAAAAAAAAATTATAATTTAGGAAACACATTTAGCACCGTGGAATAGATGATGGAAGAGCTGTCCACCCTTCATTTGACAATCACAGGGGTGAAGCCCCAATGCCCAGACCCATGTGCTGCTAGCCTTCATCTCCTATGATGAACAGTAATGGCCTAGGCTGAACAGCGCATTGTTTGACACGCTCGCTCAAACGTCTCAGCGCTAATAGCTGTCTGAGACATTGTGAGGGAAATGATAACAGTGATGATAGCGCAAGAATCATAGGGCCATGGCTGATGGCTGGGCTACCTGATGGATGGAAGTGACAGCCAGACACAGTGACAGTGACAGTGACTGAGCGGGTAGATCTACCAGGAACCCACGCAATCCTTGCCCACTCCCCCTCAACACTGTTCTGCCACATCTGACCTTGCAGGCCCCAGACGAGACAAATGGCAAGAGCGCTGCGATGGGGGAAGAAAAATTAGAATCTCTGAAAAACAAAACCCAAATCCTCAAGGGCCTGACCCAGAAGAAAATGCTGACGGCAGCAGTGTCCTCTCAATGTGAAGCAGGCGTCTCCGAAAAAGAACGTCTCAAACTACCCCCTTCCACCCACCCCACACCCCTCCCCTTTTCTTAGTGGCACATGGGGCTGTGTCTCGAACAGATGCACCTTGAAGCCATCCTCCACGCCCACCCTCGCTCCTCCTCCCTCTCCATCTCTCCTGATGCTCCGCTTCTCTGCAGATCTGAAGATAGGAGGACCGCCGCGCCAGATCTGTTTTCATGTTTGCATCAGTGATATGGGACTCCAGGCACATGCCCAAGAGAAGCCGTTTCATCCCACATATTCGTCTGTTTTGTGTTGGTTATTGATTCGGGTTCCCCGCTGAACAGTACAGGAACACTTTATTTCTATCCGACCACAAAAGAGATGGAAAGGAGCCAAACACAACTCAGTTGTGAGACATTAGTTTGCATCCAGTCAGAAATAAAAAGCAAAAAATGGTAGTGGGAGTTGGTTTGTTTCCACTACGGGCATAGTGCTTGATGTTAAACATGAAAAATGGATGACGTAATTGCTTCGAGCTGCATGGCCAAAGGCTCCTGCTTCGACTGCGGCCTAGCTGAATGAGGGAAGCAGCGAGCCACCACAAGAGTTGAAAACTTTCACCCGTACTTTTCCACAGCCGAACTCTGGCAGCCTTCTCAGTGCCGCGGAGCGGCTTTATGAGGGATGATCTTCTGCTTTCATTGCATCCTGCCTTAATCACCAGTAAAGCCGCTTCTAATTGCCAAAAGAGCCTGCCGTCTCACAGTCTTCTGTTTTCCCTTTTCCTTCCTTTTCTCTCTCTCCCTTTTATTTCTTGCCGCAAACACCCAGTGCAGAGCAGAAATGAATTATTAATGATATGGGTTCAGAATGAAAAACATTTATGAATCTTTAAAAAAAATCATTTAGATACAATTTAATAAACACCCAAGTGTCTGAGAACTGGGGCTTAAAAGGGCGGTAATTATGGAGGAGTGTTCTGTATAAGATAGCTATGGCTAATGTATCACAATTAATTTGGAGCTCTGATTTCCAAAGAGAGCACATTCTCTTACTCGCCTCAAAAAGGGAATAGATGATTTTGAGGAATTGATAAAGCCAATCAGCTCCTTTGGAGCTTGTTTAGAGGGAAGCTAATTCCTCATTAGAAGGGTGTTTATTAGTGAAAACAATGGCAGAGTCATCAAACGAGTGCCCGCACATGCCTTTGTTCTGTACTTCTTTATTCATCCTCAACAGAAAAAAGTGGGAAGATAGTCTTTTGTTTCATTAGCTAGCTATGTGGTGGTAGAAAATGGGATGACTTGATATGAGGACAGAAGGTAGCTAAAGGGTGTTTTCTCCCCAAGGACCAGCCCTGGATGCTGAAACAGTCTCAGGAAACCACATTCATTTTTCAAAAGAATAAAGGAACAGGCAAGGGTATGAAAACCTTCATATTTTGAGTAAAAAATTACAGTGAATCAGTTTTAACAGTGTTTCCTTCATTTTCATCATGAAGGGTATCTTTTTTTTCTCAGCTGGGCAGCAGATAAGACAATACATTATTCTCTAAAAATGCTGTCAGTCAGGGAGGAATTCAGCTCATGAGGTACCCCGTTGTCTTTTTTCTTTCTCTCTTTTCCTGAATCGTCTTAGTTGAGCGGTCCAATGTTGGCAGCCCTTCTCCAGCTGGCACGTGGCAGTGCGTCTCTATCTGCTGCCTGTCACTTCACTGGCCGTGCCCACCATCCCTCCAGCCCCTGAGGGTGCCTGTGGCTGGCAGACCCTCACCGAGTGGCACTCCTGGCTGGTTCCCCATCTCTGTCTCCTCTGTCTCTCTAACGGCCTGCCCCCCTCCTCCCCCTGCCCAACACACACACATATACACACACACACACACACAGATATCTGCTGCAGACCTGAAAAATCCTATCTTTGTGACCCTGGTCGATCTCAATGCGACCCTTCTGTCTGGGCAGGCTAAATTCTATTCCTCAGCAGCCAATCCCTGCCTGTTCCCCGGCCATAGCACACCCTTGTATGCTCCAACAGGCTTCTCACACTCAACCAAATGCTGTCACCCAGAGCCAGCCCATTCCCACATGGTCTGGCAGGGCTCTTCCACTCAAATCCCCCCACAAGAAGCCATTTCCTCATATGGCATGGCTGTGCCAATTTCCCTGAGACAGCTGTGGACCAATCAACGTTCTAGCTCACAACCAATTAGTACTTGAACTTCCAATACGGGCCCATTTTCCCACCCACTCCAGAACCAACGATTCCATTGTTGATTTGTCAAGAGGAAGGATGCTGAAATAAGGTTGCTCCAATGGAATAAGGCCATCTCCTTTAAGGGTTGTTTTTATTCATTAGCAATGAAATGCTCGGCAGAGTGTAGGTTAGGGGCAGTGTTTAATTAAGTATGATCTTTGCTGTGGAAAGTGTAAGAAGAGCATGCTAACCCAGAATATGAACTACCCAGTGGATGAGAATTTCTAAGTAAAATGTTTTTAATATTTTACAGTTTCTAATCATCTCCATTTTTTTATATATATATATATATATATATACACACACACACACACACACACACATATATACATATATAATATATATAATAGAGAAAGAGAGAGATATGAAGATGATATGAAGAAAGTATTTACTACAGGACTACATAACATATCCTTGTGAGTTAGGTCTTTGGCCAGCACGTTAAAGATGTATTTGCTGAATCAAATCAGAAGGGCGAAGAGACTCGCTATACTATACTCTGTACAGAAACTCTTGCAGGAAATATGTTGCCGACAAATTGGTGTTGTGGACAGATTTTAATAATGCCTTTGAGTATTTACTCAATGGTGAGGAACAGGCCTCTGTGGCAACTGTTTGGATGTGCATTTGTTTAAAAGCACAGGCAGGGTCCCAGGGCTGCCAGCTGCGGAGACTAACTGACAGCTTCTCCAATTGATCCGAGACAATGGCAGGAAGGCAACCATGGAGCCTTGGGACCTCTGACTGGCTACTTGGCTTGTCACTCATTTATATTGTTTGTTGCTGCGGAACCTGTTTGCACATCTGTTCCTCCCACAAGGATGTGCTGAGACAGCTGAAAGGGAAATGTGTGGGAAAGCAGCACAACCCCCCCTTCCCCACTGGCTTCAAGAGGGTGGATGGGTTTAGTAGGCTTTTAATAATATTTATTTGTACAATGCCATGCCCTTATCCGAGGCAGCTGACAATGCTCGGATTCTTTCCATCTCACTTGCACTCTGGATCCTGTGTATTCACAGGGGATTTTTTTTTTCTGAGAACCTTCTCATATGTACATGGCAACTGCTCCACTCCATGTATGTTGTATGTTGAAAACAATACAGCAACAGAGAATACTCCAGGTCCTGCACCATTGATCTGCATTGCTGTTATTTTTATTTATGCTAACTTCTATTTTACGCTCTCTTTTCTCGTGCTACAGAGCACAGTAAATCCAGCATGAAAGGCCTGGGCTTAGAGCTGGTACCTGCAGCATCTTCATTGTGGGGTGGAAAAGCCTCCCCCAGTCTCACTTTGAAAGTCCCCGAGTCTATGAACGTCCTGGCGCAGTGTCACTCGACTCTCACGCCGCGCCTCTGGGACGCGGTCCCCTAGTGATGGATCGTTTTCTTTCTTCTTCCTGCTCCTGCACATGAGCTGTCCCCCGGGAGGGCGGGAGAAAAGAGAGGAGCTCTGGCAGAAATAGCAAGCACACACGGGCAGCTCTGACAGCAAGGGTGCTGCAGGCCTAACGAGCCGCGCCGAGCCCAGGGTACAGAAGGGTGTACGGGGAGGGAGGGTTTGTTTGCCAACTGCAGCTGTGTGCAAGTCTGCCACCGTCTGTCTCTGTGAGCCACTGTGATATCAGCCCCTCAATGAAGTAAAGTTCAGGACTGCTGCTCACATTAAACTGGAAACTTATCCTCTACCATACTGTAAGTTGCTCTGGATAAGAGAATCCAGTTAACAAGCATGATGTAATATGATCAGTTTATTATTGTAAGTTTTCACTTGCCATAAATGGTGGCCATACATTAAAGATGGTTCTAAGGGGTTTATCTTTTCGTTTCTCTCTGGACTATAAATCATGAAAAGGGAACAGAACCAGGTGAAACAGTGAGTCAGCGGATATTTTGTTGGAGGGCGCTGGCCGTCCATGCAAGCAGTTGTCCGTGTCCCTCTGCGGAAGCTGGCAAGGGGAAGATGCTGGCGGGATTGGGCTGAGGAAGCAGACAACAGCACACGGTTCACTCAGGGAAGCTCTTGACATTTGCAGCTCGTGATCCTGCATGCTTCTTGACCCCAGCGTGTCCATGAATGGCTACAACGCTCACACACATCAGAGGATACCTCTCTCCACAAACCGTGACAGGAGAAGTCAGAGGTGTGTCTCAAAGGACACGTTCAATGTGACAGGGTTGGGAGGGGTGAGGGGTTCAGTCCCTGTCTGTTTGCAAGGCATGCTGGGTATGATAGAATGCTCAGGGCTGGTAGAAACATGGTTTAGGTTTGAATACCAGTAACCAGTAAAGCAGAATAACATGGCCCTGTGGCACAAAGGGCTCTGGATGCTGCCAAAACCAACAGTCAGTACATGGGCCTTAGAAGCTACTCAGATATGGTTGATCAACCACACTCCCCCACCATATGGAGTAGGCCGGGTGCACCCCATCAGCCATGTCATAACAGGTGGACAGACACAGACGGATGACCTTCTGTCCTGTCTGTGGATCACTGGAGCAAAAACCATATCTGTGCTTTTGGCCCAAACATCAGCGAGGAGTGGGAGGGTCAAGTGGACACAAAATGTATGCAAACAAACAGTAGTATTTGTATGAACATGGCTCTCACACAGATATTGCATTTTTGACAGGAAGAAGCATGTAATTGGTAGCCAAGAAAAGATCTGATTTATTATGGTGTTTTGAGCTTCCCTATTACAAAGAGTATAGACTCACCAGCTTTACCCCAGCTGCATCCCCGGTCCTGTGATGGTGGTGGCTATGTTTATTGCACCTGTCTTTGCATGGAGACAATTTCATTTGTATTCCATTTGCTTCTATTTGTCCTCAATTTCCCTACCTTGCATATACATCAAAAATATTACTCTGGCCCTCTACGGAATAATCTGTAATGAGTGAATTATGTGCTTTCTTTATTGATCCATTCAAATGCAAAGGTTCAGTCCTCACATCATTACAATGTCAAGATCTGCGAAACAGGAGAATAGCTTGGAGATAGGATCTTTAATGCTTTAGCTCAGGGTGTCAAACTCGTTTTATATGATGGGCTTGATAAAGCTGAGTTTTAGCTCACAGGAAGAAAAAAAATAGGCACATAAAAATGACACCTCAATAATGGGAATAATCCGTAGCAATAACCACCGGCAACTGAAAGCTCCACAAAGACGGAGCATTGAGGTGAGGCCTCCCGTCAGGAGAGCCCTGGCCAGGAAACAAACATTTGGATCCTGTCTTAATTCTTTGTGAAGGTGCACAGTTGGGAGGGATTTAGAGTGCACCTGGTGGGGGACGCCATTCACACCTGCTTATTAAAAACTCCTTCTCTGAGCTCCTCTCTATATTCTCGCCCTCTCCCTGCGATAGCACCCCTCCCGCTGCCACTCTCACCATGGCCAGCACCCTGCTAGATGTGTTTGCAAATCTGGATGCCCTCCCTTCTCTGCATGTTGGCAGGGCCTGTGCCAATACTGGTTGCAGCACTGCCGCAATGTTGGCGGCAGGCCTACTGGAGGGAATAAAAAAACGGAAATTTAAAAGGCGCAGTGTGTACCTCTGTCATGCTGTCACCCACTCCCCCCCTTCCCGTCACAACTGCACAGGGTGTGGGCCCTCCCATGAACACCAGGTTTTTCATGTGTGCCTGCCACTCCTTAGAGCAGCACAGCCCCAACCATCACATTGTAACAATAATTAACTTGTTCTTTTGATGGAGATGGAGGTGTTATTTGCACAAGGCGACCTCTGCTGCCTTCTAAGCAACCCTAACGGAGACATAATATAAAGACTGTGTCTGAGCATATGCTAACAGATAGATTATATTGCATATATAACGCAGAATGTAGAGTACACAAAGCTACTCACATGCACAGGATCTGAGACAGTTACTTAGCTAAAAACTAAAAATAATTATGCTTTTAATATTCAATCACTTTTAGTTTTCTAAGGGGTAGTTGAATTATTTTAATTGACAATTTTATTAAATTAATTAAAACAACATCTAGCATTTAGGGAAATCTAATGAAGAGGGAAGATTAAAATCTGTCACAAACAGTATTATCAATCATAAAAGCATGTTTGAAGTGCTACAGGAGAATTTCAATGAATACTGAAATCACTCCATCATAATGGTCAGGACCAGTAAAATAATATAAAGGGAATAATACAATATTTTAAGGTAAAAAAACACAAATGAGTAAGATGGAACAAAAAAGGTAATATATCAAATCTACAAAAGATATATTTATCACACAATTGGCAGTTTTACATGTCACTGTCCTTACTAATTGGATTACATTATTCTGTACTGTAGTCCAGACATTAAAATACAAATCAGAATTTTATTGCACTTTGCATGTAAATGCATTCAAATCTTGGCTGTAGCTATTGGCTATGCCACTCCAGGGTGTCCCCTCCCACCCAGGGCTGAGCTCTGTTCCATAATTGGTACACTTACATCCAAGACAGAAAATTGTGTGATGTTTTATGTACTCCAGTACAAATGATGACACTGATAGTGGCAAAGGAATCCTCATTGCACCAATTGTCTCTGACACCTGCCTGTGTTAAATAGATTCCAGGGGATATTTTGACTGCAGTGCCATGAATCATCTTACAAAAGCAGTGCAGTAAATTGGATAGATGGGTTGATTAAAGCTTGTTATGTTGTGATCTTCATGCTGGAATTTGAAAAATTGTATTGCATTTGTTCACAAGTCATTTGTCCCAAAGGTGATTTATGAAAATCAATGTGTCTTTTATCAGAGCCAAGAGAGAATGAATAAGTGATGAGATCAGTAAAGTGATGTTTAATCGGGGTGGGGGATTATCTGTGGAACCAGTAAGTCTGCTGATCTGAGCGCTTTTGTCACATCTTGTCCAATCAATGCCAAGCCAGTGGCACTTGACATCACATGACACTTGTTGCTAGGAGACACCACCTTAGGCCAGAGACCATTTATCACTAGGGAGACTATGCATACTGTGTTCCTTACTGGTCTGACTGATTTACGATCCCCATTTCACATTGAATGAACGACCTGTTCTCTTTATGAAATATAATTATATATGTGTAAAGGCATATAGGCCACCATTTTGGATCCAGTTTTTGAATCTTATATAAAACCTCCATTGTGTTTTTTGCTTGCTTATGATTCAGTCATTTTTGTCCATAAGATGACATTCTAACTCCAAATATTCAGTCCAGTGTTCATAGCATATCTTGGAATTGTTTTATGTTGGCTTATGAATTATGAATAGCACAAACGATAGCTAGGAGTATTCTTAGGTAACTCTACCAATTTGATTTATCTATTTTGGGATTCATTCCTGTCAAATGACTGTCTTGGCAAATTATAACAAGTCTGCCAGTCATTGAAATTAAATAAGATTTGGAAAAAATGTAATTATGTTTCGGACTTGTGAGTAAAAAAAATGCAATGCATGCCTGAATTTCCCAGTCAAACTTTAGCATTAAGTGCCACAGGGGGTTATATGAATTGCCCAAATTCATTTCTCCTAGGATTGCAGGGCTTCATTTTACTATTTTTCTTTAACCTTCCTGCTAAAGCCAGACTGATTCTGAGAAGTGTGCTGGGACAGACAAACACAGAGAGCCATGGAGCTGTCCTCTCCATGCTCCTCTGCTGAAGATGGAGGATTTATGTGAATGCCTTTGTCTCCATGAAACTCATCACCTGAAGAGCTCCTCACACTGGGATTCCTGCCTCATTTTGTACACATTTCTCATGTTAGGGATCAAAGGAGGATATAACTCTGCATGTTTAATGAAAGGCCAAGGACCTCCCCTTGAGTTGGCGGCCTATCAGACCAGCAGTCTCATTCCCTTGCCTGCTCTCCTGCAGTACTCATATCCCCAGTATTACTGGGAATACAACAGCACCCGATGAGACGCTTCTTTGGCTTAGAATGATGCTGCTGCTTCATGGAAATCCTCATGTTGAGCTATTAACGTGTGTGACTTTGAACTATGTAAATCTTTATTATACTGAGACAAAGCAGGGAGACCAGATGAACTCTCCCCTCAAATACATGTGCAACAAAGTTCTAGATTTGTAAAAATGAGCCGGTGGTATAATATTCAAGCTTGGAAAAAGCAGTGGTTTCGTATCTAACATGAATATCTCCAGTTAGTTTCAAATTTCACATTTCAAAATTGGGGTAAACAGAGGCTGCGGTTGGTCTTCATTAATATGTAAGTTTCAAGGGCGTTGACAAATTTATGGAGATATCAAGCAATAGATATAGATTCATATGTAACTCACACACACACAGTTTCATTCCTTCTTTAAATGTTGTTACAAATATTTAATTGTTTCTGGAGGGAAACAATTTGTAGTGACTGGGAAGGCCAGTGAAGGTATTTGACTTAAATCTTATGTTGATGAAACCACACAAATCTGTTTAGTGCTGCTCATGGGAGTTACAGTCTTCTTGTAATAAAGGACCATCTTGAGGTTAGACCGTTTGCCCTATAGGGTGTACCTGGTCCCTTCTGTAGTCTTTGACCACAATTCTAAAATGCAAAGCAGTAATCAGACCCAATGACTTCCATGACATGGCTGCCATAGCCTAATAGAACTAGCATGATGTTTAACACAGGCAATGTCCGATAAAGGTTTTCCTTTGGCTTTCTCCAAACAGAGAGTTCATTACACAAATATTTTGCTGCCACACATTCGCTTTGGTTGAAAAATATTCAGTTCAGCCGAATCATAAATATCAGCTTTGTGAAGCTCATGACATGCAGTTTCTGTTGAGATTGGGACACAGGGGTGTAGATTCAGTTGCATGGTCATTTTTGAGGCTATTGTGTTTGTTTGTTTTTTTAGCAACTATATTGTAGGTGTACATCTACTCCTGTTGAAGTGCTGGGACTTGAAATAATGACCATGACAATTATTTGTGTTTCTGATGCAGTTTTTAGTTTGTCATATGCCATTATGAATTTCAAAACTGTTCCCCTTGACACAATTCATAATCACGCCTGCAATTTGAAAACCAGTTATTTGAGCTCTTTCACAGTCTTTCATGTTGCCAAACATATCGGTAATTGGTATTATTACAAAAATATAAAACACATGTGTAGACTCTGTTAAATTGTGATTTAATAACTCCCAACAATGTGTATTTCTTGTATTTTTTATCCCATGTTCTTTACCCCATGTATCTTGTATTGCAAAAATAGGCAAGCAGTATGTAGGCTAAACATTTTCTAGTGGTCATGGGTAGTGTGTCAACAAAATGCTGAATGACAGTGACAGAAAAAGAACAGAGTAATCAGGAGAGTTTAATTACATGAAAGAAACAGTGTTTTACTTGGCACATCTACTAAAGCAGGGGCTTTGAGTTATAGAACCTCACTACGCGGTTTTCTCGAAGATGCCGTCTAGACCAAGTAATCCTTGACAGAAAAAAATGGCAATTATAATGGGAATGGAACCCATCCGTCAGCAATGTGCCTTAGAAACGGAGAGCGGCCAAGGCTCTGAGACGCAAGGCAAACATTGAGTGTGTTTGCATGTGGGTGGCTGCTGTTTAATTCAGCCCTTTAATGGAGTACGCCTGGGTGAGCTTGCTCATATCATTAGGCACGGGTCGCCTGGTCAGAGCTGGAGCCCGCTGGAGTATCGATGGGAGTCACGGCAGCATACTGATGGGGAATTAGGCCGCCTCTCCCCACGAGCGAACACACGGCTGGCCGCCTTAAACCAGGCTGCCGGGCCTCTCCCAAGCGGTGTCCGTTTAGCAGAGTTTTCCTAAATGATCCCTCAAACTTCCTCTATGTTATTTGTAAGGTAGAGAATCGCTGACTGGAACCGAGTGACTTAATGTGTATAAATGCATATAAAGTATGTATACACTGTGGGAAATATGAGCATTATTATTTGTAGTAACTGTAACAGTAGTAGTGGTATTAGCAGTAGTATCAGTAGCAGTAGCAGTGGTAATGACATTACTAGTGAGTAGTAGCAGTAATAGTAGGTGTAGTCGGGGTGGTAGCAGCAGTAGTAGTAGTAATATCCAGTTGGAAATGTGATCTTAATTTCACTGAATTTCTATATAATTGTTCAGTTTTATGCTAATCAGATGCATATTAACTCTCTATTTTAATCATTAGCCTGCAGAACCATCCATATGTTTAGTTTACATTTGTTTGGTTGTACTTTATTTCCATCTCCCCTTGTACTTATTAGAGTTTATAGGAGAGCTGCTTCTAAAAGTACTACAATAATGATCTACTACAATTAGGCAGAGGGAAATAACATATCTCTTATGTGAGTACATTGGGTGTCCATTTTACAGTGATGGAAAAGCTTTTATTGAGTCAAAGCAACCCTTGACATAAATGTGGATCTAATATCTCTCATTGTGCTCCATTTAAACAGTGACAGGTAGTCAGAGCCTCCTTCAAAAAGCATGATGCTGTACTTTTAGCTCTGTGTAATGGATGGATATTTTAAGTGGATGCGTATGTGTGTGGATGCATGTGAGAGTGGTAATGGACACAATATATTACCGTCATCTTCCAGCAGAAGCAGTGAGGATATATGGTTCATTGGAAATAAATTCTCCTGTGTTTTCATTTTCAGCATGTCCCCTTTAGACAGCGTTTGGCAATGTTCTGTCTTTTTATTTACTACCAAATAAAAAGTGGCAAAGGGACTGAAAAATCCATTTAGTTGGGGACTGTGTTTAACGAAATTTGCTGTTCAAACTTTAGGCTAAAATGTGAGATTGAGCAGATTGCCACAAGAGTGAGTCTAGGCCTCAATCTCAACATCTCCCCATCTTCTCTCCTTTTCTCCCCTCCATCCCTGGCTTCGTCCCTTCATTTCTCTTTCCAGTGAAGTTTGACAGCTGCCAAGAAAATGAGGCAGTGGGATTCGAGAGCAGCAATCCCAGCTTCAACGTGCGGACGGACGGCTCTATCTATACGGAGCAGGAGGTGACCAGCCTGGCAGAGCCTGTGCAGTTCATGGTGACTGCCCGGGGGGCTCCGAACACACAATCTGGGAGACCACCGTCAAGCTGGCCTTGGCGGGGGGAACACCGTCTCCTCCCACAGCTCAGGTAAGCCTATTTTCACCCTATATTAAATATCCATATTAAACCACCAAATACAAAATGTTTTAAGAAAATTGGGTAACAGTCTACTCAGACTGTCATTTGCCTATAAGACTACATCATAGTGAGAATATTCTCTTTGGGGGATTGTTAACATTGTTTCTTTTTCGGGCTGCAAATTTCACCTTGGCTCTTGGAGGGCGTGGGGGTCAATGTTACAGCATCTGCTGGGCTATGTTCAGGTTCTAAAGTGGAACAGCGCAAAAACAGTTTTGGAATAGTGGTCATGGCTTTCGAGCCCCCCACCCTCCAATTCCTTCTCTCTTACTGGCCTAGAGGTGATTCCCAAAAAACAGGCCATGTTTATCAGTGAATGTTGTCCAGATTTTCAAAGTTATCGCAGGTATGCATCTCCTTTGGAAAAACAGCACAGTCTCTGTGCTTTGTTTTTGATGCTGACTGTTGAACCAAATCTTAGATTTGGGCTGTCCAGACAAGCAGACATGTTTGTACTGTTTGTCCCTCCCCCTGCTCTGTGATCACGCTGACTTAACTGGTGTGCTGCTGACCCTATAGAAAGTCAGTCACAGTTATGCTTCAGCAAAACTAAACTGGGAAAAAAATAAAGTGTTCATCCTGCCTAACAAAAAAATGTGCATCTGAAACATAATTACAAATGATGGAAACTGAAGGACAGATTTAATATTTTATGAGCTGGACAATCTGAAAACTATCTCTAGCAAACAGAAATAATATGCTTGCAAAATAAGCTATTGTATGGGCTGTAGGATGTTTTCAAGCAAGCTTTAATTTAAAGCTTGTGAACACAGGCAGAGGATGAGTCAATATGTCAACGAGCCTTTTAAATGATGAGGAAGCAATTTATTATGGTCTTGTAATAACAGTAGAAAGCATAGAAATTTTACCATAATATTTTACCTGTTATACCTGTACAGCATTGAAATGCCAGATTTGCTGAACATTGTGAACATGGCTGAATAAAATTACCAAATGATATGCCCCTCCACTATTCAAATTATTATTATATATTTTTTCTTTGAGTCGGTATAACAAAAGCTGAATAGATGTTATTGGGCCATCCCTGAAAATGGAAAATCTCTTGGAAACTTTTGAAGACCCAAGTGTTTAACTAAGAGGGTACTCTGTGATAAATTCAGATACTTATAGGGACTTCCATCATTAGCAGTCTAATCAATGCTAATGAGATTCTACACTCCTAACAATTCACTGCTGTGGAATCTGAACCAATAGGATGGTGGACATGAAATTAAAAAAAAATGCCTTTTCCTGGTGGAAGCAAGTGAAATATAGTTGCAAGAATATGTAGTTTTTACCTATATTTCTTGGAAAGGACAATTTACTCAATACATGTTATAATTCTAGTCATCTTGAATGTAATCTGTTGCTCTAAATTTTTTTATAAATATTCTTCAAAATGGAAAAAGTAATAATGCTATTCAGACACTACAGAAGATAAGACACTATGGTCTAACAAAAACAATTTAATCAACTCGTGTACAGATAGTGGTGAGGTGAATAGGTGAAGATCGAAAAAGCAGGCAAACTTTTCAACAATGAGCAATTATCAGTGCCATTGATTTAAATTCAAATTAAAATATCAATGAAAATCTGCAGAGCGGCCGTAATAACAAAGGTGATGTCTGTCACACTAGCCTTGCATGCCAGACTTATCTCTTCCCTAATAGATCTGGTAAAACCAATTCAGACTGATTAAACCTGCCTACATTCGGGACATAACCAATATTGTCTAACCAATCACTTCAGCTAAAAAGTCTGGGCATCAGATTGTCTTAGCACAGCAACAACATCAATTGTAAACAGGTATATACAATGCTGTAAACAGAAAAAAAAATCCATATGCAATGCCGCACATTGTGTCCCTGTATGAATTTACCCTATATGGAAGCACTGGCCTCCTTTAAATAGTCATGACTTTATTTGCCATTTTAAACTTCATTTGAAATCTACCTGATTACTTTAAGTGTTTACTATTAAGTGTTTACTTAATAGTAATGTTTTTTTTTTCTTTTAGTGAACATATAGTAATACATTTATACTACAACAACAGTCCATGCATCATTCATACACCACTTGTTTTAAAAAATCAAAAAATACAGGTATGCTCCTCATGAGATGATAGGTACTCTAAAAGTGGTGGTGTCACATTTCTCTTTGGATAGTCTTTGCTGGATGTAATTCACAGCAGGTGGATTCCCTATCGCAACCTGTTACTCCCTCAATCTTTTAATTGCATTGATATATGCTGTTTCCCATACATTTGACAGTATTGTTTCAGATCTTTGAGTTTTTTTGGTACAGATCCCTCAGCCATCCCCAGTACCCAGCCTTTCAAGCCTCTGCTCTGGCTGGCATTGGATCAGCTGTTTTCCACAGTGATGTCCCCCCGTCCTCAAGGCAGGCACTCAGTGACAGGCAAATGCTCTTCCACTCTTCTGTCGATCCACCTCACACTGCACCACCCACCCCCCTTTCAGGCAGAAGACATGATGGGGGTGGCTGGTTTGTCCTCCCCACCGGCCTGGTGGTGTCCGGGTGTTCAAAGTGACCCCCGCAAAGACAAAGATGGGAGACAAAGACGGAGAGTGTGTCAGCTATCTGGAGACACACTGGAACCATTAAACAGGCTTTAGAGAAGTCCCTCTGGTCATTCCATTCTCCGTGGCGCTCTCTGCTATTGTGGTTTCATAACTCATATTCATATCCCTCCTCAGAGTCAGAGAGACCCCCCCGAGGATGTCACTATATCATGTGTAGAAGATCAATTAATAAAGATGGAGCTGTGCATAAAGCCCTTCCTCCCCTGATTTGGGAAGCTGGACAGAGACTGGGGGAGGCTGATACCACGCAACACCTGCTGTGAGGAGAGAGAGGCCTAGATTTTTTTCCAGACAGGGAGTCATTGTTTTTTTTTCTTTGCCACTGTTTTTTTGAATCCTCATCTGGGGGGATTGTTAACATTGTTTCTTTTTCGGGCTGCAAATTTCACCTTGGCTCTTGGAGGGCATGGGGGTCAATGTTACAGCATCTGCTGGGCTATGTTCAGGTTCTAAAGTGGAACGGTGTAAAACCAGCTTTGGAATAGTGGCCATGGCTTTTGAGGCCCTCACCCTCCATTTCCTTCTCTCTTACTGTCCTAGAGGTGATTCCCAAAAAAAACAGGCCATGTTTATCAGTGAATGTTGTCCAGATTTTCAAAGTTATCACAGGTATGCATCTCCTTTGGAAAAACAGCACAGTCTCTGTGCCTTGTTTTTGATGCTGACTGTTGAACCAAATCATAGAATTGGGCTGTCCAGAGAAAAACTGACAAAGCCTTCTCCCCTTTCATGTTCGTCTCAAGACTTATCACAATACAATATGTAGAGTATAGTGTTTGTGGGGAGATCTGGGTGGGTAGGGAGCCGGCTGAGGAGATTAGGAGAAAAAGTTACAATAACATACACAATTTCCAGGCTGTGATAGCACAATTTAAGAAGTGCACGAGGTGGTCAACAGATGTATTGCACCAGCCAGAGTAAGACCATCCTCCAGTCAGCCGATTAAAAAGCTGTGTAATGGTATCACTTTACAGCCACAGGTGCCACTGAGAGCTCTTACTCCTTAATTTTAATTAACGTGTGATTTAATAATACGAGAAAGCGGAGGGCTTATACATATTGAGAACACAAACTCAACACGCTGCAAGGAGTCTTGCTGAAAATCTGCGATGTGTGCATAATGCATACCTGAAACTTCATGCGATTAAACCCACCGAACTAAAAGCAGGGCCCCCGTGGTTCAAAGCCCTATAATTTATTTACTTAAGTTTATCATGCTGCACAGGTAAGGGTCTAAAAATACCCTTTGAATTGATTTCACGCTGCTTTGACCTGCACTGCTGCCGCTTTAGAGTTTGAGTGTTTGTTTGATGGGGGTGGGGGATGGTGCCTTATCATGCACCAGCACTTGATAGACTTTGAAGGTGGACACGGTTGTTTGAGCTTATTTGATTTTATTCATTTCTTCCCACGGCCCTGCTGGTTTTACCTGTTTGGGATGAGGGCGGTAGATGAATGCTTAGTATCTTGGTTTTCTCAGACTCCTTGCCCCTGCAGGCCCATAGACCTGTGGGAGTCCACCCAACCCCCCGTGGAGGCTTTTCATCTGCTACTGTGGGCCCACCTCTGGTTGAACAGTTCCTTCTGTGGACCAGTCTGATTCTGTGCTTGACTTAGTTCTTAACCAAGCAAATAAAGACAGATGTGGCAGCCTTAGCACTCTGTTCTACTGTTTCCTGCATTCACAGATTTTTTTTGTAATTTGTATAGCTGTTTGCTTATTTGCCCTTGAGAAAAATCGCCTAGCATTTTACAGCCTTTATTGCTCATGTCCAAATAGATAAAAAGACCAACAAGGCTGGTATCTGGCTCCTGTTGAATGCTGGGTTCTGACAGTCGCTGAAGTCCATCTTTTGAAAGAGAAATAGCTGGCAAGTCCCCAGAGGGGGGAACGCGGCTGGGGGGAAGAGTCCCTCATTTGGGCTGAAATGATGGACTACGAGCAGCAGGGAGAAAAGAACTCTGCTTTCAGCCAGCAGATACATATCGTTATCCCAGCAGGGCGTGGTTACAGCGCAGATCCTCCATGCCTGGAGGGGGTCTTTGGCACCATGTGCCACTGGCAGAGCAGACGCAGAAGGCCCCTCTGTTTTCCTTAAAATAAATGGCACACAGATGACACTCCCCTGCTCTGAAAATTCTTTTTATTTTCAATTTTACTACATGAATTAACTAATTTCATCACCCTCAGATACATCCCGGTCCTTGCACATTCACATTTGCCGTCTAAATGGTTTACTCCTCAGGAATAAAAAGGATGCACTTGGTTTTTTTCATTTCTTTGTGGGACTTCTCCAATGGGTTTCCCCTGAGAGATCGGAGGTGACACCTAACAATGCATGTGTTACCGAGCCGCTGTTCAGTGATGAAAAAATTACAGGCGCGTTACAAGGACACGTTCCGATGACAGAGCTCCTGATGAGGGAGCGGGTGGAGGAGCATCGAGCTCATTTGTCTGTGACAATCTTACTGTGTAGCCAGGAAACAGAGAGGAGGAGAGACAGCCTGCGTCCCCCTGCTCCATGCCTCATTCCCTGTATGGGCAAGCCTGAAAGCCCAGGCACTTCTCAGGGCACCCAGCATGAAAAACATCTAAGGATACCTGATGCAAGTCGGTGCCACCCAGGTGCTGTCCAGGAATGTTCACTTACATACCCATTTACTCCTTTTCACTCCCTGTGGAGCTTAATACCAAAGCAAGCACAATGTTAACCATTCCTCTGCCTTTTTCTCAGCTTCACCCAAACATAGGCTTTTACTCTAAAATTCTACCTCTTTATGCACTGCTCGGTGGTCCCTATTTTACTACTAATCAGGGTTTTCAGTTGTTAAAACATGCATGTACCTTATGACTTCATATGTACTCTGTGTACATAATTATTATGCAAATTCATATTCTAATGAAATAGCATCTCAAAGAGCATTTTTGAAACTGAAAACCATATTAGCCTCATTATTCACTCAGTGTAAACATTTTCAGGTGACTTAATAGCTTTATTGTGAGAGGATGTGGCTTAAAGTGAGGAATGCCTTAAATTCAGTTGTGCATAATTATTAGGCAGTGAAAATGGGGAGAAAAAGAGACCTAACAGATGATGAAAAGGCAAAAACAGTCAACTGGCTTTCAGAGGGATACTGAACAATTGAAATTGCAAAGATGTTGAGTCATGATCACCGCACGAAAGAAATTTGTGAGTGTGAGTCCACAGGGACGCCAAAAACGCTTTGAGAAGAAAATAATCAAATTACCCACAAGAGACATAGAAGAATTAAACAGGAAGTATCCAGGAACCCTTTGGCCTCAAGTGCTATCATTTTCCAGAACTGCAACCTTCCGGGATCCTTCAGAAGCACAAGGTGCAAAGTGTTTTGCATGATTGGCAAGGTCAGAAAGGCAGAAAACCAGCCTCCCTTAAATAATAAACACAAGTAAAAGCATCCAGAAAGGGCAAAACAATACATGAAGACAGATTTTTCAAAGGTTTTGTGGATGGATGAAATGAGAGTGGCACTGGATGGACCTGATGGGTGGGCCCGTGGCTGGATTGCTGGCCAACATCACACACCAGTTCGACTGAAGCACCAGCAAGGTGGGGGAGGGATGATGAATTGGGCTGGTATTATTGATGGTGAATTGGTTGGACCATTTTGTTTGGAAGATGGATTAAAAATGAACTCCAAAAACTACTGCCAGTTTTCTGGAGGCCACCTTCCTCAAGCAGTGGTACTGGAAGAAGCCAGCATCATTCAAAAGGTCCATGATACTGATGCAAGACAATGCTCCAGCCCATGCATCCCAGTACACCAGAGATTGGCTAGCCAGCAAAGGGTTCAAAGATGGTAAAATGATAACTTGGCCCCCTTGCTCATTTGATTTGAACCTAACTGAAAACCTGTGGGCCTTCCTAAAGAGGGAGATATACAGCCAAGGAAAGCAGTACACATCTCTGAACAGCCAGTGGGCATCTCTCTTGGCTGCTTCAGCTAAAATTGGGCATGATCACATTTAAAAAAAAATGGATACGTGGATATGAGACTAAAACAAGTGTTAGAAAAAAAGGTGGCTACATTGGCAAATCAACATATTTCCAAGAGTAAAAATGTTTTTTGTTAGCTGTTAAACTACTGAATTTGTTTCTTTATTTCATAATTATTGTTTATAATCATGCAAAAACACTTTTTTGTTGTTTGTTTATGAAAAAAATAATTATGTATAGTCAGTGGTTAAATATGTAGTTGGTGTTATGCATGTGGACTGGTATCATTGTTACATTTACAGTAAAGCAGTTAGCACATACTCTTATCCAAAGCCACTCAGATATTTTATATTTTTACACTCTATCCATTTAGCATATCTTACAGAAGCAATCCAGCTGAAGTACCTTGCTCAAGGGTACAACAGCAATGCTCTACCTGGGAACAGAACCTTCAGTCTTTCAGTTACAAGCCCAGCTCCTTAACTATTATAATAGACTGCCACCCTATTTCCCAGGGTGCCCAATCTCAAATGAGTACAGAATATACTGCCAAAGAGGCATTGGCACAAATATGAGAGCACCGTCTGCATAGAGCCGAACATCTCACAGTCAGGTCTGAGGCTGTAATTACTCCTTCTCCACTGCCTCCACATGGGTAAGAGTTACACACAAAAATGTCAGTTGCTGCCCTTGGACAAACTTGTTCGAGAGAAGCTTTCAAAGACCAGCCAAGCTCAGGCAAGTCGATTCCCCAGAAAGCGCAATCTCAGTCTGGTGATATTCCGGCGCTCCAGAAGGAGCTTTTGAGTTCCCGAAATAGTGAAAACTCAGCACAGCAGATAAGTGTGCGTGGAAAGGGAAAAGAGGCAGGCCAGGCGGGGCAGTCTTTTACCAGAAATTAATGTGATTTACCATAGTGAGGGGCTATTAAATGTTCCAGAGCGAAAGGAAACTGAACACAATATGATATTTTATTATGGAAATGGCTTTTGTGCTGCGCTCTGTTGAATAATAACTTCCAGATGTCTGTGTAGCTACAGGCTGACTGATATCAAAGCGTTTGCTCGGCTGGGAGGGGAAGGGAGCCAGCTGGCCAGGCTGGTTGTGGTGGAGCCGAGTCAGAGCTCAGGGCTGGTATTATTTCACACTCTCTGACTCCTGTTCATGGTACACGAGGGGGGAGGGAGAAATACTAGCAGGAAGTCTGTTGACTCTATTATGTTGCTTTCCCTGTACAGCCTGCACTTTTTTTGTTTGTTTGTTGTTGTTTTTTAAACCACCATTGCAACTGACTTGATTGTCCATGTTTATCTGTTTGTCTTTCTGCTTGTCTTTACCTATGTAATTGTCTGTCTATCTATCTGCCTGCCTACCTACTTGTTTGTCTGCCTGTCTGTCTGTCTGTCTGTCTGTCTGTCTGTCTGCCAAGAGCTATATGGCGCTGAAGTTTCTTGTTTTTTGAAAATGGTCAAACTGTAGGTAGTATCTACTGTAATATCTACTATATTGAGAGAGATGGGCATGCTATGCTGTGTGCACTTGCTCAGTTTAACAGTGATCCATGAGTGTTTTCAACTTGTAAGACCGTGTAAAAATGGACTGTTTAAGATCCACTGTACTCGTCACACACCAATGGCCAATAGTTAGACATGCAACATTGGCATATCATCAGAATAGCAGCATCCACTAGGCCCACCCACCTTCTCTGAAGCTTCTGATTGGCCCCCTTTGCCTCATTTTCATGGACACGCCAAACTCTCAATGGCATTTCAAATGATTGTTCTATTGCCATTTCAATAGCACTGATATTATTTATTATCAAACAGACCAGTGATTGGGAAAAGCTTTGCAACAGCAAGTGATTGCACTGATGGACTGAACAGAGAGCGTTTGTGTGGAGATAAGTGCCTTATCACTGTTTGAGCAGCAGGCCTCGGTCGAAATTCCAGCACACTGCTGCAGAGCGCCAGAGGACAGACCCAGCCAGATCCCCTCAGGAGTGGACGGGCACAGCTCCTGGTCATTTGGCCTCCTTTCCCAATAATGCCGCCTGCCACCCATGAAAGGGATGGGCACGGGCCCATCTTTCCCCTCCAACGCTCCAGAGCAGGTACCTGTGAGGGCTGTGGATGAAAAGGAGCTGGAGCATAAGTTATTTTATCAGGGGTGCACATCTGCTCCAGCCCCTACCCCCCCCCCACAGCCCTCTGAACTCTGAACCCTCCCACCTCATGGCAGAAATAATCAGAGGTGCAATCACAACTGGAGCACTTAGCCCCTGAAGCCAAAATCAGCAAGCTAGTCCTGTCTGGAAATAAAGCCTGCATTTGCTCGAGCCTAGTTCACATCTGTCGGATCTCTCATGCTGACAGACCCCATTTGCATCTATGGTTCAGTTGGCGAATGCCTCGCTGGGATGTACACGCATGTGGTCGTTAAAGGAGAGGGCCTGTGGATCGTGAGCAGCTCTGTGAAACCAGAGCAGCATGCCCAAGTTCAGGCAGCCCCAGTTTCCTCCTGTGTGGGACAGAACAGTAGAGATTAAACAAAACTGAGGAATGGCCCGACCACAGAACAAACAAGACAAGAGAGCAACCTTTATACTCTGGAGGGGAACATTAATTAGTGATGAATTACAAGGAGCTTCCAGAAACTCATTTTCAGTGCTCAAAATCAAGACACAGACCAATGCAACGTGCCTCTTTGCCACAGTCTGGCACATACAATTCTTTCGTTATATGTGCCAGATGATATAACAAAAAATTCCTCTTCAGATGAGTTTATAGACAACAAATGTAGACTCAAAAGTGTACCCCTGGGTACTGGCACTAATTTATTTAATGCCTTCCTATGGAGCAGAAGTGGTCTGGAGGTCCATTGCCCCTTTTTGAACTCCATTTAAAGGTTTGAGTGCAGATGGTGACAGTTTGTAGCAGTTTTCTTTAAGCTGAGATCAGACATAAAAACCACAGCTATATATAAAATGTTCCTTTGGAAAAGTGTATCATCCAAAAGCCCATTAAGAGGACCTAAGAAGCAGGGGCAGAGCCACTCGAGGGCTGGATCAGGATCGGGTCTGTTTTTTCCTGGGGTCCCAACCATCACTGTGCCATTGAAGTCCCCAAGAAAGTCAATGAAACCACACACTGCATTTCTCCCAGGGACTCACCCGTGCACTGTTACTTCAGCTGCATTTTAATGGAGTTTTAAGCCATTTCCCTTGGACATCCATCTAATGAATTAAAGGTTGAACACAATGTTTTAATGGCAACTCGGTTCCAACCTTTCGAGGCACCTTGAACAGAAAAAAAACCCTGCAGAACGCTAGGAGAGGGGAATTTGGCAGTAATTACTACAAACAGCTTGTGTTCCATAGGACCCCTTAACTTAACTGTCTGCCAAGAGCTCTTTGTTTGTTGGTTGCTTTTTACTCATACACTATTTTCTTTTTTTTGGGGTGGGCAGGGAGGGTTTTTTGTACTCTAGCTACTAGCAATGCAAGGCTACTCACAAGACAGTGAGTAAAAAAAACTAAATCTTGGGAACTGGTATTTAAACAGGACTCCTTTATATGTAAATATATGGTGATTGGCCCTTCTCACGTACCTTCAGAATTAATGAGCAGATCTCGCTCTCGTAGCTCTCTGACAGATTGTCATACTGGGACAACGCGGCTGCAGTTCACCTATTTAGCTGAACATCATTCGTATTCATTTTCTACCTTTTGACAAAAGAAAACATGAAAACAAATGATTCAGCGGCCCTCTGGGAAATAATGTTAGATGCACATTATCCTCACTCTGCAGTGTGTTTAACCTGCTCTAAATTGCATCGGCTCAGACTGTCTGCAGTTCCTAGAGACCTGATGAATTATTATTATTGAGATGACTTGTCAAGATCCTCCAGCAGGAAATAGAGGCTGGCTACACCTTTCCAAAGGGTTGCAAACAGAATGTTTTAAATTGCTCTGACTATATTGTAATATTGAATCCGTTGGTGGCTGTAAACTGGATGTGCCAAACATGACCCAAGAGCTCTCCCTGAAGTAGCTACACATAAAAGTGTATACAGTGCACATATCACAAAGCCAATGATACAAACTTCTGTTTATAAATACATATATTTTTACCACCAAAAAGTGGTAATGGATATTATGCTGTTGGGACCAACTGACAGTGTAATGTTGGATTATGTGCAGAATGAAATAAGAAGTGTAGCTGTCAAAAATACCACATCGATGACAAAACATTTGATATGGACGAGAATGTATGCAGTTTGTTTTGAAAAGAAGTAAAGCTTGGGGGACATGCTGAAGCAGGGAGTGAAACTCTTCTCACAATTGAGGACATGCATACATGTGTCAAGGGAAAACCACAAAAAAGTGGGGTTTGACAGTGGTTACATGTGCAATAGAGAGCAGAAGGCACCTCACCACAGATTCCTGGTTGTGCTGGATGTCTTCAATCAGACTCAGGCAGCATGTCTTCCGTTTTCCGTGTTAGAAAACCTCCTGCTTGTGTTTCTGGCTGCTTGTCTTGTACAGTGGAAATTGGAAACAGAGACGGAAATAGTGCTTCAGAGCCCATGTCTGACTCAGCGAGAGGAGATGAATTCCTTCTGACCGGTCTGTTCGCTATTTATGAGGGTTTTTACAGCAGTGTGTAAACAGGATGGCTAGTCAAAGTGCCCATTTGGCAGCTCCATCCAGGTCATACCGGGCTGGTTCTGATCCGGAAGCGGTTTTCCCACATTTAATCTTTGCGAAGATACCCACATAACTCTAATGAGGAGGTGTGCAGGTGCACAGACCAAGATCATGACTGAAGTATTTTTTTTTGTCTTTGCTCCAGATTGCATGGGAGGATGGTCAGCAGCCTAGTGTCATCATGTTTCCTAGCGACCGTGGGACGAACTCGGGAGGGCTGAGGCGGCACAGACGAGACTGGGTCATTCCACCCATCAACGTGCCCGAGAACTCACGAGGGCCCTTCCCCCAGATGCTCGTCAGTGTAAGTGTGAATCGGACAGTGAACTGCTTCAACAACTGCTTCTCTGTGTTTAAGAGTGATGGTGAATGTAGCTAATATATTTCACTTTTTTCCTTCCCTTTAATCAGAACTAATAGGACAGTTTTTTAGGGCATAAGTAGTTTCTCTTTGATCTTTACTAATGGGGTCATCCAAAAGTCTACAGTAATTTTACTCATCAGGGAAAGACTAAGGGTCTGTTTACAGATATACAGTTAATGGGGTTTCAGTGAAGCCTACTAATATCATCAGTATGGCTGTTTGCCTCTTTCTGCCATTATAGTCATGAACTTTTGCACTATATTTGCAGTACATCATACCAGTGGTCCTACCCAGACAGCACCTCTGATCCATTTTCTGGATCTCTGGACAGAAATGAAACACAGAATTAGTACTGAACATTGAATTAGTATCAGCAAGACTGTAGGGCTCACCCATTGTTTGTCCTCTGATGACAGCCAATCCCTGGCTTCAGCTGTGTGGTTGTTGTATTGTGGATTGTGGTTTGTATGGGGAACTTGTGGTCAGCACCATTCCTGGAGGTCCACTGTGCATGCAGGTTTTTCTTTCCACACTATATTCTGTCTTGATTTGCTAATTAGCAATTACCAACATGTTGGTTCATTCCACTTTACGACATTGTGTACATGGTCACTAAAATTCCTCAGCTATCATTAATGATCTTATGAGTAATTATATGACCGATCACACAAATGATTGTTTTAATTACATAGTTAAGAATAGAATCAGGATGAAATCCAGAAACATACTGCATTCCTTACTCACTCCTGGTCAAGGGCAGACCTCCTTAAGTGTTTGCCTGAATTGAATACAAACATAAGAGGCAATGTAAATAGTTATTTAGGCCAGCATTCAGTCCTGTATGAGGTGCAAATTGAATTGTCCTCTGAAAAGTATGGGGAAGTGTTTGGGTTGGATATGTCAAGCAGATGTCAAATTCCAGTATAAGAGTTATGTACTTTATAAGGTCTAATTCTAACACTGCCTTTTTAAAATGTTTGCTGTCCTTAAGGAGAGTTTTCTGGTCAGTGTTTATACCCAGTAAGACGTCTGGTGTTTATAAAGTGTTAGTAAGGGCAAGTATTGACTTTGTCTGAGAATTAGTCTACATGCCATTTAATCCCAGTGGTCCCAACTATAAAGTTTTAGTTCAAAGAACATTTTTGGAACAATAAAACATTTTAATAATGTAACATTTTTCACAATGTGATTAATTCAGCTAAATGTGAATCTACCCCATCATTCTTTCAATACTATTTGTTATCTGGGATCTGTACTGTGATCTCACCTCTCTAACAATAATGGGAACTCTGTTGGATTTTTACTGTTTTCTTTGGAAAGAAAGAATTCTGTATTTAAAGTATTCATACATGAATGACTAACACTGCAACAAATTACATTTCAGTAAAGCTGCTAGTTTAGCAAAATATATGAAATAAATGGAATGGAGGAAAAAACAATGTAGAAACAAAATAACATGAATAAATAAACAAGCACATAAATACAATAGAGTGCACTGCTGTGCTAAACACTGCACTACAGAGTGCTTTCACATTCAGAGACTCTGTCATAACAGAATGCTCAGTTTGCCTGGCAAACCTCTGGAACTCTGCTCTGTGGTCGAGTTCATAAAAACATCACTCGGAATGAAAATTCGCTTTGGCATTGCATTCCACTTCGAAATATCTAACAATCAGCTTTTTTGTGCTGTTTACAAAACCTTCTCAACTTTTGCTTTTTGGTTTAAATTGTGCAGAAGGAGCATTCACACCCCCTACCCCACCACCACCACCCAGCCACCCCTCCCCCTACCCCGCCATTTTCTTGTCATCCTCAGGGAATGCCAAAGGAGAAACTTAAAGAGGTCTTTGTGGAAAAAAGAAAATGGGGAATAGAGGAGAAACTTTCTCCTTTTGTTTTGGAGCAAGGGGGTATTTAAAGAACTGGCTTAGCTCCCATTTTTTGGCAAGCCCCATGCTAGTTAGAGCTGAAAACTCAGGCTCCAGTGAGACAGCACTCATATGTCAGGGTCACATGAAAGCATAGACTGAGAAAAGAAAAAAATAGTGTGTGTATATATAGAAGCGTTTGGAAGTGTATCATGCAGCTAACACATTCCACTTTGGACTGGAAATAAGGCCTTTTGGAACCTTAAGAGAGTGCTTACTGTAAACAGATTGGGCACCAGGAAAGTACCGATGCGTACTGATCTCTCTGTTGTCCTGCTCAAGTTTAAGGATGGTACTGTGGTTGCGCAGTTTAATAATGTCTTCAGGGCAGTGTGGATCAAGCCAAGTTCCAAGGCAGATTTTTAACAAGGATACGCACAGTGCTCTGTATGGAGGTAACTGAGACCATTATTTCAAGAGTAAGCTAGAGAAGGCTCCAGAACTGTTTTTGTGCATTGGCACAGTTGATGTGTTCAAAATACTTGTCAAGCAAATGTAGATTTCCACTTGTATTTATTTTCAGTGAAACCATTAATGAAGCTCCTCTTTTTCATGCTTTATGTACAATTAATTACTTGCACCTTTTGGTGTTAAAAAATAAGAACTTCATAACATATTATGTTATGTTGAGAAGTTTCTAAAGACGTTCTTACACTCCTTCATAATACGCTTGCACATAATGCATTTGACTTTTGTTTTGGATTTGGTCCATGGCATTGTTTAGGAATAGATTAGTTCCCTCTCAGTGATGTTAAGGTTTTGTAGAACAGCAATGAATCACACATTTGCACAGATATTCTTTTGGTACGTGAAATAAAGTCAAACAAAAGGCAGAGAGAGGATTGCACTCCTTGTTGAAATAGCTTTCTCCCAGGCCAGCAAGGTCAGAAGAAAAAGTTCAGGAGCGAAGTGAATTTGCAGGGAAAGACAAGGAGGAGAGGAAAAGTTGAGAAGACGGGCCGTCAGAGGGACTGTTACAGAGCGTGGCTATGACACCATTACTCAGTGTGCACTGCCGCGCGACACGCCGATACTTACCTTGTTTAATGACCTGTGAAGCCAATACGCACAGTAATGGGGTGTTCTGTCATCTGCTGGGGAGCTGAGTGACATTCTCGGAGACGCCGTCGCCAAACTGTCAGACGCCCGTCTCACCCGCCCCCAATCTGGGCGTCGCCTATCAGCTGATGTGACCTTGTTTTACCTCGGCCAAGCCCCAGGCTAAGGGAGGTGGAGTGGGGCAGTGTGAGAACAGAGAAAGGGGACACCATCAGCCAATCAATGGGGACATTTGGAACACACTGTCAGCTTGCATGTTCAGCCTCCACTGATCAGCCCCATATATATATATATGTATATATATATACATATATACACAGTTACACACAGAGAGATAGAGAGAGGAGAGGGAATGAGACAGAAAGAAAAACAAACAAAATGAAGGGGAAACAAGTGGAGAACGATCAGCCATCAGAATTATTCTCCAAACACATAGGTCTTTTATTTTGTCACTCCCTTTCTTCTCCAACAAGCAGCCACCATTGATGAGGAAGTGTCATTGATTTTTAAAAGGCTTCCCAAAACTGTTCATCGATTTGCACACTTCTACTCCAGCTGTGCATGATCAATTTCTTTTACCAGATAAATAAAAGAAACCTCCATTCTTCTTCTTAATAAAAGAACTCAGAAAGGTGCAAGCCTGGACCACATGTGTGGTAATCCATGGATGCATGCTCACATGGAAAGGGCATGAATCCCATATGATGTGATCAGAATACATACACAGTTACATCACAGAGACTATGAGCCCAGGTGAATTTGCATGTTTTCTCTTCAAACTCCTAAGAAATTTACAAAGGGGAATAATGTGGAATATTGTAATGCTTTTGAATTTGCAGTCAGCTTAAGAAAACAGTCTCAGGTAAGAGTCAGGAGCACTGCCTGCCCTTGAATGCAGAAGGAAGGGTAACCACAGGGCATGACTTGCTTGGAGAGTGAAGGGGGTTTGTTTCTTACCTGTAAAGCTCACAGGGTATGCTTAGCCACCCTCCACCAATCCTCAGTTGGATGTGGATATATTTGTTTAACAGCTCGTGTATTGACAATAAAATTGAAGGTGGCCTGTTATTTGAACAGAGGAACAAAGGTTTCAGATCATGACAGAAATTGTTGCAAGCTCTGAGATTCTTAATGTGTGTGCGTGTGTGTGTGTGTGTGTCTGTGTGTTATTTATTTATTTATTTTTATCCTGAAACATTGCCAACTGCAAAAGTAATGGTGGTGTTATTTTACCATACTTTTGTCTTGAGGTGTGAATGTCTTCTGGGGTATGTTATTCATTGCCAAGATGAATAGATGGTCACATGCCATCACCCTTGTTGACTCTATCTTTTTAAAAGGTGAATTGTTGGCCCATAATAATCCTCAGTAAACATAATGAAGACGGGTACATTACTGAGGAAACATATTTTATCATCGGAGCCTCAAGTCAAATGAATCTGCCCTTACAAATCTCTTATGGTCACTCCAAATGCTGCTATTGATTATGAAATGAAAACATTTGGAAGAAAACATTTTCTTACCCAAAGCCCCAGATAGAGACAACGAGTTTGATGATACTGAGTCTGAAGACCATGAGGAAGTTGAATATGAGAGGAGGGAGATGTGTAGTCATATAACATGGTGGGAAGACTAATATTGCACAGATGAACACTCAAGCCTTTTGAAAGTTTGTCAAACCTGTGGGAGTAGTGATGTGGTGTAGGTTGAGCTGACCTTATAAATTTATGCAAATGCAGTTGAAACTTCAAAATCAGTTCACTTTTTTAGGAGATGAAATTCTGATAGATAAATATTAAATCTAAAAAGAAACATTAAAATATATTTCTAAGTATACAGCAAATATTTAGAAAAGAAAATCAAATTACTGCCACATTCATGCAGGGATATGATTTGTGTATTGTATGCTTTAACTATATGACATAAAACTATCTGTCATATTTGAACTGAGTGTCGCTGATTTTGGCAAATGTTCTATTAATAAAAGTCTGTCCAACTGAAATATTTGTACTTGACAACAGTTTATTTGAGGGATGTAGTTATAGGAGCAATATGGAAAAATTTTAGTTTCATATTTTAAAAGTACTTACATTTTAAGCAAGGGAGAAAAAAAAAATCCTTCCACCTTCCTCTTCCTGTCATTCCGACAAGTGTAAGAGGGCAAGGTGATGAACCCAAACATGTGGCTTGTCTCCAGTGAACAGGTGCATGGGTGGTCTTCCCAAAGTCTTATCAGCATCTCACCAGCTGAGGTCTGCAACAGCATCCTCCGCCATTGACAGTTCAGGCTGCGTCGAACCATCCTTCACACCGATTTGTACTGTGGAGCTTATGCTCCCAGATTACTGAAATCTCCTTTTCTGAAGGCATTGGGAGAAGCCAAGTTTCCCACAAAAGCAAAAAAAAAGGAAAAAAAGCAGCCCACACTAGAAGGACAGTTTTAAAAGAGTAGGCTGAATGGAGCTGGTCTACAATAGGGAGGAGCACAGCTTTACCTTTGGTGGTTATATTTAGCTGTTGTAGTGATGGTTAGATTGCAAGTGTTTGCATCTGCATGTGTGTGAGTGCGTTTGTGCATGTGCACATCGTCGTTTGTAGTGTAAGAAAGCCAGTACTTATGTTTGGAGGGGAAAAACACAATTTATTCACTCCCTAAATAAAGGCTTTATCCTCAGTGTAATTTAAAAGTGCTTAATAACTGAAACTCTCCTGTGAGAAAATTGGGAAAGCAAAACTGGGAGAATAAAAAGACTAGTGGGGGGAGGATTGGAAGGGAAGAAAAAGACACTAATGCTAATTCAGTCAGAGGATTGCAATATTTAGAACACAGACACACAAGGACGACGCGATGGATTAGGGGGAGAAGACTGTGACTGTGTTTGCCACTGATAGACTCCCACAAGCCTCCAGATCCCTGCTCTCCCTACCGGGCCTGATCGGAGCACTTTGGCTCCCGCGTCTTCGCTCCTTCAGCCAAGATCGCGTGGCTAAATCTGCTTCTTAATCCCTCTCCAGCATTCCTTGTTCCTGGTGTGACATGTGTTTGAAACGTGACGTGCTGAGGAAAAAAACAGACTTTTTCCAAACAAATATAACTAACGCATAAAATGCATTGTGTGGTTTGCTACTCTGTCTTGGTATGTATGCAAATGTCTTTTTATGATTTATCTTGAAACAATGGTCGAGAGGCAAAGCCAGTGAAGGGATTCCATTGTGCCTTTGAAATGAAGCTGCTGCATGAACTGCGAGGGAGAGTTAGCCTCCCAGGCTGGGGCCATTTAAGGTCCTAGTTCCAAGGGCCAGCGGATAGCAGTGGTTTCCATTCAGAATATTTAATGACAGTGAATTCTCACTTAATTTAGTGGAATCAATTTGGCGCTTCAAATAGATTTACAGTTTGGGGGTTGGTGGCGTTAGTGGGTTTAAGGGTCATTGAAGAAAGCCATCCTAAAGCATTTGGAAAGACCTGAGCCACACACAGGATGTTGGAAGAGTTTTCTAACATATGAAAGTGTGATAGAGCCATTTTCACATCCATAGATTTCTCCACAGCCTTGTGAAAATGGCAGGCATTTCTATATATTTATATCCTGAGTTGTTTTTATGATAAATTCCCTGCCATGTCACATAGTAGGTAACTCACAGAAGGCAATGTTTTAGTGAACTCAGAGGCAGTAAATAGTCTGTAATCATGATTTGCAGCTTTGACATGAATATGAATTACAATAACACAAATTCCAATTCCTGTATTATGCATGCTGTCCAGACAAATCATGAAACATATATGAAAGAATAGTGGAAATATTATGCTAAGTACCAACAGCAGGTCCTAAGTCAATAGTAATCATACTGTCAAACATTTCAGTGCAGGGAAAGCAGTTATGTATTAAGTGAATATTTCCATTTCATTTGGATTGTTTTGTTCATGTATTCATTAATGTACAGAGTCAGAAAGTCAGGCCCATTTACATAGAGTTATATGTTTTCACATTTTCCAGATAATACTATTCTTTGATACTGTTAGATACTGTTCTTCCTTAATGAGGCTAGAGTTTAGTATTACATAAACATACCTAAACAGTTAAAACTGAAGAACAACAGTCAAATTATAAGGCTAATAATGCACATGTAGTGGAGCTGAATGCACACAGTAACACATTTCACTTAACCTTGTTCAAGTAAGATTAATTCTACATTCATTTCTGGCAGTAGTAATGAACTACATAATCTAAAAACAGAACATTTTGCAAGTAATGCTATAATTCTTCCTATGTAATCTGGAGTTCATTTTGTGAATAGAGATGAGTAGCTAGTAAGTCTGTCACTAAAACAAACAGCTTCAAAACTGGCATATTTCAATGTGCAGCACAGATCAAAAACAGAACACCCTCTTTTATTGGGGGAACACACATTGAAATCATTTTGGGTTTGATTTTGCTCTGGCGTTGTGTCCAAGCATAACCTGATGTGAAGAAGCATGCATGTCAGTGCCGGGGAAAGGAGGGTATAGAATATCTCTGCATGCATGCATTGTTCAGTGCGCTGTCTGCATAAAGCAGAGGCCAAAGCTTGGACCAAGGAGGATGTGAAAGGATAAATTATGCCTGGAACACAGATTGAACGCCAGCTCCTAGTCTTCCATGAACCTTGGTTTTACTCCATTCCAGAGCGACTACTCTGGCTGGACAGTGAGAGAGAACAAGCAAGATAATTCACATTTGTATCACTCTCTGGTCTGAGAGGAGGCCAAGAGTAATTTCCACAGACTTGGCAGATTTATCCAACAAAAAAAAAATCACTGAAGGAATTCAGTTGTCTCGCAGTGTTACATAGTTCAACACCACATCAATCTCACTCCCTTCTTTGGAACTCCATGTTCATTTGGTTGTATTGATAATCACAAACTGTTTGAATACTTGTCTCCAGCTAAGTTTTCCTTGCATGCTTGAAATGCTGTAATTGTGTCACAAAACAGGCAATTAGACATGGCAGAGGAAAAGCATGCTTTCTTTACACAGCTGTAAAGTCAATTAGAGTGAAATGTATCTTGTAATTAGAGAAGAAGAAGTATTGGTGCATCTTGCTCAGTTTCATCAGATGCTCTCCTGAAGTTCTTAGTGATCTCCCATTTAGGGTGGCCAATTAATTTCCACTGGCAGAGGCCTCTCAGTTTTCAAATGAATGCAAACTACCAGTAATGAATAGAAAGAGAGAGAGAATGCAAGAGGGGGAGAAAAGAAAGGGGGGGCAGTTTAGTAGTCAGCCAGGAAAATGAATTTTGGAGGGTATATAGGGGGTATGACTCCCAGTTCCTTTAATAGCCATTTAGTAGCATTGGGCCTCATTCACCAACCATTCTTAAGAAGAAATTTCACACTTACTCAGTTTGCACAAAGATTGTCCAATGTTTTCTTATTTGGGATTTGCTCTTAGGTAAGAACAGAATCTATGCACACTCAAGAGCACTCTTACGAGCATTTGAGTGTTGACATATTTGTGCAAAATAATTGGTTATTGCGTTTTCTTCATTTCTACAGCTGTATAATACTACAGGATTTAAATTACGATAATATTTTTTATAATTTATAATATTTTAATATAATTTTTTGTCATTTTTTTACAAAGCATTATGGTCTTTTAAAATAAATAAACATTACGCTAACACTTCAAATCACATTAATTATGTTAATTTAGCCGTGTTCTCCCTCAATTTGTGGATTGAATAAGTCAACTAGCCACACAATACATAAAATTCCCCTATACAGCAGAAGAACAGGTCCCAGTTAACAGAGGATTCCATTCTATTGCTGGTCTACCCAACACCGTTGACGCAATAGACTGCACGCACGTGCACATTAAGTCACCCTGTCCAGATCTGTTCCCATAATTTTTATCTCAACCGCAAGCAATAATACCCATACAAGTACAACTCATCTGCAACTCCCAGAACCACCTTCTGAATAGGGTCTCCTGCTCCCCAGGAGGTGCACACAACTCCTACATTTTACAAAACAGTTCTGCGGGTATGCGCTTCAAACAAGGAGGTGCTGGAGATGCATGGCTCATTGGTACACATGTTTGAGTAATTATAAATCCCAGCAAAAGTGGACTTCTGTTCCTATAATGAATTGTTTTATTAGGAGATCGGTGATATGCCCTGACCCCTGGTTAATGACACCACTCACCAACCCTCAGACTCACCAAATGGTGTCGTTCAATCAGCAGCATGCACACACTCGCTCCACCATCGAGCGCACCATTGGCATCTTCACTTCCCCTTCTGCCACCACAACAACAAGAGGATGTGCGTCCCGACCCACTCCTGGGACCGGACAACAGACTTGCTGTCCAAGTTTGTTTGTAAATAAAGGCTTTAAAATTAATTAGATTTTTACAGTGTGAATATTTATATCTTACAATTAATCTCAAGAAAGAAATGTATCACTTAAAAAAAATCGAACAGTTATCTATGCATATCTTTATTTTTTAAATTTGGATTCATTTCTTTAAGTGTCTCAGAGATTGTGGCCAGTGTTGAGGCTATCTGTGTCAGCATTCTTGACTTCTCAACTTTTCAATTTCTGTGTGTGAGTTCTGTGTGTGCACACAGCCCTGCGGTCTCATGCCCTTTTATGGGGATTAGCGGGGCATTTACCTATGATAATTAAAACTGGCACGTGCTTTCAACTTACGAGGACAATGGGATTCATCATTATAAGAACACAAGTGTGAACAATTCTGCGGTTTAAGAACATGTCATGAATCTGACGTTGACTTTTCTTAGGACCTTTCTCAAGAACAAATTTAAGAAAAACTTATGAAGATATTGGTGAATGAGGCCCATTGTTTCTATGTCACACTGAGCTGAAATGTGGGCAGTGGTGCCAGTGGGGGTAATGGAAAGGGGGTGCTTGGCTGTAAGTGAGGAGCCATGTCCAGGCGGTGATGTGCCTATTCTCATCTCTCACTGACACAATACATCCACCCAGCCTGCCCCACTCCCAACGGATCCTCTGCCTTCCACTCTCCCCATGGACCAATCCACCCTCCAGTCTTTCCTGTCTAATACCTCCCACATGGCTGAGAATCAGCCTTTGGTGAGTTTTTCTGGAGGCCACCTAAGGGCCCTGCCAGGTGCACCCCAAAACCCTAAACCAACAAACAAGATGTCCACCCTTGGATAATAATGGTGAGGGTCATTCACTCAGACTGTAGACTGGGTAAAACAGCGCGCTGCTCTCACCAGCTCTGTTTGTAAGGCGCTGTGCATTAGAGATATCTGCTGGCCCTTAAGAGATGAAATGCAAGAGCTCATTTGGGTTTAGTGAGATAGTTAGCCTTATGAATGTAATTACCTCTTTCCATTAAGAAAATGTAGTGTTTCCTGCCTTCTGTGGCTTTTAAAGAAAATTACTTTTGATTAGATTAATGTAATTGTCCACAAATGAATTATGTACTTGCTAGCTGTTTATTGAGTTGAAAGGTAAATGTGCATTTATCATTGTTTATCTCCAATTATCTAAAAATTAGCATTCTAAGACAAGGCCTATAACAAATGCAGCGCTCATGTTTTAGTGCCTTTTCCTCAAACTGCTTTTTTCACACTTGTCTGACAGTTCAAATCTTACAATGAAATTTTTAAAAGCTCATGTTGTTACCAGCTGAACAAGATGTCTCATTACAAATCACTGCTGTGTTTAAACAGCATGAAACAGTAAGATCCAGCATTTCAGCTCTCTGTACCAACAGGTCTGTGCACGTTTTAACACAGACATGAGTATCACAGTATGAGGCCCCCTCTCATGTTGTTTTATTGTCACCCCTCTTACCTGTACCCCCACAGAAGTCTAGGTGAACTGCTGTCTGGAGACATCTAAATTGAACCGTAAATAACCCACCAAAAGACACAAGAATTACAAGTCGGTCAAGGGCATGAATGCGAGTGCTTTAATAGAAGATGAGAAGTTGTTTATGAGGGAGATAAATTGCTATGTGACAAATGGGGACTATAGGGGCCCCTGAGTGTGGGGGAGAGATGCCTGCTGGCCACTGGACCAAAAGGGATATTAGTACATTACAAGTAAAGACATTTTCAGAGAGAGAGAGGGAGGTAGGATAGAGAAAGGCAGGACGGGGGAGGGAGAGTGGCAGAGAATGAGAGGAGAAAGAGATTATGAGAGAGGGAGGGGAAGTGATCAGGAATGAGAAAGGGAGGGAGGGACAAGGATAGAGAGGAATGAAAAAGTGATAGAAAAGAAGTGAGAAGGGAGAACGAAAGTGGGATAAAGTGAGAAATGAAGGGAGTGAAAGAAAGAAAGAGTTTGAGTTAAACTCAAACTGAAAGAAAGAAAGAAAGAAAGAAGGAAGGAAGGAAGGAAGAAGGAAGGAAAGAAAGAAAGAAAGAAAGAACATCTGGCCACAGGGATTTGTGAGGTGGGAGTTCATCATTAGTTGCAGGCCATTGGTAACAGCCTCATCCGAGATCTCCCGTCCTCCGGCTACAAAGCGCCTTCTAATGAGCCCGGGCTGATGGGAACACAAAAAGCATACCCCCTTCTCTCTCTGACGCAGCAGCAGGAGCGCCATGCAAGAAAAGAACAATAATTGTGCACGAAATATTTGAAGTGGAGAAAAAGAAAAGAATAAGCAGTCCTTGGGCATGAGCTGAAATTGAATTGGAACACTTTTGGTTGAAAGTCACGGAATTAAAAGACAGCCCCCTGAAAAGGAATAAAATTCCAATCTTTGCTAATGCGTCGGCTTTTCTCCCCCTGGAGGTGGATTGCGAAGCGATCTGAAACAGGACTCTGCCAGAAAAGCCCAATCCTATTTACTTTGTCATTTAAAACCAAGGCCTTTTGTGTGAACCTTTTCATGCAAATGTAATGGTTACTGTTGTTTGTCTGGTGGCATTCTCACATTGCAGATGATAATTACCCACAATCCCTTGCGACATTGCAGACCATTTCCAATAATTCACAAATAATGGTTTCATCATAATGTTTTTTTTTTTTTTTTTTTTTTTTTAAATTGATAGTCAGAAATTTTCAGCAGTTGGGTTCACCACCCTGCCATACATCATTTACCTTATGGCCAAAGTTTAGACATGCATGTCTAATGACAGAGGCCTGTTCATCAAACTTAATATTCATAAAGCTTAATATTTCATGTCACACTGCAGGAAATACAATGCCATTTCTGTGTCAAAGAACAGTTGGCTTTATAGTCCTTTATCTTTTTTTTTAAATAATTAAAATAGATATAGTATATGGACAAATATAATGGCAAAATGACTCCAGTTTTCAGATAATCAAATTTTTGTTAAAAACCTCTGTGATATGAAATATTTTATATGTCATATAATGTATGATATTCTTAAAAGTTTGAATATTGTAGGAACAATAGATTTCAGTGTATTCCATTTGTGTGAGAGCAAAGTGACCCAGCTGTGGGTCTTCCATCACAAGATTCCTGCTCAGAGGAGCCATGGCCTCCAGCGCTGCAATAATCAGACACTTGATGGTCATCGCTAGCTTGGCTGCAGGGCACCCCTTTTTCCCTGTGAGAACATGTCTGGAAGCCTCTCGAAGCCCCATTGCTCCTGCCACAGCTGTGGCACTCCACCCATACAAGCAAAGGGGGGTCGACAGATGCGGCCAGGCACACAGATAGATGCCTGTAAAAAGGAAGGGCCCAGTGTAGGAATGTGCCAGCCAAGGTGGGCGCTTTTGGGCTGCCTAATCGTGCGGGGTCGTCTTTGTGCAAGATGCACTAATGGCACCCCCTGCTTAGAGGCACAAGATGGACATTTTTTGGCAGTGAGTTTTCCGTTTTGTCAGATGTCCAGTCAGCCTTAAATAACCCCCCACAACACCAAACCCCCGCTATCTGGACATCTGTTTGCTTAGTGGGATTTTAAAGGTATTTCCCATCGGAATATGATTGGAAGCCTTGATCAGTTTGTGGCAGATTCCAGCACTGTGGCAAAGCTGTCATCCGGCTGTGTAGAGAAGAGCCAGGTTCAGTTCTATTTCTGCTGTCAACATTGAGGCACTGGGACCATATTCATGAAGTTTCTCAAAAGTACTGATCTTGGATCAGGGTTCCCATCTGTATCATAACCTTATCAATTATGAATTAAAAAGTCAAACTGATCCTAGAGCAGTAGTGCTATTCCGAGACGTTTTAGTAATGCATCCTGCATCCAGTTGGGTGCAGGAGACAGGTTGGGGGTTAGGGAGGAATCCCTCTCCATTTGATTCCCATGTATGGAACAATAGATGAACACTCAATAGCTGTCTGTATGCTCTTATGAGGTGTGAGAGGGTCCCTGTTCAATAAGTGTGTGTGTCTGTGTCTGTGTCTGTGTGTGTGCATGTGCTTTTTATATGGCTATGTTTATTTCTGTTTGTGGATTTTTGTGTATCAAAATGTGTTTGCATGCATGTATGTGTCTGTTTATGCAAGTGTTTGTTTGTATCTGTATGTATGGGTGTGTATGTTGTGTGAAAGCATGTGAGTAAGGTTGATGTTCCAGTGTATTACAGTTCAAACTTAAGCCTATCTCTCCCTTTCTCTCTCTCTCTCTCTCTCTCTCTCTCTCTCTTCTGTGTGTGGGTGTGTGTGTGTGTGTGTGCGTCTGAGAAAGGGGTGGGATCGCAGCGTGGGTAAGTGGGCGATAGCTTCATTATAAAAGGTCTGTAGTGACACAAGCCGTCCGCCCCTGGTCGACATGGAGCTCAGTTCCTCTGTGATGATGGTTGTGCAGAGTCCTAATCCCAGGCCCTTTGACCTCACCCAGGAATCTGCAAACGTGCAGTGGTCCCACCGATGCCTGTAGCCCCAGCCCCCTCCTCCTTTCACCTGCCAGCAGCCAATAGGGCTGTGCCTGGCCACAGGGTTCAGCCAATGCAGTTTCTCAGGGCTCCTTTTTCAGTGTGCTCTGCAGTTCTCCTCCCAAGCGCAGTAAGACAGCTCGGGGGGGTGGGCAGGTGGGGTTGGAGGAAAGAGTGGGGGGGGGTGCACGGTGTATGAAAAGTGCAGCAGCAGCACAAATGCCTTTCGCCTGAAATTCTCCCAAGAACAGCATCCGCAATCTTTGCTCTAATTATAAGATTGTGTTTCCTTGTACCCAGATCTGGGGGGACTTGATATTGTCCTTGTGAAAAAGCCTGTGGGACTGACAAAAGAAGTCATTTAACGATTCGCCTGTCTCTGGGTCTATAATTCAATCAATCATCTAATGAAAAAGAGAGACATTTTAGCCTCTGCTCCCTGAACTCGCTAATGCAAGCGAGGGAATGTGCCCTCTTTTATACGCTAGCATAATGGCTGTATTTGCTGCACGGCGCCCGCACTGGGAGGAGACTCAGTGCATTGTTAATACCAGGAGAGAGACGGCATAATTTGGCATAAGTACTCACTATTCAGAATGTATCACTAATGCAGTAATTGTAAATGTAATTCACTTCTTAACTCCCACTAATTCATGTTCTTTTTTGCGATAGTTTCTAGATCTGCATATAAACCCCCCATTCTCTCTCCCCATTCCCCTCATTTTTTTTTAATTTCTGAAACACACCAATATTGATCTTTATATTAATGACTGTAAAAATGGATATCACTTTGCAATGCAGAGGTGCGTTTTTCTACTTTTGCATGCAAAACTCAGAACTCCATCAGTGACATTGCAATGAATTCATTTTGGCAGACAGTGCGGGGGCATTGGATCCAGACTCCCTTTTGTCAAGAGTAGTTCTGGCCTGTATTCAGGGGGTGGCTCAGAGTTGGAGTGCTGATCTGAGATCAGATTTCCCTTGTCCATATTCTAAGTTTACTAATTATGGATTGATCTACAAAATTGATCCCAAATCAGCAGTTCCACTCAGTGATGCTTCATGAATATGGGCCTATTGCATTCCATGACCTCTTTCAGGGAGTGACAGGAAGGAGGTTATTAATTAATCGGTGCTTTCATTTTTTGTTTGGACTCCATGTCCATGTTATTTGGAGAGGTGGTCCCCTGGCGATGAAGAACCTCACGCTGAGGGCAGAGCATTTGTGGAACGTGCTCCCACGCACAGGAAAAATACAGCATTCCTCCAAAACCACTCCCTTACCACTGGAATGAAAAGGCAATTAAGCTCAGCCAAAGGCCACTTGTTTCACACACGGGAAGATCAGACGAGAGAACAGGCTTGATTTTGGTCATTGTTGCTGGTTGAATTAAGCCTCAAAATAATCACCGTCAGAGTGAAGATTCTTCCCACTCCCCAACGCCTGGCCGTCGCCCCAAATCAGATGCGCCTGCCGATCTTCGGATCACCCGCCCGTCTCTCCCACTTCTTTTTCACACCCCTCCTTTAATTCCAAAGTGATAATTGCTTATTAAGGCAGACAACAGCACTCATGAAAAGAAGCAATTTTCCAGTTTGATGTGAGTTTAGTCACATGCATCTGCAGCTGTCTCTCTCTCTCTCTCTCTTTCTCTCTCTCATGCTTTATCTCCATCTCCTTTTTCCCTGAGACATTTTTTTAAATCTCTCTCTCACACGGCATGAATAAAACTTTTAGGAGAGAGAAAAATGGGCCCTGTTGACAAAGACCCGGAGACTGGCGCAAGCAGAGAACAAGGGCTGTCGATGAAAGATTTTTGCAGGTTGTAACCACCACTTGAGCCAGTGATCTTCCCTGCCCTTTTTATGTAACAACCCTGTGATGGTCCAATTATCCTTAATGCTGATTTCTGAAACTGACATGACCATTTGCAATTAGTAATGATCCATAATTGTCTTTTACACTGTAATTGCTGTGATTGCAGTCAACAGCAAAGGAGTTCTCTCTTTTCTCAACTGCAAGCTACTGTACATGTTTCTGTTCATTCAAATAGTGCATGCAATGAATGCTTGATAGGAAACGTAGATATTATGAGGGAATACATACTTTATGAGGGACATAACTAATGTATCCACATTTTGAATAAAAACCAAGAAGGGGAACTGCATTTTTTCCCCCAAATCAGCACATTTTTGTTGTTTTAAGATTATTTTTAACCATTCCTGTGATGTTCAGCTTTGAGCTGCTGTTTGCTTGACAGGTCTGCCGGCGCAGCGCCGACACACTTACCGACCATAAGTTGACACAAGCATTTCTGCTCTTCCATTTGCTCAGCATGTCCCTTTCAAGGCCTTTGAAAGGAGACAACAGGGCCCTACACACACTCCATTAAGCCTAGTGCTAGGACTTCCCACACTCAAATATGAATACCTTTTAATCTTCAAAATTCACTACGATAACAAACATAATTTGAAAAGATGTGTGTTAAGACATACTGCCAAGCACATCTCAGAAAATATTTTCAGCAAGTGATTCAGTTGTTGGATATGTCATATGTCTGAGGAACAACTGCCATTTACATGGATGAAGATAGTAAACCTGATGGTTTAGCTGTCCTCAGAATGAAATCTGTCTGAATTTCATCATTTTCTTGCACTCATCTGCAATTTATTTTATCTTATCTTTTCTGTCTTGAAATTAAACATACCTTTTCAAGGGCAAATGTTTCATTATATTTAAAATTCAAGATGAATTAGGTTGTTCATCCAATGGGCCGAATCAGATTTTTATTAGAATCATAGGGTTTGGTTCATTTGTTTATTAATTTATTGCAATTTTTTGAGTTCATTGTGATGTGAGCCTGTTTCAAAACACAGATGCGGCTTGAGTTATCCCTGCCATGGTTAAATGTTAGTTTTATCTAAACAAAGAAATGAGATAGACAGAACATCATCATGATGAGATCTGAATGTTGCTGAAGGCTCAAGGTGAAAAGAAGTAGAAAGCAGCAGGTCTTTTGTCTGCTGTCCTTCGGCACTGAAAGACAGATAAGCTTTCCCTAGTTTAGCTCAGGCTATGGCTGTGTGGTTGAGATGAAGAATATATTTTATCTAACCTGCAATCACACAGAGTAGTTAAAACCTAATGTGTGCATGTATGTGTGTGTATGTGTTAATACATGTGAATGTGTGAGTGTACATGTTTGAGTGTGTGTGCATATGTTTGCATGTGTGTGGGGGAGGTTGTGTGTGTATGTTTTCAAACTTTCCTCCTTCAAAATGCTTGCTTTACATCATCCCTACTGGCCTTTGAAGAGAAGCAACATGCAAGATCAAACAGAAACAAAGCTCAAAGTTTATGAAAAGAGGCAGAAAGAAATCGCTTAACACAAAAGCTTTGCTGACACAAAACAAAAGGGTGTGTGTGTGCGTGCATTTTAGGGGGTAAAAAACACAACAAGCATAAGTAAAATGAAAAGCTGCAGCAAGGAGACAAGTAATAGGGAGAGATTTCTGAGAGGATATCGCAGAGATTGGTTGTGTCTCTGAGCACACAGGTGATGTCAGTTCAAAGTCAGAGAGCACTGTGATTATTAACCAGGATGCCTCCGTTCTGTCTCCTGTGAAAGGTGTGGGGGCTGAAGGAGCTGCCAGGCTCGCACAGGGCCCCTTGCCTTCCTTTAGCTGTTTCAGGCATAGTCTTTTTCATTTCTTCCTCTCCTTCCTGTTTTGAAATGCGTTTGGAGACTGACGGCTGAGGTGTGCTGTTTTTGAGTCGGGCTTGGAACCCTCACCAGGGCTGTCTGTGGACGAGTGTCAGAGCAGGTAACACAGCGGACGAGCGTCCCTAATTGGCAACTCTACGACAGGTTGGCGTGTAGCTTGCGGATGGCGCAGGCGGGCTGAACCCTGGGCTTCCTGCTAAGCTAAGCCTCACGGCCCCCTCCCTAGAGCTGGGATCTGTCAGCCCAGAAGCCAGACTTTATCCAGGTGAAGAAAGGGAGAAACACGAGGCTTTGCTGGCCCCGCGGAGAGGAGAAATCACAGCGCTCCTTGTGTAAACTCTCAGAAACTGGAAACCTCCACCTCATAAAGAACCTTGAGCATAGCTTCATCCTGTTTCCTCAAATAAACATTTTCCTTTGTATATATTAAACTTGGCACAATGAAAAGTGTGTGTGCATGCTCGCTTGAGTGATTACCATAACATACTGCTGTTGTAGTAAGAGATAGAAGAGATCTTTTAGTACTACCCGCTGAACCCCAGCATTATACAAAAACGCACTGCCTTAGTTTTGCATGAACAAAACAGGGCATGTAACCTTGGCATAGAAGAAACACGGTCAGTGTCATCAGAGATTCCCCATAATTTATTAGCAGGACATACATTATTCACCATTAATTCATGCATGGCTGATGACACTAATTCTAAAGCATTAGCTGACCTCCTGGGAGGGAGAGAGGGGGAGAGGGAGAGGGGAGAGAGGAAAGGTTTGAGAAAGGGGAGAGAGGGAGCGTCTATTTTCAGATGAACGCCAGGGCTCACGCGGGTCCACAGAAGAGGTGCGGTGTCAGTCTGATTCGCACGGATGTGGTTGACAGGTTTGGAGGCCCCTTGCCGAGGGGGGCTGCCTGTCAGTGTCTGCAGTAGGTTGCAGTGGCTGACCTGCGGGGGGTCGGGCCCCTGGGCCAAACAGGCCAAATGGCTTGGAGGACCACGTCTCCCCCCGCCCACATGACACAGCCCCTCCTTTACCACTCTGTTTTTATCTCTATTGTTTTTTTCTCTTTTTCATATGGTTTTATGATATTCGTAGCCTTGAAATGGGATTTTGTAAGCATGGAATATATTGTTCTTGCAGCCAAGTGCAAGGCAGAGTTTTGGCTTGTGTGGGTTGCATGAGTACGTAATACCTGTGCAATATTCTGAATATTTATACATCTTCACTGATGAATCTGCAATGCTGTTCAAGAAACACTCTTAAAGACAAAAGATTTTAAGACCATAATGCCGCTTCTTTACTTTGAATGCGCTTCATGAATAATGAATTCTCCAGATTCCTTCCCATCGCCACCTATCACCCAGCTCTAACACTGAGCTGTGGCACAGAAACAACAGAAGTGAAAAAGAACCAAAAAGAAAGCGGGAATGTTATTTGGTGCTTGTGAGCAAAATCTGTCAGGACAATATTAGCTCTTATGACCGTGAAGAAAATGCACTTATAGCTGTGAAGGAAATGACAACAACAACAATAAAACCATTCTACAACGCAACACATTTAAGAGCTGAGGTGTAGGAGCAGCCTGTGGTGGTGCTCTATCTCTTTCTGTGTGCCTGCTTGCTTGCAGGTGATGGAGGACAGGTAGGGAGCAGAAGGGGAAAGGTTCCCCCTAACCCACCAGAGTCTTTTAATACCAAGTGTCAGGTTGACTTCCTCTTTGTCATGTGGTGTGGAGAGAGGAACCATGGGACCTCTGTGCTGGAAAACGCTGTATTTGCTGAAGCTCAGGCTCCTCCACAGAGCCGTTTGCCAGAATGGCGGCCTTTTCCCCCGAGCACGCTAGCCCGTGCTATTGTCTGTCAGATTTACAGCACTAAAAATCCAGCTTTTGGTCTGAATTTTCCCCCAGAGAAGGAGTCTTGTGGTTTGATGTTCAGAAATTGGATTGTGCTGTATCAAGACATCAGCAGAAACAGCATTTTTGAAAACTGTGGTTACATTTGTTTTCTCCTGACAGTTTTTGTGTGTATGTCTGTATGCATGCATGCAAGTGTGTGTGTGCATGTACGCGTGTGTGTGTGTGTGTGTCTGTGTGTGTGCACACTTGTGATTTTCTGTATATGTTCATGTTTGTGTAAGTGTGTGTTGACATTTCAGTGTTAGTGTGGCTCATCACATTCATTTACAATATGCTGCAGTACCAGTGAGCATGCCATCCTCACACACACATGCAATTGCAGCATGTAAAGTGTTAAACTGTAGAAAACAACTACACTGATTTGTGAAGAAACTCAAGAGGCACATGGTCTCATTTGTGCATGTGCTCCATGCCCCTTTCTTTACAGTAGGGTACACGTTCTTATGATGACCCTTATTTTACAGCCTATTGTTTTATGTATGAGATTTATTTCCAGTTTAATGTCAGTGAAGTGGGTTTGAGGAATAGCACTGTTTGCAGAAAAATCCTCTTTTACTGCTGTTATATGTTTGGCCCTTGCATTGTCTGCCTGTAAAAGCGATCACATCTGGTTCTTGTAAGCAATGTTCAATGTGGCGTGCATACAAAAAGGGAAAGTGTATCCCTGCATTCCAATACATGACAGATTCAGTGTAACAGCAGACAGCAAGAACAGGATTCGCTAATTAAAACCAGACACAGGCAGCGACCAAAGAGAAGCGAATGAGAGTGGTGCGAGACCTTAAATGAGACACATACAACAGGGATGTACCTGAGAGAGCTTCCCGAAGCATCACTTTCACCCAGTGTGTCCTCTCTGATCACGAACAGAGTGAGGATCTCTTCTCTTGCCAACAGGATCAGCTCATTCTTTTCCTAATTCAAATTCTTATTTTTGGCTAGTGTGATATTGTTTCATTCTCTTATTAATTCCAGGCTAAATATTATCTGTGTTTAAAGAATCAAATTTGTTCTTGGTGCTCTACCATACACGATCCAGGATTCATATTTTATTAAAATAACCACAAGCATATTTTGGATAAGAAATCCTTTTTTGTGAGGTTAATGATAAAAGACTGCTTTTATATAAAGCTTTCCATCCAAGAATGCTAATCCAATTTATATGTGTAATGGGGAGGTAAGCCATATCACCAGCGCAACAGTCGGGTTTGCACCAGAACACTCATCAGCTGTCATCAGTTGCGGCACAAAGGAGAGGGTTTTGATTAGTCCCTTGAATGGAGGGATGATTACATGGCCAGATTGTTAGGGGCCGATTAAGAATATGGCCAGGACACTGGCGGAACATCCTTTCCCTTTAATGGGTCTTTAATGACCATGGTGAGTCAGGACAGCAGTTTTATCCAAAAACCAGCACCTTCTAATCCGTAACAGCAAATGTGTTGTTTGCGCAAGGGCATTGTCCTGCTACGAGCTCTAGAGGGAAGAGTGCCCCCTACTGGTTCTCCAAAGCTCTTTCCACCAGCACTCTATCTTGCCTGGTTTCAAGGTCTCTCTTAAAAGAGTTGATGACCCATAGCATAAAGGGTGTCTGTGAGTGTGTAGATACAAAATGCTAAAAAAAAAATATGCATTTTCTTGTGTGTGGATTTGAGTGTGCATGTGTTTGTGGTTCAGGGGGTGCTGATAGTGTCAAGCAAGTTATGCTTGTATCAGATTTCATTTATATATGAGTACACTTAAATATTTGTAATGCTGCAGAGGGAGAAATTGCTTCAGCAGTGGTTGTGAGTGAGGCATAAGCTGTACTGCATTTGCTTGGCTTGAACCTTGCTAGGGCTCTCTAATCATAATGTGACTGAAAGCTGTCAATCCAATTTTACTTCTAGTTTGATGAGGCTAAGAGCTGTCAATGCTATTGTTCCTCACCCAGAGTTTGTGCCCACACACACAGATATGAATGTCCTCACTCAGTGCCACCCTTGTCCTGTGGAGACACACAAATGTGCACACACACACACCCAGAGATACACATGTATACAGGAAGTACTCATACACACACAAAAGCATGCATGCACACAAGATATCACACAGTCAGACTTGCATGCACTCCCACGCAGTCAAAGACAGAGACAAGAGGGAGACAGGGCAGCACTGCAGGGGCATCTGCCCGGGGAGCAGCTATGGCCTTAAATGGAAAATGGGGAAAACGTAATATTGTGTCATTTTCAATTATGTATGCAGTGCATCTCAAATAGATTTTCTGTACACACAGCTAAGTGCCTATTTATACTTAAAAATACCATATGAGGAGGATGAAATGGAGGAGTTTGTAGACTGACATCGGCTGAGATGGGGTGGAGGGGATGCTGATGAGATCTCCACAGAGCTGTAGTCTTTCACAGGAAGCGAGCCGAACATTCCGTCTGTGTTTCAAACTTTGGAATAATTCTCTGAAAGTACGGGAGGGTGGGGCGCATAGTACAGCACTGAGCAGCAGAATAATTGAAAGAGGGGTGAGAGAAAGGGAAGAGAGAAAGAGAACGAAAGAGAGGGTAAAAATACCACTTTATAATAGGACACCCAAGGCTGAAATGTTGTACAAGTTATATTTCAGTTTTAAAAAGAACTTGACAGGAAGCTTCAACTTGGTAACTTTCAATGAACTAATAAGAAAGAGCATGCAGAGAATTTTCCACTAAATGGATTAAGTTAACTTATGAATAAAAATGTGGTTTAAAAATATTTCAAATTATCAATTGGCCAATTTCCATGGTTTATTAGTAAAGGATGGGTATCCGCTTATAGTGCACAGTTTTGGAAATCAGGACAAAGAAACAAAAAAATGCCTTTAAGTCATGAAAGAGTAAATTAGGCCATCACCCTCTTTTAATTAATATGTTACAGCTAAATATTGACTTCCACCAACACCCACAACCACATAGAGGAATTTTAATCCTGTGCAACAGAAGAAAGTAAACCACATTATAACACATCTTAGAAAAATAACACACACCAATTGGGGCACACATAACATTTCCATGCTACCTGGCCCTAAAGAGTGACCTAACTGGGCCTAAAAACCTAATGTTTTCTCAGTGTGTGCAGTCTGATTGTGGAAACAGGCTGTCAAAAGAGGAGCAGGGGGGCTTGGAGATGACAGCTCAGGGTATACTCACTGTGTCAGATAAAGAAGGCCAGGACAGAGCATAACTATCTACAGTCTCTGAAAAATATAAAAAAGACAAAGATGTCTGTAAAACACAATAGACTCATATGTCAGCCTCTACCATAACCTCAGGCACAACCATAGAACACTGAAAAGGAAAAACTAAAATAACTTAATATAAAATGATTGTGTGCGTGCGTGCGTGCGTGCGTGTGTGTGTGTGTGTGCTTGCGTGTGTGTGTGTGTCTTTGCTTTTCTATGTATGTAAAAAAAAAGTGAAAAGGTCTGCAAATGTCAAAATGTTCGGCTGCTGATAATATCTGATGTGTGATATTTCAAAATATACTTTGTATTTACATTTTTCAGGTGATACTATTAGGCAGACCTTGTAAATACCATGTCAGGAAACCATTTGGAATGGAAGTGAATGAATCAAATTAAAAGAGAAAGAAAAAGATTGAAGGAGGAAGAAAAGGGTCACCCAGGGGGAAACAGTAATTGTTTGGAGAGGGCTAAGAGGTGAGCAGTGTGGGTCAGGGTCAGAGAGGACAGTGGGTGGAAGGTCACCAGCACATACTTCCAGGATTATGATATAATTAGCTGTCACTCTGTTCGGACATTATACAGACTCCATCGGCTCAAACGCCACTCAAAAGCCCATCTGAAGAAGTAGCCACATCCAGAATTCAGAACCCATCATCTGGTCGTTCGGCCTAAGAACCCCGGTAGTTTTGACAGCTGATTTATATCTGTAGCATTATGAGGAGCACACCTTGATATGTGTGTGCGACGCTCAGAACTGAGCGAATAGGCGACGAGTAATATTATTCCTGTCAAAGCCGGCACCACTCTGATGCGGGGGACGTGTGAGCAAGGACGCTCTTAATTAAGCCTGACAGCTCTGAAGGCGAAAGCAGGACTTAGCCTGCATGTTCCTCCCCAAAGGGCCTTGCCATCCCTAGTCTCGCAGTGGACAGTGGCCTGCCTGGTAGTGCACCCTCCCCTAGTAATGGTGCCTGTCTCTCTCCTGCAGAGGACGGCACCCATATGAACAGCCTATGGCTGGGATAAATCAGTGCCACCTCTACAGCAGTGGGTGTCTGTGGGTTTCCCATCTGGGAGAAACAGAAAGCTTTTATGTCCTCTCAAATGTATATTCCGTCAAATTAAGTTAGAAGTATATATGGGCTTGACATGATTACTATTAATAAAAAAACACTATTGCTTTTCTCAATTAGCAAGTTGTGAAAGATTGCGTTTCTTCTTTTGTCAAACATAGATTATCCTTTTCATTAGCTTGTTTGGAGTCGATACAGATGAAATAAACTTCAAATAAAACAGGGACAGGTATTTAATTGTCTGTGCCACCTATCTTCCTTCTTTGTTCCACATGAAAGCTTATTGAATTGTGACAATTACATGGAAAATGAATGCAGTCTTCTGAACAACAGAAGTACCTCCATTTAAAATCCAGCAGAACAAATGGGGGTCATTTTGAGTTGAACACCAGTCAATAGATCTGTATAAATCTATTCAATGGGGAGCTGGAATGAGCTCAAACATGGTTTTAGAAGTGCTGATGGAGTGAAGGATTGACACACTGCAATGGACACAAATGATTGTGAGATCACTAACCTGATGGTCATGAGTTTGACTCCCAGATATTTCTCTCTTTCGTCTCATTGACCAAATTTCTTCATTTTAATTATTTTTACCCCAGAACAAGGGCTCGACTGTGGTTGAAGAACAACATGAACAGAATACATTTTAAAAAAAGGACTAATAAAAATGAAAGAGCAGCTTTTAATTAGAAACCATGTGTATGTAATTAAACAAAACAAGTCAACAGATAAATTACAATAAATAAATAAACAGAGTGGAAAGACTTATAAGTTGAAGCAGTTGGGCTTGAATGTGTCTGCAGTGCTGCAGCACAGGAATAATGGGCTATTAAGCAAATGATCAGTCATGATATGAGTACTGGACCCCCTCATGTTATTGACAATATAAACATGGAGACCAATGGATGTGAAGAGGAAGGAACCATGTAAGAAGATCCAAACTGAAGGCACAATGGTAAAAACACAGAGCATATTGGGTTGGGTAGCTTCTATTATACCAAACTATGTGGCTGCAGCAGTTATTTTCCAAAATTTTATAAAACAAGCTTTGCCCTGACACAGATACAGGTTTTAAAATAAACAATACACCAGGTATTCCATGCAGTAGGGTTTGCATTGCCAAAACAGAGCCTGAGATGTAACAAGACCATGTAAGAGTAAACTGGCACAACATGGCAAGATACAGGGCAACATGGCCACAACATGCAGAGATCTTTCCCCAGTAATAAACTGACAACAGTTACTGATGGTGATTATGAATTTACATGAAGTTCCCTACTTCTTATTTCTCATAATGATGTATACTTGTTTTTTAAAATGTGTTTTGTACCTAAAAACACAAAATTCTATACATATAAAATAATCAATGAATACAAATTGGCATAGGGAGAAACAACAAAAGCAACCTAAGAGAAAATGTAGTATTTGACATTTTGGATGTATAAGGTTATAAAGTAATCTCCATTCTCTCATTACAAAGTATAACCATGATAAATGTGGTCAGAGGGATGCTTGTAGTGTAAGACAATTTTTTTTTGTACTGTGCTATATTACTAATCTGTAGAAGGGAGAAAAAATAAATCACTTCCTTCAGTTCACCTAGGTTGTGCTTCTTACAAAAAGTGACATTATGATCCTCGGAGGTTTAAGAGGGAAAGGTCACCCTCATCTGTTACATCTGGCCTGAATATGCATCATATAAGGGCTGTCACACAATGTTTTATTAATACATTGATTATGATTAATAATACCATAAAAAAGAAATTGTAATTAATCACACTTTGATCAATCATGCATCGAAACAGAAGTACAATTCAATTTTAATTGGATATGTTCCAAAGTAAAGACCTCAATTAATGCTGTTATTTTGAAGTAAATGAAACACAAGTAAATTACCTATTTATAATGATCATGCTCCTAAACTTCCTGCTCACTGATCAGTTCAGTGTCTTAGCAAGCTTACATGCATTTCATCTATCCAATTTCAGTGCTTATGGAAACAGATTTCTGAGCAATCAAGAATCATTCTTTTCATTGCAAATACTACATGTAATTATTTCCCTCATATTATTCATATTCATTTACACTGGAAGTTTCTGCTTAGGCCTAAATTGAAATGCTTCTAAACTTGCTGTCCCTCAATACACTTTGCTACCTCAAGAAGATATATTGAAATTATTTCTTACATGTTAACTGTGCAAACTCATTCAAGTGCTAAAGAAAGTAAAGTGCTTACTTTGAATTCAATGTAAGAAGATCTTTGTTATTATGGAAAATGGTAAGCTTGCAGTCCTGGCTGCTCTTATATAAATAAATACTAACAGTGCTAGAGCATATCATTCAGCTCAGTCCTATTTCTCTGTATTGAGCCAGGACTGACACAGCCGAACTTACATTTTCAGGGGATAATGCTGCTCTATTCTTCTCTGCAATATTACCAGAGAATGAGAAAAGCCGTTGTCTTCTGCAGCGAATGTTCTACAATGCCAAGCATCCTGCAGTCAGTACCTATTTATTTAGAATGCTGGTGCAGCTTGATAAATTGTTGTTCACTGCATGATTCACAGGCTTGCACTGATTCCCTCATTTTAAAACAGTACTGCCATGAAACTGGCTTCTGTTCAGGGTAAAGGAATTGTTCAAATTTTATCTTCAACTGCACTAAGTGCACGTGTAATAAATAAGTGATATTGAAAACTATGGCAGCCTAGATGTACTTCAATGATACAGGAATCTAGGCTGACAGCAGATACAAGAGACCATGTTTAATCAAAAGACAAATCTGGAAGTTCATTGGTTCTTTTTCTCTATCATATCTTTCATGTCACATCCCACTCTTTATTTTTCTCCATCATTTCTGTTGTTTCTTCTCCATCAGGTGACCTTGCAGAGTACAGTATCTCATTTTCACTCAGCCTTGCCAACTTATTATTTTTGTCACCAAATCCAGCTAATTTTCACACCGCGTCAGCACTTTTTTAAATCACCTAAGAAATTGAGTCTTATTAAGATAAGTTTTGGTACTTTTTGAAGTGAGCTAATTAAAAGAGCACACCACATCTGTGCATTATTGTATGCTAAATAAGAATATAATTTCTTGTCATATGCAGCTGTTCTCCACGGGGGCCAGGCCCCACCTTCACACTAACTATTAATAGGGAAGAGATTGACAAGAATAAAGAGGAATCTTGGTATATCTATGACTACATTGTAGAGCTTTTTGTGATCAATTTATTAGAAAACGGAACACATTACAGATCCACAGAAATAACACTGAATCCACCACCTTCAGACCAATGGATGTAACAACCAAAATGTGAACAGTTGGATAAACACGAGATAAGACAGAAAACTAGAACTACAACACATTTAACACAGTGACATACATTTAACAATGGCATACATAATCTTTTAAATTGAGATCCCTGTTTTAAAATCTGGTGAGAGATAACTGCCGCATTTTCCATTTACCAATAAAATCAATAGGAAGGTGTTATGTTGTCATATAAAAAAACCAAATCCTTTATTTATTGATTGATTTATTTATTGTTAATTTAATAAAACAATACCTTGTTAATTGACTATGTGAATGGTACATTAAAACATACCAAATACTCACCTCAAATTCACTCATTCCATTTCTATTTGGAAAGCAAATTTCTCCCTGGAACAGTTAAAATAGCCATTCTGACAGCTTGTTCTGCATCTCAGCTTTAAGTGTAGTCCCAATACCTTGAATTTGCATTTCAGTGCATTTACTGTGAAATTGTTTTCTTTGTGGGGAAAAGAGTAAAAATGCAAAATTTGAAAGCTATTCTTTGTTGAATCTCCTGGAAATAAACATCTATTGGCCAACTCTTTTTTCCATTTTATTCCCGTCTTTACTTTGTTCTTTTTCATTTTCATACTTGATTCACAGTTGAGGGTCCACTACGAGAACCTAAAGGAACATGGAGAAGGGGTTGTAACAAGTTTTAAAAAATAGAGATGAACATCTTCCATTTTGCAAATCACAGACATCTTTTGGATCAACTTGTTTTGCTATGTCCAAGTAAAAAAATGATTTTGTCCACCACAGTTCCACTACTGAAGCAGCAGGCTTTTTTATGTTGAGGACCAGTAGCCATGATATTAATATCATAGCTTAAAAGATTTAAATTAGCTGCAAAATTAGCTGTTTGGTGGATTATAGTACACCACCTACCATGTCAGTTTGATGTTAAAAATCTGTTCCGAAGGCATGCCAGCCTTGAAACTCTTCACCTGAATGTGGTCAACAAGCACTGACAGGACTGAAGGTATATATTTGTGTATCATATAAGGAAATATAATTATTTCTTATCATTTGAGGGGTGCATTTGCCATGTATCCTGATTTGTAAATGGAAGAGGGATATTTATAATGTTAGTAATGTAGCTGCTAAATGATCACACAATTAAAAGGTTTAAAAAATCTTTAGCTTTAGAATCACACCCAACCCCCTACTGTGTTACTGCAGTATGACCACTCTCCAGAGGCTAGTCTTCCAGATTATACCAGTCAAGGAGAGATGATAGAGAGAGGGGAAAAGGCAGGGGAATTAAATAAAAAACAAACCATGTTTTAAATGGGCAAGAAAAGGCTGTAGGCTGTAGGCACTGCCACAGTTTCCCATTATGGAGTTATATTACAGCGTTCAATATTAGACTCTCCTTGGCTCGAGTGCTTTGCTTCGTCTCGTGGAAGTACAACAAATATGGGAAACTTTGTGAACCTGGACCTTGTTCCCTCCGGGTGTCTGGTGTTCTCTATCTCGCTTTGCGCTGAGAAGCGAAAATGCTGAGCGTGGGCTGGGAGACCAGGAGACGATTCAAGGCATATTCCGCGCTTGGTCTTAATACGCTCGTATCACACAAAACAGAGACATTAAAGGAGCTCAGCTCTAACTTGAAATACCACCACCAAAGAGTTGTCCAAAATCCCTCTTTTACTCTTAATGTGCAGTGCCATTTCATTCTGCTTTTAACTTTTGCTTCCTTAGCTCATAGCCTGAGTATGTTGGGAATATCTTCTGAAAATAAGTGTGAAAATAAGGTCAATGTAAAGCACAGCAATTTAGCAAAGCACATTTTACTGGACTTTAAAGGGATATTCATATGTCCATCACATGGCATGCTATAAATAACAGGAACTATATAAAAAGAGAAGGAGAGGAGGGAGTGGCAAGGGTGAACAATGACTAAATTATGTCAGTTTCTAAAAGTCCATAGGCTGTCATAGGAATTGTGTAAAGTACATTATTACATTATTCTATTGGTCATATCTTTCCAAATCGTTTTTAATGGCACATACCACATCTTACAGTGCACACATACTTTAAGAAATTGTCTCTTAAAATTCATGACCATTTGAAGTTTCACCGTGCATATTGTAAAGCCTGAACAGAGAACAAGAGCCGCAGTTAGAATAAAGATTACATTATTGTGAGGTTGGTGGCTTACGTCATCCAGTGTAAATAAGGCCAATCCTCCAGCTAACACGTATACACAAGGTTGTTGCAAAGTTATCTTGTTTCTATGTTGCAGCAGTGCTATTAGAACATAACAGATCTACTGGGACAGTTAACTCAGCTGCAGCAAGCCTCATTTCAGTACATTCTGCCACTGATTTTGCCTTGTTTTCCCCAGAGAGGCAGTGGCACGATAACTTCTCATTTGAATCAGTTTGCTACGCAGAGGTAGCTAAGCTCACTGATAAGATCTCCTTAAGACCTGACAAGTTGTCAGTAATGAAGGAAATTGCTTTGATCCAACTACAAATAGGTCATTTAACCAGTGTCTGGTCTGTGCCGAGAGACGTTACAATTTCTTGCATCCCATCTTGCTCCCCTTTTTTCTTCTGTAACAAGAAGAAAGAAAAAAATCTGCTTTCATTATTAGCACACTTTACAATGAATCAATTTATCATTCAATACCCACGGGAGACTAGTGACTGTGGGAATCTGTTTTTATTAATTTACTTTATTTATTATTTGGTAAAAAAAAACCATCAGGTTAAAGCTGCCATTCGCCAAGTCCTTATATTTGTGTATTTATTAAGAATATTATAATAGTAATAACAACAATTACAATAGTACTTATTAATTATAGTATATGAATCATACAATGTAATATTTTTCATGTAAGCCTGAAACATTATTGATTGAGGTGACCTGCTGATTGCAGATCTATCGTCTTTGTATAAACCATGCAGAACGTTTGTGATCGATGCAGAGGCGATGAACTGCATGTGAACACTGTGACCTCATTATGGAAAGTGGATGTGATTCAAAACTCTCCCCAATCCATTTCACGTTCCAAATGCCATAAGCTACCTAATTTAAACGTTCTCACTATATGTGAGCATAGGTGATAGTGACATCACAGTTACACATCAGCTGAGTGGCGCCTTTCCTCCAGAGAAACTGACATGAGGCTGACGAAATCAGAGGCTGTGCGGGTTTCGGGAGAAATTGAGCAAGGATGAAATTAAGAAGTTGTATCATGTTGTACGCAGAATGTATTTATGCAAAGCTGTGCTAGCCAACAGATGAAAGTAATTTTCTTTATATACATGCTTTCTGATCCTTGCAACTCTGAAAATTGAGAATGGGAATGGGGTTTGTTTTCTGGTTGGCTATGTAATTATTCCTACTGCCTTGTAGCAGTGAGGATGTGCTTGTTAATTCTTTATTGTCAAATTCCTTGCTGCTCCAGATACTCAAAGAAAATAATCACTGCAGATTTAGAAACTACAACTTCAAGGTTCAATAAAAAAAGTTGTGATATATTAAACAATGAGTACCCAGAAACAAATGATAGCCTCTTTCAGAAATGTGCCTGGGGTGTTTTTTTTTCACCTGACTGGTATCATTTGCCTAAAATCACAATCGTGTGTTTGAAAATGACACTGTATGGTTGCCACAAGTGCAGTTATTTCCCCCAACAGTGTACCAATTTCCTAGCACTTACTACCATGAAATATGAAATAGGAAAATATATAATCAGCTCATACAATCAAACATCTGCTTATTCTCTTTCTCTTCCCAGCATGCAACATCTCTGCTCTCAGTAGTGACAGTTCATGTGTTGACACTGACAATATTTTTGCTCATAACACAAACCACATATACAGATTTCCGTCTCTTTATTTGAAGGGCTTGTTACTGTATATAGGAATTGAAAGCAATAAGTTAGTGCATTGCATGCATTCTATTTATACATACATGCAAGTAGTAAGTGGTTATGAAGCAAACAGTGAACAGGTGGGAAATAGATATTAAAACTGCAACAGCCTGATTAATTAGAATGTTTTAATCGTCACCTTTGTTGTGAGTGGATTATTGTTTATTTACGTTTTAAAATAGACATTTATCTAAAGAATGAAAAAGTTATGCCACTGAGGCAATTGACATGCCACATTTAAAAACAAGTGTTTGAACTGTATAAAATGGCCCTTTAAACAAATTATCAAACACAATTCTTAGTGAGGTTAAAGTTCAGACATCATATGCATGGATTCAGTTTATATTTAATGAGAGGCCATTTTGATATTTAGATTGCTAAACTGAAATGTATATGCTTTACTTAAAACACATTAAGTGGTGCTTTATAGAACTGGTGGGAGCTCTTAGATAAGAATCTGCTGCTGTCCCCATGCACACACAGCAGCTACTTTCCCGCACTAATAGATTTCATGAGGGAACTTTTTACCCGGCTATAAGAGTACAAAGCAAACACCTAGCTTTCTTTAACAATTTTTGTTGTTGCCAAAAAAAAATTTCTCTGCATACATACTGTGGCCATAATGTAATGGAATATCTTTGAGGATTGAGGAGCATAGGTTATTGCAATAGAGTGCAGTCCAGTGCCTGCATCAGAGACACTCAGTCAAGTCTACACTCCCATTAAACAAGCAGTGCATTTTTATCATGGTTTTGTGGCATTTTGGGTACTGGGTATCCAAAAAGCATGGTCAATTTTGGTTGGATTCCTGCAATTTCTTTGAAGAAAGTAAAGAAAAAGCAAGTCTGGGGCATGGTATAGTAAAACTTAAATGTTGCAGACATTAGGGGTTTGCTATATAACCCCCCCACCCCAAAAAAAGGACATTAAAATAGTAACAGTATGCCTTCTTGCTAATGGAGCATCAAGAGAAGAAAGGCCTTGGTAGAACCGAATTTGAAGCTAAATTGAAAGATTCCTTCAAATGGGACCCAATTATGTAGCACTCGAATCCAAATCACAGACCTTTCAGTACACTTAATGTACCAAATTGCTCTTTATTACCTCTGGAGAGCTGAAAAAGCAGCTCCCCACATTCGGTTGCCCCCGTGTTCCGCTTATTAAATGGTGCAGGAAATATCAGCTCTTTACTGTACTCATCCTACCTGCTTAATGGAAGACCATCAATTATTTGCGATTAGGTCAGATGAGCGGAGGCCAGCAGAGAGATGTGATAGAGGGAGGCATTGATGTGCAGCGTGGGTAGCGGAGCTGAATTTCTCCACGGTGGTTCTGAGCAGCCCAGGTGATGATCACTTTTATTTCCATGAGGCATAGCCCCTGTGGGCTTCCACAATGTTCTTTGCCAAGTTGAGGGCATTAGTATATTTATACAGAAAGAGATACATGTTTTACTGTGAAAATCCAATCTTGGTATCTGTTCTATTCCTGTATGCTGGTGAATGTCTTTTTTTTACCTTTATATTTTATTCTATAACTGAGCCTTGTTAGTGTACATTCTGAATGTGTTAGTTTTTCATTGTAATTCTGTCTGTCACCTGCTTATGGTGCAAATGAAAAGTGATCTACCATCCATGTGAATATGCATGTATTTTTTTTTTCTGTTAAAGCCATTTAAATTTAAACTGTCAAGGGATCTTGGAAAAAAAGACAAAAAAAAACAATGGCACAATTAGGACAGAATTAGAAACGGACATGAATCCTTTACTGAAGTATCCTATCAACAGCGTATGTGTTTTGTTTTGCATCACCGAGTTCGGGCAGCGGGGTGGGTCACCCTGTTAAAATGCTGTTCCTGCATGTGGATGTAACTCACGGTCTGGTTTGAAACCCAGGCTGTGCCAGTCCTGACCATGTCTGTCAGCCCAACCAGGGGCTCAAGAAGAGTAAACAAAGTATTTGTTGGTTTTCTTTGTCATTGACCCATCTATTCATAAAAATTGCATTCTTCCATTGTCTGTGTATTCAATAGTTCATAGCACATTGGTGTATCTATCTTTCAAGTAGCCTGAAGGTAGCATGACTTCCCAGCCCTCCCTGAACCATTTGCCTGGCAATGACAACTGACAGATTGTCTCCCCCTACCAAGCTTTGAATCCAGGAACACAAGTCTAGTCTCTTGACGTATCTATACACACACGCACACAAACACATATAAATATATATATATATCATCCTTGCAATTAAAAAAAAACGTGTCTCGGAGCATAGAAATGCCTTCAGGTCAGATAGGGAGTACTTTTTCCTCTTTTTGATAGGCAAATGATATGAGGTCATTGCATAAACCACATTGCATAAACCTTAAGATTCTACTTTCACCTTCCAATAGTATTGTACCATCTTATGTTTTTAGTCCTCTACTTTAATTAACTAGTTACCTTGGACATGGTGTGTGGGATTTATGGAAGACTGTGAGAGTAGCAACAATGGGTACAAGTGTAAAATGGGCATACATATATATATATATATGCATGCCCATTTTACACTTTTACCTACACAGTCAAGAGTGTTAGTATGTCTCCTATCATCTGCAAACATGGAATGTTTTCTCAATGGAAATGTTAAGTATATTCATAACAATTAAGTTTGATTATATGAAATGCAATACAATACTGTTTCACAGCACATTTGCAGCTTTAGCTGCTGTAGTTGTGTAGCAACAATTCTTCGCTTGGCTAAGTTTTATAGGCATAACCAAAAAATATCATCCACTAAGCTTGGAAACTGCTGTTACAGAAACATAATCATAATAGAGCTCAATTAGAGATTACATTTAGCATATAGAGGGCATGATATATTGTACATGATCTTATCTTGTTCAAACGTATGTGTCTCCTTCAAGATTTGACATGATTTTGAAAATGGATTTCAAGCCATGCTGCTAAAGCAGCTGTGTGTCAGTCTATGCTGTCATTCTCTCACTCCCTAAAACTGTTTTGAAGGTAAATGGATATTTAGCAATCTTCTACTCTTTCACAGTTAAGGGGCTTTAGAAGGACAATTTTTCTTCTATCCAGCTGTTGATTATGGCTTTTCAGTTGCAGCCGTGCCACCCTCATGGAGCACTGCGGCTGAAGCATGTCCCCTCTCTGAAGCTCACTGCTGCCTGTTCAAAAGCAACAAGAAACATTAGCATAGTTAAATACTCATCAGACTCATTGATCATCAGACAGTTGAACACTCATCAGAGAAGCAACAACAGTGTATTTCCCATTAGCAAAACCATTAAATTAGCACAAAGAACACTCAACTCAAATAGATGCTGGTTTCTAATAGACATCACTCAGATATTGTGGATTTTGAACAAAACACATTGAAGTAAATGCAGTCGTTATTATTTAAAGTGATCTGATAAGTCAGGGTGAGATGTGTGCTTTTGTGCAGTGTGCTTTGGTGTAAAGTTTTGAAATCTTAGAGAGGGAGAAACTTATGGTAATTCAGAGAAACTGGCAGAAAATGTAAAATATGATGGGTAAAAAGTAGGACAACCTGAACCAGGAACAAAATTTCTGAAACAATTATGCATTTGCAGAATAAAAGAGACATAATTTCCCTTGCTTTTATAGCTGTGAGGTGTGGGACTACTTGTAGAACATGACTTTACAAAATGGGACAAGCACTTAACAGCACAAAGGAAAATGCTCTCATGGCTGAATTAGATGAATATCAATTATTCAAAAATTATTTCAAAACAGGACATTAAAAATCTTTTAATCAAGGAAAATGATTCTCTCCACGAAGTCCTACATTGCCAAGACACAAGCTCTTGAAAGCCCTCTCCTTCAAAGCACTGTCCATGGGGCTTCAACAGCTCTGTCTATGTAAAGTGAATAAAACTGGAACATAAACAAAACATCATGCCCCATGGAGACACATGCCACACATCAGACTTGAGTGCTGTTGGAGAGACAAAATGGTCCGCAGAAAACTTGTCACTTTATGTAGTGACCTGGGGATCTGCTCTGGGTTTGTTTAGCTGCATGTGATTTTTTTTTTTATTTGAAACTCAATGTAACCCAAATATGGACACACTCACCATTCAAAATAAGTTTGGATATAAATGAAAGGGATGAATGTATGTTAATTAGTCAAATGAAAACTACTTATCAACACTGTTGTTTGGTGCATATTTTGCATAGATTAAATAAATAATGTATAACTTGGTCCTCTGTGTGTTTTAAAAACTTAATGTTCACAATGGTTCTTGCCATATTCTGTCTCATATTAGTTCTTGTAGCCATATGTTGTCTCTGTTTCATCCTCTCATTCAAGTTACAGTGCAAATTGCATCTTGGGTATTCATGGCATGACATACTTCAACAAACAGTGTTCTGCACAGAGAAATGTTAAGTGCTGGGCATGAAAATGTAGCAGAGGGCTCTTTGGGCTTTAATCTGAATATCAAGAGAATTGCTGATTGCTATGCTAATCAGTCTTATTTAAATCAATTGATTCACCACAGAATTGTGATTTAAACCTTTGTGGTTTGTGATCTTTTGTGATTTGAATTAAAAAGGTGCTGACCTTTCTACTTGCTGTTCCCTGTGTATGTTCAGATCCGCTCAGATCAAGACCGCGAGATTCAGATTCGCTACAGCATCACTGGTGTGGGCGCTGACCAGCCCCCCAACGAGGTCTTCAGGATCGATCCGGTTGCAGGAAAGATGTTCGTCACCAAGCCCTTGGACAGAGAAGAGAGGTCATCCTACCACGTGAGTCTAGTGGTGTAATATATGCACATATCACATGTTCCGCTGTGCAACCGTCAACTTTTACGTTTTAACTGCAAACAATTCCCTCAGTCATTCATCATTAAAACCTTACTGCCTTACCAGAGCTAACAGTAACTTTAATGGGGGAAAAGTTTATTAAGTTTTCTGTTCTGTTTGGTTTTTACCCCTCTCAGATGATCAATTTCTTCCATTTTCAATTACATCTAAAGTAAAAGAAATCCTTGCCAAAGTGAAGCTGGCAGAAACTCATCAGAAGTCAAGCTGTCAATTAGGAGTGAGTTACTGTGGTGCAGTTTTGGTGTACAAAGACAGAGGAACATGTAGATTCGTCAGGGCTGTCAGGACTAATGAAAGGCAGTTTTGTTGTGCTTTCCCATAGCATAAAAAATCAAACATAGCCTAGCTTTTTTAAATGTGTGCGGCTGTCTGCTTGCCCCATTGATGTGACTGTTTGCAAGCTCTTTTCAATGTGTACTGTCAGAACATCCATGAGTAACCCTCTCTTTTTAAAGTGGATTTGAATAAACATGTCATATGTGAATTAAATAAATAAACCTTGGAATGGGAAAGTGAAAAGGTACTTCTACTATATTGATAGCCTGCCAGAATGAGGAACAGACGCTGTGTGCATTTATGTGCCAGCTGTGTTCAGGGCTGCTAAATTTTGCTTAGCGGTCAGCTCTTATACTCCAGTCCTTTGTGTGCAATGAGTAAATCAGAAATGAATGATTTTGAGATGAAGGACACATAAAGCCAGCTTCAGTGATACCATGTGACGCTGTGTGAGCAGCATGGTTTTAAATATGGGCTGTGAATATGCTTAAATGTTTTGTTTTCTTATACACTTTCTTCTTGGATTAACAATGGTGATAAAGACATTTCACCAGACTTGCCACTAAAATGAGACGATGTCTGCAGGCTCCGTTTTTACCAACACATCTGAATGAAAGTAATTGGTGGAAAAGATGCAAAATATGTTTTTGACAGTTTGACAGGCATGTGAAACCAAAATAGGAAAAAAATGCGCAACCGAGAGTCTACATCATATAACTGTCAAGCCCGCTAGGTATCCGAGAGGTTATTTAATTGAAGAAAAATAATTAAACTGCCTTTGAAAAATGGTTGCGTCTGTCTGTCATGGGCTTTCTATCTTGTCCCAATCGATAAACTGCAGCCATCTGTTGGTTCCTTGGGTGAACTACAATGATGTCATGTACAGATTTTATATTCTGCAAGTGAGATACACTATAAAGCCACTCATACAAACAAACAGTATAATCAGCATTAGCTGTTATTTTATCTGATAACCTTGGCCATGTGATCTCAAAGGGTAAATGGAAAGGTCGGTTGAGTGTCCCTGTTATTTTGTTTGACTGTTTGAAATCTAACCAAATAAAATCTACCGGTACCTAAAATTATGGAGTGAAAAAGAGAAGTTTTGTGTTATGAAATTAGGGATATGAACCTGGGTCAAACAATATACCATATGGCCATATAGTTTTTCACAATCCTGCCGATACAGAGTCATTAGCTACCACAAAAAGTGTCATCACTCAATGTTTTCAATGGGAATCCTCCTCTCTCTATCTCTCCTTTTTTCTTCTTTTATTTTTCCATGAATTCTTTCATTCCATATGATAGAACCTTTTCTATCGACCAATCAGCCCAAATTACAGCCTTAGAGAGTGCCCAGAGGCTGGGGTCTTTGTGCTGTGAGGGTCATGCTTGGAGGAGCATTAATCCCCTGCCTCCACAAGAGAGAGAAGCGTGAAGAATCAGCGTGGTGAACGAGCATCCTGGATTTGTTAAAGCAGCGTGTTAGGAAGGCCTAAACACAGCAAAACCAGCCCCCACTGAAACACCCGCCCCCACTCCCCTAGTGGCCGCCTGCCAAAGACCAATAAGACCTCTGCTAACGCCCAGCAGAGCCTGGTGATCCCGACTGAAACAGAGGAGCGTGTCACTAAACCTGCGATCCTGGGGAGGTTGCCTTAGCCAGGAGACATCAGCCCCAGCAAGGAGGCCAAAATGGGAGGGAGGGAGGGAGAGAGAGAGAGAGAGAGGTGGAAAGAGTGAGGTCTGTGTCCCGGCTCACCTACAGTTGTGCTAATGACAGTCATTGGCAGTCCGTACATTCCTTGGTGTGCCGTTCAGGCTTCCTAAACCCACTTTGGTCTCTGCAGGATTCGCCGGGGCAAAGCATCACAGCTGAGGAAACAGATAGATTTCTGGCTGTTTATTTGTTTGTTTGCTCAGGCCTGTATGGTAACTTAAGTCTAGTGTGTAATTAAGTGAGGGAATGCACATTGTTTTTGCAGACAAGCAAACAGACAGACCGTGGAGACCACTCATCATGAGGACGGCTGAGTTTCTCACAGAAGAGCGTGGCATGTTAAAGGGCTTAATCTGCACTTTAAATTTAGATCAGGACTCTCCAAATCACTCATGTCACACATTTGGGATAATAATTTAGTTTTGTGTACATAATTACTGAAAATGGGTACATTTGCCAAAGTTCTTTTTCCCTATTGTAGATCAAAGAAGGATATCAGCTGTTAATAGCATGTTTTAGTCTTGGGGCTACTGAAGTTGATGCTGAACATTAGATTCTAAACTATTTGATGCAAATGCTTGAATACACCCACGATTCTACACAGCGTATTATACTTTTGTGTCACTGTATTAGTGAAGTAGGTAACATAACGACAGTGACTTGGTGAGGGACAGAACTATGAGAAAATAAACTGTCTGATCTGACGCATCCAGACAGTGCTGCCTCCATAGTTTATCTTCATCGAAAGCCTGGGTAGAGGGGCACCCAATCAGCAGTGACCGCTTTTTCATCCTTTTGAAGATAATAACTTTAATTCCAGAACAGAATTACATTTTCCCTTCTTTAAACACAGCAGTAATCTTTGACTTCTAATGTTATTGAATTACCAGATCCAGCAGCAGCAGTGATAACGTCCCTGCCACCAGTCAAGAGTGTTCATGGCAATCGCCCGCGCTCGGATATTGGGTGCACGGCGAGATCAAACAATGTGCAGGAAAAAGTAAAGTCAAATTAACCTTTGCGAGACCCAGCGATGCAATTTTTTAGCGGGGGAAAAAGGAGAGGATACACATCAGTTGTGAAGAAGTGAATTGAAATGATTCTTCTCTTTCCTCTGCAAGGCTATTGCTTCAGTGAGCATGTAAGATTATTTTTTTATAGATTTCCAGTGACCCCGTGCATGTTCCGCAGCCACCTGGCATAACCAGTGCTGTGTCATGTGTCTACATTTCTGATGCACAAATTATAAGCCTTAAGAGCCTTTCCCTCATGTGATTGTTTCTCAGGGCAGGGTGTCAGCCTTTTGTGAGAGATTCAGCTGAGGATATGGTAGCTGAGTGGCTGATGTCTGGATATGTCTGAATTGCTTCAGTGGAGTGATTGGAATGCCTTTTACTGTAGTGGAGAGGATTTTTTTTCCCAAAACTTGAAATGGCCCCTGGCCCTTTGAGAATGTCAGCCTCGCCTCGTAGCCTGAAGAAACAGTGTCTTGTGTCTCACTGCATGTCACCACTGCTGTGCCTCACTGTGTGTTTCCATGTGTGACTCCTTCTCCTTCTTAATCTGCATCTTCCTCTGTCTCACTGGGCGTCTCTGTGGCTCGTAATGTTGCGATCTCTTTCTCATTCTCTGCCACTGTGTCTCACCATACGCCACTATGGCTATTATATCCCACACATGTTGGGGAACTGACTATGCAATTGTCTCTGCCTCATTCCACATGACTAATATTTCTCACGGAGTGCCTCCCTGCATCTGTATGTCTCTGATGTGACTGTCTCATTAAATATCTGGCTCTCTTACTCTCACTATGCCTGTATGAGTCAGTCTGTGTTCCTCACCTGTGTTCCTCATCTGAGTCCTCCCCCCTCCCCATCTCGTGAAATCTCAAAGAGGTCTCTGCTCCCATCTCCCTGCCTCAGTCTGCATATCACTGTGTCCTTCGATGAGGCTTTGTTTCTTTCTCATTCTGTCTTTGTACGTGTGTGTATATGTATCCTCTTTAGCACTATGTATGTGCTGTGTTTTTTTATTTTCTTTGTGTCTCTTTTTGTCTCACTTTTCCCTCTTATTATTGTGTTGCTATGCGGCTTGCACACTGTGCCAGTGTGACTATGTGGAATTCTTTCAATGTGTATATGTAGGTGTTTGGATAGTCTGTGTGTATGTATACTTGTATTTCTGCACAGTTATATAATCTCTTTGCTGTATGCTGCTGTGTGCCTCTGTGTGTCTGTATGCGTGAGTATGTGTGTATGTGTGTGTTAGTGTTTGCATGTTAGCATGTTAGCATGAGTCTGTCTGTGTATTTGTGTTTATGTTTGAATCTTTATGCCTCTGTGGAATGTTTGTACTTCTGCATATCTTTTTGCACATCTGTGTTTTTCTATGTGCATCTGTCTGTTGTGCTTGTGTGTTTTGGTCATTGATTGTGTCTATATCTGTGTGAGTGTTTATATTTCTCATTATATCTATATGTCTGCGTGACATAATGAGCATAAACGAGCCTGTTACAAAATAAGCACAGAGCCGCAGCTGAGAGCTTTGGCTGGGCTTGGTGAACTGGTTAGTATTCAGCATGGCAACGCAGAGCAGTGTAATTCTGGACAGCAATGTCAGCCTGGTGACTATGAGATCTTGTTTGGATAGCCCAAAACCTTGTAACACAATAATATCTGACACAGAAGCCTCAGGGCTCAGGTTAGATTCACTAAGCACTGCAACACTAGCAACAACACCTCTTTTATTTTACATATTGAAAAGACTCTGTACAAAGCTGGTTCGAATTAATGTTATCTGGGATCCAAGCTGAATTCATAATTCCATTATCATTTTTGAGAATTCCCCTGGCTTGCAGTTTTCTCTGGTAGCATAAAATAAATAAAAGCCTATTATTTTAAAATATTCAAGGGTACACCTCTGTTGTTCTTGGATCTGGTGTTTGAACTGAACCTCCATCTAGTTCAAGAAAGTAAGGGTTCTGTACTTCTGAAGCTTACGCACATTTGTATGACCTTCTCTGGGGTGTTCTGACAACAGACCAAAAATGTTTATTGAATATCAACATACCAGAGTCCATATCCAGTACATGTTATTACCACTTTTCCTTCTTAGTCTGTGAAAAAAATCATATATGAAAACATTTTCCTTGAGATTCCAAGCAAAGAACTTTTGGAAGGCGCCTTTCTGCACATATTGATTTCAGCATGTCAAAACTTCAGAGTGAAATCTGAGAAGGTCTGTATTGATTACAATAAAACACACTTCTTTTTCCAGAACTCCACTTTTAATAACTCAGTGTTTATGATAGGAGAGAGAGCTTAAAAGCTAAGTTTGTTGTCATGACTGACCCAGCAAGGGTTTTGATCCTGGTTGGAGAAATTAATACAGGGACCTCCCATTTGAGCAAAGTGTTTTTCTTGAATGAATTATTCATCAGTTTATCCAGTAAATAAATACAGTGTATTTATAACCATACACTTTCTAATACTCATTTTTACACTAACATTCTTTAGGGGATTTTTTTGCTTACTCAAGAACACAGTTTCTGACTGTTGGGTTGCCTGTGCCACTAAGACATAGTTTGTCAGTATAGTGATGTATGCTGCACCCAGAAATCAGGTACTATGCACTGAATGCATGGCAGCTGCAGAGTCACCCTGGGAAAGAGGGATTTGTCTGCTGGGTGTGTCTGTGCCTCTTTACACAAGAGTGACCTATCTGGCCAGTTGGGGAGCCGCAGCCTGTTGTTGCTAGCCAAACAAGAACCTCAGTCCTCTGACACAGCCGCTGCACATCCCAGCCATCAGACTGTGGACCAACGCCAAGCACAGGCTGCTAGCATAGTACTTCCAAAGAGACACTGTACAGGGCAAATACATTCTGACATTCCAAAACAGGAGGAATTCTTTTTAAACACCAGGCATACAAAATCTGTTTATAATATCTGTTTATATCTGCTAAAATCCAGAGTACAGTTTTCTGACCACTGCACTACTGAACCTATGGAGGAGAGTGGGCCAGGACTTGGCCATTTCCAGCATTCACATAGACAGCAGTCTGGAGTGTCCTGCATTCCTCTGCATGCTCTGGAGCAGATGATCCTCACATGTCATGTGCATATTTTACTGGGCGAAGATAGCCCACTCTCCCTTCATTCCGACAGGCCCATCTGCCTGTGATCTGTGCAGTTTCACACCTGGACATCTCAGCACTTTCTTTCAGCTTATTTTATATCTCCATTAAAGGGACTGAAGTTATTTGGTTAAGGTAAATTGAAGCCTAAGACATGATACTCTCACACTTGCTGCTGTTCCTTTTCAAATGCCCCTTTATGTCGCAAGAGAGGTACATATGTAGTTGATATAATTTGCAGGGAAACAATACTCTGCTGCAATTGCTTTACGCTCCATGGGAATATATTCAGATCTTTTTATGTTTGCTTGCACAGGGGGTGAAACCGGTCATGTCCAAAAACTGCATATTTGTTTTGTAAGTTAATATTATCATAAGGCCCTTCTGGGTAGCCCAAAGGTCCATATCTCTCTTTGATTTTCATGGAGGCAAGCTTCCATGTATTTTATGTTATTTCCATGTTTTGTTTTGTTTTTACTCTTTTAGACCGCATGTAAAGCCTATATGTTTTATTTTCAGCCCTGAATGTGCTGGTGTCTGGCAGGTTTAACAGACGGCTTTGTGGAAGGAATCACGTTTCCTCCTACACTCTTTATCACCTCACAATTGGAAGGTGTGATGGTGCAGTGGCAGTGGAAAAGGGCTCAGGGTAACAGAAAGAACGGATCGCCAGAGTCTCTCTGCCAGCCGGCTGGGAATGCCTGGCGCACCAAAGCCAATGTTAACCCAAACCCCCTTTCTTTCATTCCTCCGCCCCGTCGTGTAACATAAGTCACTATCCAACATCAAAGCATGTGACTGTTTTATTAGTTTTTAGTGTAAATTTCCAGCACTTCCCTTGCCTTGTGAATGAAAACAAATGAGGGAGTTGAATGGGGAGAGTGATATTAAATGGGAGGTAGTGTCCGCTGAGAAGAAATTGGGGAAGGTTTGTTTTTTCTCTTTTTGGTGATGAATAGGTGTATGCAGGCAGCCGAAGCACCCCGGCTGTTTCAGAGAGCATGAAAAACGGCCCACAGAGTGGCCTGCTGGGGCCTGTTCTTCGAGCGCTGCACTCGCTATTCTTTCGGAGGACTCTGCAAGACCCATCAGTCTCCAGCAAACCCCCCACTCTGCGCTAAGCACTGTGAAAAGGTCCACATTGTGATGTCAAACGTACGACCATTCATCAGCACTTTTGGCCGGATACACTTTATTTTCAAAATTTGTCATGTGCGACATTGGGGCTTGGTACTCTTGGAGATGTATTGCATATCAGTAAAACCTCAGATTTTTCATGCTTTTTAACAATAGGAAAAGTAATGGGGAAAATAAACTCCCCCTGGGCCCCTCCAGGACTGGGGCTAGAGATCCTTACCTTAAAGTCATTGGCCAGGATTCAATCAAATTTTGTCCTTAATTTTAGCTAATAGTTAAATGCAAGCTACATTCACCTACTCAGTTTGGCAAGTTCAGCAATCGTGAAAATGAACATGCCAAACTGTTCTTAGCATAGCACAGGAAACATGATAGCATAGAACTCTTATTCTATTGTAGGTAAAAGTTAAGGATGGATATTGATTGCATCCTGGCCATGATACACAGTTAGGCCTTTTGTGATGGCATTTTGTGATTGGCCTATTTCTAATGTGCATTTGTTTCTCTACAGCTCAGAGCTCATGCCGTGGATATGAATGGGAACAAGGTGGAGAACCCTATTGACCTCTACATCTACGTGATTGACATGAATGACAACAGGCCAGAGTTCAAAAACCAGGTCTACAATGGATCAGTGGATGAGGGATCCAAGCCAGGTAAATGGGAGGCAAGGATGGGTGAAAAGATTTGAAGGATGAGTTCATGTCAAGGAAGAATGGGTGGTTAAATGGGAAGGATCAATGGGGTGAATCACTGGAGAAGATGAAGGAGTGAATGAACTGAATGTGTAATTCAGTGAATCAATGAAAAGGATGAATAGGTGTAAGAACTGGAGAAATTACCAAAAAGAATGGGAGAGTGAACAGAGCTGAATGATGACCAGGTTGATTAATTCTACAGCTCTCAGTTGAACTTCATCAATATTTTCTCCAAATAATAACAAGTTCATTCTAGCTGTGTCCATCACTGGCTATCGTTGGGTTAGAGACACTATGAGATAATCTCCTCACTTAGATGGATTTAGGCTGTGTCATTTGAAAATTGCCTGGAAAGAGAAAAAAAAAGCAGTTGTAATCAACAGCTGTAAGTCCAGACTGCAGCTGTCCAGCAGTGGGCAGGTGGTTCATTGAAACCTTTTCCCCTTCGTCATATTCAGTCCTTTACAATTTTTTCCATACTGAATTCACATTGTGCTCTGCATACACTCGCACACAAGCAGTATCTAAATGTGTGAAATATTGGTAGAGGAATCAAAGTTGTGAGAGCTGCTTAAAGCCCTCCCGGCTGGGAGCCCCTGTCTGTGTGCTGGAGATGTGCGGCAGCATGAGCCTGGTGCTGTGCCAAGCCCAGGGCCCTGTGGGAGATCTGATGAATATGCCCGGGGAGTAAAGAACTACCCTGTATTTTATATTCAGTCGGCTTAATGAGGAGGAAAGACAGTTAAAGAGATTCTTGCACACAGCCATTATTATCGTTTTCTGAGCGCCGCTTCACTCGAGCGGGGAGCAGGGCTGCTGGTCGTTGCTGCCACACAAGCGGGAGGGTTTTATTGCGGTCCTTTCTTTTTCTCTCAGTGCGTGCGCGGGGTCGTTTGTTTCCTCCCCACAGGGCAGGGCCACGGCAGGCTTGCTGAAGAAGTGGAGCGACCTCATGGGGTGGGAGTCCCATGTCGCCAAGGCCACTGTCAACACCGGAGGCTGTTTCTTATAAAAATGCACACCGGGCCAACACTAGTTTTCAGCACGACCTCTGACTAATAATGGGAAACAGAACCGGGTCATGAGGGATCCAGATATACTCAGTGGTGGAGAAACAAGAGATGGAGCGCAGGGAGGTTCTGGCCGTTAGAGGCACCCCCTCTTCCTGCTAACGCCAACCTGCCCCTTTCACTCCACTACCCCCTTTGACACAAACCCGCTTTCTCTACACTACCTGACCTCCAGGCCACTGACTCTAACACACCCTGCTTAAGCGATACAGGCACTGCTGATTTCAGCAGCTGGAATGAGACCCTTGGCCTGATCCGTTCCTGGCAGCCTCTGCATCACCACCCTCAGGTGCTTCTACGCCCGGGCAGAGCGCCCCCAGAGGACATTCGGTGGGTTCACGCTCTTAATTGGACATTTGCTCCAGGGCGTTTTTGACGTGAACGCTGAATTTCACCAAAGATCTGCGCACTCTACCTATTATTTTGCATTCTTAGGCTCCCACAGGTCTGGAAGTTTCCGTCGATTAATGGAAAAAATAGGGTATTTTGCGAGCGGTGCTGGTTTGTTTTAGAAAGAGAGTCGGCAAAGATAATGATCGCCATCAAAACTTCCTCTTGCATCATGGCTGATGAAATGCAGGGTGGCATAAGCAGGCACTTAAAAAGTGTCTCTGCTCCTTTATGGTGCATATCGTGTGTTGGAATACTTTTCTCTGACAGGGATTGATCATATCGTCTGTCTTAGCAATTAATGAGGGTGGAATACCTAAAGCTTTTCTCAGACAGTGTTCTTGCGTGTTGATTGAAGTTGATGTACTTGACTCCTTACAACAGTTCTGACAGTCAAGTGCTCAGTTTGTGGTAGATAACGGCCCTCGTTTATAAAGGGTTCAAACAACCAAATGGCAACATAGAATTTGGCCGTTGGCCTATTTTCATGCAAAGTTCACCATTTACTCAATTCAACGTGATCTAAGCATACAATTAAATTTCGCATCAACTGAGTTGCTGTATTCTGATTCCTTTTGGTGAAAAGTAGCAATAACATTTTTTTTTTTGACAGTTTGAGGTTAGGAAACAATTCGTAGCAGTTAATAATGTAAAAGTAGGATAAGGTGAAAAAACAGGGATAAAATACTAAAAAGCTGAATAACAACAAATATTTCCCTAATGCTTCTATGTAGTAACTAATGTGAAGCAGCTGGGAGACAGACATTAAAATATGTTCATATTACTTCATAACCTCTTTCTATAAAGTCCCCTGGTTAATGATGTAATAAGAAGAAAAATAAAAATGAATTGTAATACTGATCCTGAATTCATAAGACTATGTGTTAATATAGCTAAATAATCCCCATGGTGACATGTGATAATGGCTCCCCACCGCTTAAAATGAGAACCAGTAGGTTTACAGTTAAGAATTCATATATCAGGTATTTTATGACTGTATTACTATATTACATATTACTATATTTTGGAATAGAGGGACATCATTCGTGTAGATCTTTTGTCATCCCCATCTCCATATACTCTTGTAGTTTTCTGTTTCCTACAGCTGCCATTTTCTACAAAAACAGGGTAGTTTACATTTAGATGGCCAGAATCTGCATTTAAGCACTGTGTTAAACTCACACCAGTGTAGTGTTACCGTTTATATTCTTTAATCTGCCATGAGATACTAGGCTGTAAAGCCCTCGGTTAATAGCCCGTGGCTCTTCATATATTGGCTCATGACACAGATTTGTAATGGGTGTTGATCATCCAGGCTTGAACGTGAAATTTTACACTTTACCTGAAAATATAATTTAATCATGTATGATGTAATGATAATATCCACTCATTTCTCCTATTATTTTACTGTTTTAATTGTTTCCTTGTTAGGGTTTTCATGTGTGCTGTTTTGTATTGAGTGTGGTTGGTTTGATATTAACATGTGTGTTTGTGAGTATGCATGTAATTATGTTTTATGTGTTTTGTTAGAGTGGCTATTCAGACATTCCTATGATTTTTGATTTTTGTATTACTGAAATTCATGCTACATAACCGAATCACCAAGAACAGCAGGTTCTACCATTAAGACCACAACACTGTTTCTTTTTTTAATTTCTAGTGAAAGTTTTTCAGTTATTATGGCAATGGTAGAACAGGCTTGTAACAGTGCTTTCAAAAATATGTCCCAAGATATAATGTGTGCCTGCAAACCTTAGAGCTTTCTGAACTTGTCCCAGCCAGCTTAGTGTAGGAATCCTTCATCCCTAACTACAGATCAAACCTTTAAATCTCATCCCAAAGGATAACTGGACCGTTGGCCCATGTGGTTATGGTACAGCAGACTGCAAGGGAGGGCTTACTTTTATAATACATGTATCTCTGCAGCAGTGACAGCCGGTGAGCTGGAAACAGAGAAGAAAAAGCATACCTTTTAACTAATCCAGCATCTGAAATACTGTGGGTACAAGAAGATGTTGCACATGTTTGTAATATAGAGTTTTGAAGGACAAAGTAAAGCTGAAAATCGTTGTACTCCTATGTATTGATTGCTTGGCAAATAAATTACTTGATCGTAAGAATAACAATAGGTATAAACAGGTTCGGGTAATTTATTGGTTTAAAGGTAAGAACTGTTCTCAATAGGTAGACCTGTCATTAGTAATGTTGAAAAAATAACATACTGTATGTTCTCACCTGGAACACATTGATGCAATTTGTGGCCTACTTCCTAAGATTATAAAAATCATTTTTTTATTTATTTGTTCAACACTATTGTAGCTAATGCAATGGTGTTGTTTTCACTTTGACGAGTGACAGCTGTTGTGTTCTAGTAGAGAGCAAGGTCAGGTGTATTTAAATAGATCTCTCTCCATCTTTTTCACACACATACGTATAACATGCAAGCAATGTTACTTTCTCATTTCATTACAGTGTTACTCATCTACAGTCTTCCTAAGTTCTGCCAAAGGCAAATATACGTGTCTGTAGTTTTTCCATTTGGTGGTGGAAAGCACCACATTTCACATTGTTGCAGGAGAGCACACATAAGTGGGAGAGAGAAAAAAAAATCACTGTGAGAAGACTTTCAAATTTGTCATCCACATGGTTTTTTCAATCTATTGGAGTTTTTTAAGTGTCTTAGAGGGAGATTTAAAAGAATTTCCTGGCTCCACGACCAGCAGCTTTAATTATACTGAGAAGTTTGAAAACGGGAGAAGAAAAGGAAGATGTATCAATCAGTTTAATGGAGTAAAAGAGCCATCTTCTCCCAGTTCTCCGCCGAGAAATTGGTTTGCTTATGAGTCTGTTCACACCATAGAGAATTCTGCCTGACATCATAAACCAAATAAATCCACCTCACTTACAAAGTTCTGGCACATAGAACACAGTGACACCTGGTGGTAAGTGTTGATTTTTCAACAGCCCTGAAAAGACACACCTTTCAATAAATGTCTAAACCTTACTGATATTAGCATGGGGATGATTTGTGTCAGGCAATAGACAACTGCTATACCTTCAGCTGATTTCCCCCATTGTTGTACATGCGCAAAAATGCACCTTGTTTCAATTAAAAATGGACAAAATTAAGACACTGTTGATTGAAATTAAATGTATCACATTTAATGCTAGATACCAGCATAAGTCTTAATATCACTTATATCATTATTTATTTATTTATGTCTGCATAATTTTCCACATGCTGATTTTTCTGAGCTGGTTCCCAGTTTCCTTGCGTGGCAGATGAGGTGTGAATCTTGCTTATTGCTGTAAGCTGCTCTAAGGCAGAGGCCATGCCTGAGCACTGCCGTCCCTGCAGTCTGAGGGGGCATTATGGGCACCATGTAATGGAGCAATTAGTGTCCCCTCCATCACTCTCAGAGGATGTCTCTCTCTACTCTGTCTCTCATTCTCTCCCTCTCTCCCTTACTCTCTTTCTTTCTCTCATCCTCCTTGCTGTTTTTACATCTCCCTGCTCTCTCCCTGTGCCTCTCTCTCCACTCCCCCCATTGTTTTCTCATTTGCTGTCTATGTCACCCCTTATCCCCTTATCACTCTACCTCCATCCTTATCCCTTGCTTTCTACCTCCTTTCCTGTCCCTTGTCTCCACTCTAGTGGTCCTTCTTCCCTTCTTCTGCTTTGCCTTCATCTCTCTCTCTCTCTCTCTCTCTCTCTCTCTCTCTCTCTCGCATACACATTCAGTTTCGCAGTTACTCTCCCATGTAGGGGAGACATTTGCCTGCACCCACAGGCCTGAAAGGCAGAGAGCGGAGCTGTCACAAGCCCCGAAATAATCACAGGGCCCTCTGAGTCTGTGTGGCTCCATGCGTGACATGCGTGCAAATAATAAAAGTTTGAATTTTGAGCTCCAGCGATTTTAGTGGAAAGCCAATTACAGAGCTGAATTAGTTTTCAAATTAAAGAGTAATTTAAAGGGCTGAGGAATTAATCCTTTCAGGCACAGTGGTGTTCCACACCCGCCCATACAAAGAGCCCGCATTAAGCCTGTTAAGAATTCTGTTTAATGAAATTAACAGGGAGACGTTTGACACGTCAAGATGCGGCATCTCTCCTTTCCTCCGGTCGCATCGGTAAGTTGTGCAAACATTGACATGGCCCCATTTGAAACAAGAAGTGTTCATAGAGCCAAGTGTGTGTTTTCACCACCCCCCACCCCCTTACACACATACACACACACACACACACACACTTTCTATTCCATCCTTTCTCCCCGGGCAAGTGACAAATCTTGCTTTGAAATTTAATGAAGTTTGAAATGGAAGTTGCCGTTACAATTATCCCAGCGACGCGCGTTGTCACTGAAATGATGGCGCTATCTCTCGCAATTAGAGTGCGGTGGAAACAGGCCGTTGCGAGCAGCCCAGCCGCCTCTGCATGTCCGGACTGATAGGAAATGAATCCCGGCTCGGGGAGAAAAGCCTGAGCGGGCCCGCTGATAGAGAGCAGCGTTTTCCAGCAGTCCACGGAAAGGTGAGCTGCCTTCCACGGACCCCGCTTTTCTAATTGCTTGGCCAAAAGCCTGAGCCCTGGCTGACAAGTAAAGACTTAGACTTCCCTAGACTCTGAGCTACTGGAAATCAGAAACACAGCTCAGCAGTAAGGTCAGTCCCATTTCCCTTTTTCCCCCTACAGCCTAACTGTGTGTTTTTACCCACAGTAAGGAGTGCAACATGCAGAGCCGGCTGAAGCGGTAGAATATTGAGCCTAATTCAGAAATGAACTCTGTTTGATCATGGAAACAGCACCAGATAGAATGATTCGTTTTTAAATTATTGTACAGTTCTCTAGGCCATTCATATCATGTGCTGACATGTCATGAAAGAGAAAAGATGCAGCCCAATGTGAACGGCAGCCACACACTGGGAGGAAGAATGCTGTTATTCAGGGTAAATACTGCTTTCAGCCTTCTTCCTCTCCATGCAAATATATAGAATTCAGGAAGTCAGATGTGTGGATGGGTATGTGCTATGTAAATCCATAAGTCAGTGTGTGTGTGTGTGTGTGTGTGTGTGTGTGTGTGTGTGTGTGTGGGGGAGTGTGTGTGTGTGTGTGTGTGTGCATATGTGGGGAGGGGGGGAGTGTTATTTGTGCACTCTTTGTTTGTGAGACGCATTTATGTGTTTTTGTTTTGGGTGCGTGTGTGTGTATGTGTGTATTTGCATTTGTAACTTGGTCCTCCTCTTCCTCAGGCACTTATGTGATGAAAGTGACAGCTAACGATGCCGATGATGACACCACAGCCAACGGGATGGTGCGGTACCGGATCCTATCCCAGTCACCCCTCAGCCCCATTCCCAACATGTTCACCATCAACAGTGAGACTGGTGACATTGTCACTGTGGCTGCCGGGCTCGACCGTGAGGTAAGACATCCAGCAGACCCACATACCACACCCACAAAGATGAAAATGAGCTTATTTCATAAAGGAACTCAGACAGCACTTACAGTCATTTGTGTTTGGACATCGGATGGATACCTTTCATTTATGATTTAGAACTAGTGACCACCTTAACTTGGAGCCTGCAGACCATATCAAGATATTTTTCACAGACATTTTTCACAGAAATTGCTGTGATTCTAGATCAGATATGCCTATTTCTTGTATAGTGGTTGCCATAATAATCAAGTCATCAAAGTTTGACACAAAGGGATATTCCACCATCGTTATCCCCAGACTGCTACCTGTGACAGCCAGCAGGGATGCATCCGTCCGTTCTGCATATCTGAGAGTGTGCATGGCACCTGTCAGTGTGTCAGAGAGGAGCTATTCCCATCGCTGCTTACCCACAATCCTGCTGGGCTTTTCCCAGCTGTTGCTCATATGTCAGGGACTGTGGGAGGATGAGCAAATGTTTGAACGCTGCAGAAACCTTTGCAATAATTGGCCACCAGCGCGTCCATGACTGAAGCCCTCGTCACCAGTGAAGAAATTTCCATGAGACTCTTGGGTGTTTGGATGAGTGTTAGGTTTTGTATCCTAGAAGCAACAGATCCATTTTTGGATGGTTTTGAACTGAGAAACAAAGATAAGGCCCATTTTAATCTTCAGCACCCCCTCTGTTTACATACCCCCATCCCCCCACCTCACAACCCATCCTCAGTGCAAATCCCAATGAACAGCCAGCTGTGAAGTGGCCAAGGCCAGGCTGAGAAAACTGCAAAGGGAACGCTAACGTCCTGCCAATCTTTCACAAAATGAGAAACTTCAGTCCCACCCCTCTTGAGATTTAGGTGACTATCTTGCATTGTCCCATCCTATAAGCAGGGGCCTACCTTGCCCCTCCTCCCTTCTCTTCCCCCACCATTAAACAAACCAAAGTGGGCAGAGACAGTTTCAACCACTGGGTGCCCCGCTAACGAGCCTCCCTGACATTTCTGTTGCCCCACTCTCACCGGGGGCCGCTCAGATGTCAGTGAGGGGTATTAAAACCGCAGAACATTCTGGCACATTGAGTAATCAGCACACCCCAGGGGCAAGCCATTCCCCTTCATCTGCTCAGGGGGAGGGCTTATACAAGAGGTTCATCAAAATCTCTCCCAAGCTGTTACCTGTTTAAAGAAGCCTCAACCGCCACTCTCGCTGCTGACCAGGCCCCTATTATTCCGCCAAGTGGAAACTACATTGATATGATTGGTTATCACGTATTGATTTGGTGCATCGATCACCAAGGTTGTTTCTCTCTCACTGTTTGTGTGAGGTTTAGTCAATTCTCTTGCTCTTCTGTTCACTGTCATTTGATGTTCCGATACCTGCAAACAGAGGCCAAACAACACAGAAGTTTCTACACAGAGGACACTTTTGTATCTTCTCACTGGGATGTTACATCTGCATTGTCACCTTTTACATGGCTCAATGTCAGACAGGTTGTCTGTAAGCCTTGCATCTAGAGCTGGTGTCCAAACATGACATGTGTAAGATTGGCTCCGAGTGCAGAGTGGCCATCCGCTCACCCCACTCATACACCCCCACCCCTCCCCCCTCCCACACACGCATACACGCACACACACATTAAAGGCACGTTAAAGGAGGCGTAATTGAAAACAGTCATACCAGATCTCAACAGCTGTCCTTGATTCTAATTATGTCATGCCTGTGGGGGCGTCCAGTGAAAGTGTCTGTCTAGCTTTGATCGCTAATGAGGGGGACCAAAAGAAAAGGTCAGCGCCTCCCCTCTCCTGGACATGGCACATAATAGTAGTAGCCTTAGCCTGTTTTCTGAGAATCCACTGTTGCACGTCCACTCAGTCTCACTGAGTGTGCTCTTGTCCTAAGCTCTGTATTAGACTCTAATCTTATAGTCGTCACAGATATGTCTGGAATAAATCAGGAGATATGTGCCAAAAACATGACCTTATTATTTTAATCAAAATCAAACACATTATAATTCTGTTGGTTGATTCAAATTAGTCAAGAGAAACAAGTGAACAGATCTGTAAATTAGATGCAATAAATCAACAAATGTTTTTCTCTGTACTCCTGTCCTCTTCGGAAAGAACAGCATGCTGGGATTAGCTCTCTCTCTCTCTCTCTCTCTTCTCTCTCTTGCCAAGCAGCAGCAACATTGCGAGTCTGTGAGGGGGTTGGGGGGTCTGGGGTTTGTTTCACATAGATGTGAAAGCAGGAGATGAAACCAAAGCAAGACGCTTCATGGGCTCTCTGATCCGTCTGTCAGACTTAAACAGGTTGATTGAGCCCAAGTCATCGCTTTCATCTTCATTTCAAACTCCGCTAGCTGCTTCGCCTCTAGCTTTAATTATGGGCAGGAAAACGTTGGGCCCGCTCCTTAATTCCGCCTTTTCATATTGAGCCGAAGAGCAGCCTCGTCTACTGCACAGCAATCCCAAACACGGTTTTTTCACCAACGGTTCACTTGCATTGGAAGCCACCAACACACAGAGGGTCAATGGCATGTTGAATTGAATTTACATTAACAGGAACATTTTGCTGGTGATAGATGGTAGATAATAATCCAGTGTGAAAGCACAAGCCTGCACTTGGCCTCATTTTTAACATCTGTGAGAGACGCCAGCTTAAAGGGCACCCACAATGATTCTTGGAAAAAAATCATTAATCCAGGGAAAATGTCTGGCTGGACGTAGCAGGGATTTATCAAAAACGTGTACAAGGGAAACTTGCTATGGGCTATGTTGTATATGCGCATCACAATCAAACCTATTGCCACAAATTAATAAAAAGTATATATTGTCCTTTTACAGAGAAATGTATGTTCCAATTAAACCAATCTAGTTTAATACCATATTTTGTTACAATTAAACAGTTTGGGATCAATGTTATCTTTATCATTTAGATCAGCAGTAACCTTAAAGTACAGATAGAATATACTGTATTACACTGCAAATCTACCACTGTCAGCTTTATTTAGTACATCCAGAAGTCCTGTATGTGCCTGTGTTTTTCAAAGGCTTTAAACAGGCCTCAGGAGCTGAAACTGCACACGAGGTTTCCCTGTTACAAGACCATCTCCAGCTGAATAAAAGCTTGTTATTCTTTTGCTTACATCAGGCTTCTGTCTCTCTCTTTAGCCCCCCCAAAGGACTTGCAAACAGCTTGTCCACAAACATAAATAATAATGAAGGAAAGTGTTCGCCCCCAGCAGCAGCTCTTCTGACAAAAAATGCTTCTCCAGGCGTTGAGAGATGGAGCTGTGAGAGAACTAGCCCCTCAGCTCTCTCTTTCACTCACTCATGCTCTCTCTCTCTCTCTCTCTCTCTCTCTCTTGCTCTCTTTTTCTCTCTCTCGATCTCGTTCTCTCTCCCTCGGGCAGCCTTCTCTGCTGCAGCATATCTTGTGGCCTGGCTCATAGCGCCACAAATGCCTTGCATCAAAAAGGAAGCGGGGCTACAAAAGTCTGATCCTGGACACCAAGAGGACCAGAGGGCCACAGTCCTTGCCAGCACCGATCAGCAAATCAGGGGCTCTGCAGGATGTGGGGTGGGGCGTGGGTACATGGAGGTCACAGGTGCTGTGGGTCTGTGATCCTAACACAGACCCCCAAAACTGAAGGGAGGGAACGAACAAGAGTGAGGGAGAGCCCAGTATTTTCTCAGGAAGGCAGTACCGATGCTCTGCTTCCTGAGCTGTTAGGAGCAGTGAACTTGATGTACACTGATGCACACTATACAGCACAAAATAATGTGGGTTCCGCGCTCCGTGAGGCAGCAACAGCTATCAGAGAGGGGAAATAACCCAGAAGAGTGAGCAGAGATGGTGGGGATTGAGGGGAACTCTCAGGGGGTGGGTCTGTGTCTCTCTGGCAAACGGCAGGGAAAGAGGGAGATTGCGTGTGTAATCTCTTCCTGTCTGTGGATCAATACCACAGCACAGACTCCCCCGCCTGGCTCTGATCACAGCTGTGGGCTTGCATGAGAGGCACTCCCTCTGGGGCTCTGATCAGGGCCTGGGGCCTGTGATATAAGCGGGACACATGTATGATGAGAGAGCAAGAGAGACAGGAATGGAGGGAGAGGATATTGGAAGTTTACAGACAGACAGAGGACAAAAAGAGAGGGAGGGGGAGAGACAGGGAGAGAGAAGAGAGAGTTGTAAGGAAATGGCCGTGCTGAGTCCCGCCATGTTTTTCATTCCCATCTCTTATCAGAACAGCACTAATCCATCCTCTGTCAGTCTGGTGGCAGGATTAAAACTGCAGCACACCTGTATGTTTACCAGCCTGCAGCTGAGGATAAGACTCACACACACACAAGAACAGACACGCATGCTCGTAAATACACACACACACATGCACATATACTCACATGTATACACAAACATGCACCCTTATATATGCACATGCACATACACACATACTCTTATACTCACACGTATACACAAACATGCACCTTCATACACAGTCGCATGTACATATACACACATACACACGTCACACAAGCATGCAACCTCATCAATACAGACACATGCACACACACATATACAAACACACATATGCACATCCACACATATGCACAGACACATGTACACACACATACATTTTCTTACTCAGTCCCACAAAAAGAAGAAAATCTTACCCTAGAAAAAATCCTCTAGAGGCAAAGTCAGTTTTATCAATCCCTCCTGGGTTTCTTTTTTTCATTTCAATTGCCAGTCCAATTTTTAAAGCCTGTCTGAAAATTAAATACTTCTTTCAACTTCAATAGTTTTCCCAGGGAAATCTCGAATCAGTTTGTACTGAGATGCCGATGCTGAGGTATTTCAAGGATTAAATACAGCATATGTGGTAACCCTATTGACATTGTGCTATATTGGCTCTTTTGAATGGCAGTGAGTGCATTGGAATTATCTGACCAATCTCATGGAGTCTCTTCTCTGCTTTGGGCATTCAGGTATACAGGTTTCAGTGAGAGGAACTAACATTCACTCTCGTGTGGAGGGGGACGGGGGTGGGGGTGGTGCAAGATGAAGGTGAACATAATTGCAGACTTGTCTAATTACGCTGTGCAATGTACATGCTGCATTTTGACACAGCCTCGGGTGTCAGAGGGGGTCTTAAACAAGACGTGAGGGGGGTGAGTTCCGTGAGTCTGCTGCTAATCCCCCTCTTCGGGAGACGCAGCCTAATTGGAATATTTACGCAGCAATTAGCAGGTGAAGGAGACACTTCAGATGTAATGGGGAAGCCCAGGGAAGAGACTCATTACATCCACAAACGTCCAGGTTTGATTGCTCCTGCATGCCAATTAGGACGTGGTTCAGGGGGTCCCCGCGTCACTCCAGTGCTCAGCAGCCCATCAGAGCCGCATCTTTTCAGGAAATCACTAAGGGCGTGACCAGTGCCATTATATAACTGCTTGCACACACACTCAAACACACACATACGCTCACTCACCTACAAACATATACAATCACAAATACGCACACACCCACACAAACTCAGGTATACTGTTCACAGAGTAAATGAAAATGTTTTTCAAGTTGTAAGTGCAGATACGTACATATTCACACACATATTCACGTGAACATACGCAAACGGTAATACACAAAACTACAAGTTTACTCATTCACTTAGACATATTCACATGTCTCAAGTTAAGGTATCATTTGTTAGTTGCTACACCCAATTAGTTTCAGACAGTTTTCTGTGAAATTGAATCTTTATGTGATTTTTCCCCTGTTAAAAGAAGCCACTGACATTTTAACAGATGATAAAGTCAGGGCATGGTTTTTAAACGTTAAGGAAATTGGTAATATTGATCTCTCCCAAGCATCTGATGTGCTGCAATACTGAGAGTAAAGCTGCCGTAATTCCAATCAACTTCATAAAAACATATGGACCCTTGCGTTTCAGCCCACGGGTTTTCATGAGCCTTGGGTTTGCTGGTGTGTAAATTCAACAGCGTGCGCTGCTGTAATCACCTCTCTGGAAACAGTGGTTCAGCAATCCTGGTTCCATGTGACTCTCAGTGTCTTTTAATGTGAGTGCTTGAAGGGCAAGTGATAGTGGCACTAAGCAAGGCTGTTGGTCTTCATTACCTTCCACCAACCAGCGTATGTGTTCCAGTTCTGATCTGCACCTGCTTTGGAAATCAATCAGCACACCTCCATGTTGTGAGTGGCAGCAGGAGTAACTGGAGCCTGGGAACTGTTGGCAGAACCTAGAAGTGAATTGTCTGCATAGATGTGCAAATACATTTAAAGACATATAGATGTGTGCATACATTTGGATACATAGACATGTGCATACAATCTCACATATAGATTTGTGCCTAAACTCACATGTATATACACTCTCCTGTAGCAAGAGACAGAAAGACACTCACTCTCTCTGAGTGCTGTAGCATTGGTCATCACCCATCTGACCACAGTGATTGGTTTGTCACTTGGTAAGAGTTCTTTCTGACATGATTGGACATTTACTCACACAAACATACAAATACACACACACATATAAATTAACACACACTCACACTTACAAACACACATACACACACAAAGATAATGACTCCATTCTCAGCTGAGACGTTAGCGACGGACAGGAGAAACAGATCAGTCAGATGGAAGAAGAAACACCCTGCACATCACATCTTTCTAATCTCTCCACCTCCCTTTGATGCTAATGCGTCTTCACCATTCATCACTAAGATCAATGCCTTTTCCTGAGAGAAAGAACACCATTTAAAACACATTCTCTCTCTGCATTCCATTAATGTCTTTTTTTTCATTATTATTATTCTTTCTTTTTGTTCTTTTGTGAAATGCATTGAAAATGGGCTGGCCCTCTCGTACTTCACATTGAATATTCATGGCTACCTCACCTTGAGGTATTATTTGCAAACAATTTCTACATGATTGTGTTTTATTTAATTCTTCAGTCTTTAGCAATGGAGTGATGTTTTGGCACATACTTCTGAAATCCTTTTAAATAATAAACACTTTGTTCAGATTCCATCGTTGTCTCCATTTATTTGCATTGCCACAGTAAGGCAAGCTGGCTTTGTTAACCCCCACCGCCTTTATACTTGGCAGATTAAAATCCCGTGGCTTGGGGCAGTGGGAAAATCGTATTTTTGTTCTAGCAGAAAAGATTGCTTATTTCTGTGTGACCCGATTTAACGGGAAGTGAGATCGGTAAAAGAGATCTATAAAAACTCATTATGCCCACTCCTTTTGTTTGCAGCCCAGTTAGCAAAGGTACACCAAGGGGGATTAGTTGGGGGATGCTGCGAAAATCTGCGCCTGGAGTCAGACTCTGGATCTGCCACTTGGCCGAAGATGCATCTGCAGAATTCCCACTTCGCTGACGCGATTCTTGCTTTCTATCCCATCCATCTCCTAGATAAAGATGCACGCAGAGGCCCATGAACCCACAAAGTCACACACTGACACACCCACTAATAAAGACTTCCATAGACAAACATACTCACAAACACATAGACACCCTTTCACAAAGCCACAATTATGATACATGAACCTACAAAGACAAAAGCACATACACTAATAAAGGCACGCAGACAATCAAGCTTAAAAAAGACATACAAAAACATACACATCTTTACAGATGCAACATGCACTGACAAACTCAAAATTACACACAGACACACAAATGCAGACAAGCATACAAACCCTCAAAATACACAGAAGCAGGCACACATGAATACACACGCATGAATATTCACAAACAGAGTTTCCTTTCCTGAGAATAAGCTCAGTCCTTGTTCATCAGGATCTGTTTAAAATGCACACAACACAACCCCCCTCAGAAATGTTAATTACAGAGAGGCTCACTCCCAGCCTCAGTCACAGCTCAGTGCATCGCATTCAGAGACAACCTGAAGGGGAAATCACACACAGAAGCAACCTGTACACTTCTTCTCTCATTCAGCTCAAAGTTTTAAAGAAAAACACCAAGATTCTTCTATTTTAGTGTTACCATTAACTATAGTGCTCTCTCAGAGCTAGTTGAAGAAGTAGTATTTTTGGAGTGGTATTTAATTACGTGACTAATAAAGACTGAGCTGTATTGAACGTTCTTTAAAAGGCACTAATTTGATGAAGGCCTGATGTGCAGTTGCCTAATGAATCTCGGTGTGTAAGTGCTTCTTGGCTCGGTGCATTAGCTCGCACATTAGGGCCCCGTACTTGCTGGATGGTGATCTTTTTGGCATGAGCGAAAGGGAGGGCATCGATCTCCGTTTGAGCGGACTGCTGACCTTTCCCGACCGCTGTGTGCCCCAGGTGACCCATGCAATCAGAGAGTTCGCTTTGCGGTCAAGTTCAGGCCCCAGCTCCTGGGCACTGCTGCGCAGCAGAGGGTGCCTAGCATTCACCAGTGCCAGACAGCTGCATGGTGCCAGCCTGCTCACATCCTCATTCTAATCTCCTGCCCCTCTGCAGCATGCCTGCCCAGCACTCACACTGAAAAGTGGAAGTCAGAGGCCACCAGCTTAGTCATAACACAATGACTACAGATCAGAGAGACTGCTTCAGGCCCTATCCCTGTTCAATGAGTTTCAGAACCATGGACAGCGCAGCTAAGAACACTGGAAGGTTTTAATTGTGCATAGAGGATGGGACTCATGGCATGTATCAGAGAAGGGGAAAGACAGGAGGCAGCAGACTGCTCTGCATTTGATGAAGCCGAGACCAGACAGGACCCCCTCAAAACAGAGGTTTTTTTTTAATGTTTTATTACTCTTCAATGGCAGCATGGAGAGGGACATGAGTATCTTCATCTGCGAGGTTAAAGTAAAAAAAAAAAATGCTCTCCACCCTTTTACCTCACTGCATTAAGAATACATGTTTTTAATAGTTTCAAGACACACACTTGCTAAACCAGAGCAACTTTGGAGACAACATACGGGCTTTGAGTCCTAAAATTGCTGTGATGGAAACGGTGATGCACCCAACCGGAGAGATGCTCTCCCAACGTTCCATGTCTTAATTCGCCTCAGGCTCATATTTTATTAACTCCATACACTGGGAAGGGCTCTGCTATCACTGTATAATGAACACTGAATCTGCTCTAGGCGAGAAAAAATTGGAGAGATAGCCACCAGCTGTTGTTGAAAAAAAAAACATTATTTTGAGCATTATCGTGATATTGCAGTTCCTGCATCTCATTTTCAGAGGGCGTCATTTTCCATTTTTAATGGATTTATTTGGTTCTGGTTTAGCATTAATTGTATTTGAAATTGAGATTTTGTCTTATGTTCGGTGGCACTTTCATGCAATGTCTGCAGCGAGGAGTATATTCATTTGTATCAGGCTGTTTCAGCGCTGCAGTTCATCCCTGAGATGTCCATTCTTTGTCCTCCGTGTACAGCTGTGATAGTAGTCCAGACTGGCTCCACATCTGATGCACAAGTCAGAAAAGTGTTCAGTGCTTTGGGGACTGAAAGTGAGGGGGAGAGATCGGGGGAGGACAGAAAACTTCCAGGTGTTCTATGTTAAGGGACTAAGTAATGTTCATTCACCTTCAATAATATTTTCAATAGAGTGTTTCTTTTTAAAGTGCCAGCGTTCCCATTAAAATGACTGATGATGCCGCCACTGTGCAGCTCAACACAGGGACAGTTAGGCTGTAATAAATGGGCCTGCAACTCCAAACGCACACCCACGCTTCACAACCCTCGCCTCACAAATGCAGGCCTGCGTAGTTTAAAGCCATTACCAGTGTAAAGGTGCAGGGTGTCGCTCTGAATACAAATCTGTCACATATCCATCCAAACAGAGTGCCCGCAACAGCTGCCTCTCTGCTCCTCCCGCACCCACACAAACAATACTGTCAGGATTCCTCAGTGTCTGTCACTGCTGCCTGAGTGCTTATAATGCAGTGCTTATAGTGTGTGTGTGTGTGTGTGTGTGTGTGTGTGTGTGTGTGTGTGTGTGTGTGTGTGTGTGTGTGTGTGTGTGTGTGTGTGTGTGTGTGTGTGTGCATGCATGTCATTTTGCACATTCATTGAATTGGCAATGGCTTAATGGAGCTAAGAAGTGTATGTGAATTTTAACGGTATTGAGTTTCATTCCTGTTAAATTATTTAACAGACTGGAAGGGTGATGAAGACAGGTCTCTCCTCTGTGCTCTTGCATGCATTTTCTTACTGATGTTTCTGCACCTTCTCTGTGTTTATATACTCATTCATGTGGAAAATTGTCCTTTAAAACCAGGGCTTTGTGTGGGCTCTCTTTTTTGCAGAAAGTGTCCCAGTATACCATCATCATCCAGGCAACAGATATGGAGGGCAACCTGAACTTTGGCCTCTCCAACACAGCCACTGCCATTATCTCAGTGACAGACGTCAATGACAACCCCCCAGAGATGACCGTCAAGACGGTGAGTCCATGCAACCCCACTACAAACAACCAGTGGGCCCAAGTCCACCCCTAAGTGCATGCCCTGCTTTCCACTCATGAACAGAGGTGCATTATGGGAGTAGTCAGTGGAAGGCAAGGCAAGAATGATTAGTTATGGTTATGGCCTGATGTCAGGCTCTGGGAAGAGGTAAGTGGAGAGAAGAGCAGTCAGCACTACAGCAGAGAGCCTAGGAGACCAGCCAAGGGTGAAACACACTGAAAACAAAAGAAACACAACAAAAGCCAGAGCATTGGTCTTCTGTCGTTCTAGAAAATGCCTAATAACTCCTGTCTTGGTGAAGTGTAAAATATCTCAATTTCCCCAAAGACCACAGTTGCTTCAGGTTTGTTTATAAGCCTGTTAGGTCTCAGAAATTGATGCTTCTTCCTTGCTAATCCCTTTCTGACAACTTTTTTCTCTTCCCTGGGTTCAAACACAGCCTTAAAAATGACTCAGAGGGTGATTCATGCCACACTGCAATCTGTTAACTGCAGAAGCAGGGTACTGGGAGAGAGAAGACTACGTCCGGCAGCTCCTGCCTTCTTTCCTGTGTTAAATACATTCATTGGAAGTCTCTGTAGAATCAGTTGTTGCTGCTAATGGCGTAGATGAGAAACTCTGATCTAAGTCAAATAGTTGTGTCAGCCATACGTATTTACAGGCGAAGCATAGGGGGGGTTGTTTTTCATCAAACTTTTGTTGGCTGCGTTCTATTTTGGACCCAGCGGGGACAGTGGCAGCATGAGAGGAGCTCACCGGCTCCAGATGAAAGAGGCAAACTGATCCCCTATCCCCCCCAAACCACACACCCCCACCACCCTCAGAGTATGAGGAGGGAGAGGAGGTGTATGTGACAGTTGATCTTTCGTAGCGGTATGAAACAGCCTGCCTTTTATCAATAATCATCACCATCAACATCGCCGGCATCATTGTCAGGGAACGAGGGTGGCAAAAACGATAATGATGCGATTACAACGCCTGTGACGAAAGGTCACACCACAGTGAGGAACTGTGAAAGAACAAAAAAGCAACAGAGGAGAATCCCCGCTAACACTGCCTTATATTATCCAACTCTTTTTTTATGATTTTTTTATTTTTATTGTGAGTGTGCGCATGTGTGTGTGTGTGTGTGTGTGCGCGCGCAAATGCAAGCGCGTGTGTGTGTGTATGTCTGTCTATTCGGGGGAAATAAAGTGTCTCTGTGGTGAGTGCTCCTTAGCTGCGCCTGTCCTTCTGGGTGGTTAATGGTCCCCCGTCCCCCCCCGTCCCCCCACATGCCTGCGAGGGGCAGAGCACTGATGTTGCCTCTCAGAGTAAATGATACCTATTCCAGGGAGGCAGAGGCATGCCAGTGAGCGCAAGCGCCCTGGTGATAGCGGGGAATGAGAAAACTCAGGAGGCAATTTGTTATCCCGATGGATTAAATGAGACAGGCAAAGTGCGCCTAGTGAGTGAGGTGAGAGCTGTGGTGTCCTGAGGGGTTGAGGGCCCAGAAACATGAGAGCGATATGGGAGAGGTTACCAGGAGCAGCAAGGTAGAGGGAGAGGATTGGACAGGGAGGTGCTGTAGTGAATTGGAAGGGAGTATAGGGACCATAAATGGACTCATGGATACAGGAATGCTGGGAGTTCAGGGAGGGAGTGTAAGGGGTATGGAGGGCCATAGGCTACAGGAAAGGGGCGAATGGAACAAGAATACAATATAAAGGGCAGAAAGGGTGTGAAGGGTACTTGCAGGGAGGATAGGGAGCTCGAAGGGAGGCTAACTAAACCAAATGGAGGATAGGGTAAAGATAAGGAAAGGAGTGTAGGGTACAGGAAGGCAGTGAAAGAGTAATGAAATGGCAAGGGAGGTACTGGGAAAATGTGGATACAGAACAGGAGCAGATAGTAAGTACTGGGAAAGAGAACAGAAAAGAGAAAAAAAAGGGTGGGGGCCACAGAAGAGAGGGCATAGAATGATGGCAGGATGAGAGGAGAATTTTAATAATATTTATAAGTGGCTGCACTGATGTACAGTCATTTAAATGTATGTTCCTCTAATATGTAAGTGTTCACACTAGTGTTTGTGCTGGTGTGACATTATATAAATGTAGTTTGACAGATATTGTTGTCAGAAAAGGGAAGCATCTGGCAGCTGGATGAGTGTGTGAGAGAGAGCCAGAGAGAGGGAGAGAGGCAGAGAGAGGCAGGTGCTGCAGCACCAGAACATCAGTCCTCTTCTGCCCCTGATCTTCCAGTGGAGGCTGGCCTGGAGGCATGCTCATGGAGACTGGCCTTGTTCCCTGCTCACGCCTCATCAGAAGCAGCCTGTGGTGTCTGCCGCCAGCCGGAGGCAGCATCAGAGCCGCGGCGTTCCAGAGCTGCACGCCGCATTCCAATCAGCTCGCTCAGATGGAGAGATGGAGGTGTCTCTGCTCCCGTCTGCTGCTTTTTAACTCCTTGCGTCATGTCGCGCTGCGCAGTGCCGTACAGTTTTGCCTGGCTACACCGCTGCTCCAGGATCAAGTTTTGATAAGAAGAGCGTGCTCTCGCCCCTTGCTAAATTGACTGGTTAGAATCGAGCCAGGATGACTTCCTTACCTCCATCACGCTGGTAGGAAGAGCCTGCTGAGAGGAGAAAGAGAGTGTGTGTAAAAGTGCATATGTATGCATGTGTGCTCATATGTCACATCCTTTTTAAAAGTTTTAAGGTTGGTCAAAAATGATAGGATGGTTTCCCCTCTTAGAAAAAAAATTAAATCTTCAGTCTTCAGAGATTTTTTTGCCACAAGACCGTAGAGGCAGAAGGCAGGCAGAGAATGGAAGTGCAGGGTGATTCTGGGTTGTACTAATCTGTCTACGCTACGTACCAGGGCGCAGGATAAAAATGAGGTTATTAAACAGCCCTCGGAAACAAGCCTCAACTCAGGGACACTAACCCCATTAATCAATCTGGAGAGGGGAAGCTAGCCCGACGCGGGTGTCTCATTTTCTTAGTCGGCTAATTGCGAGGACGACCTACCGCTGACGAGAAAGGAAAAGAAGGTAATTGGAGGAGTTCTCTCCCCGGATAGAGGTGCCCTCCTCCTCGCTCGCTGAAGTGGGACGCGTCCCAGGGCTGGCCCACTCCCCTGCTGGTCTGTCTCTCATTAACCCAAGCCCCTTCGTTAGCTGGCCCCCCAACGCCCCACCCAGGGGACTGGTCTCCGAAATTAATTCGGCTGTTTATGCACCTGCTGGCTCAGAGGTAGAAAGCTGGCCACAGATGAATGTTGTTAACAGGTATGCATGTCTTACATTCAAGCAAGGCAGGATGGGACGATGTCCGGCCAGCTGATGCAGCCAGACATTGAGAATCATTATAGTTACAGAGTAATGTCAGCGTCAGGTTGCTTTGATGAACAAAGCTACTTAGTTTCAAAAAGCATTAAGGCAAGGCTCCGTCATTGCTTTTCAGCAGCAGTTTGAAAAATGTTTTAGACTCCACAGTGTGGCTGGGTATCACATCTCTAGGCCACAGGTTACCTGCATCCCATGAAGTTTGGAGAGGTTTAGCAGAGGTGTTGCCTTGCCTGCATTCTGCCCACATTTCACCTGTATTTCACCATCCTCCCTTGTAGCCATGGTGAACTTCTCCACAACTTCTCCTTCCAGTGTTCATTTACCAATTTATTATTTATTTCTTCATTTCTGCTCATTTGCGTGCTGATGAAGGGCCCAAATCCCCTGTCGGATGGCCCGGTTTTGTGGGGGTGGGGAGCAGGGGGAGGGCAGGAGGAGGGGGCAGGAGGTTCAGGGTGGGCGTTTTGCGGTTGGATTGGTGGCTGGAGCGTGAAGGGGAGATAAGGTGCTTAGAGCAGGAGCCCTGCCAGCAGCTGCGTGCGCTCAGCTCCCGGGGCCATTAAGGCTTCATGATGATAAATTAGCGCCTCCCTCCAGGTGCACATTAGAGCTCATCAGCCAGCCCCGGCGCCACACTTTCAGAGCATCAGGTGCTGCAAAAGAGTGCAAAGTAATTCGCTTTTACTCCAAAAAAACTGCTAAAGCCTTGTCCACAGGGAGTGCTGAGTCAACCCCACAGTTGCTAAATGGCAAACAAGGAGTTTTTCTTCTGTCTTACCCCCCTCTTTGAAAGTCCACCACCATGAGCTTTTTGTTTGATGCTGGGAGAGGAGCAGGTGGGTGGAGTTGGGGATGCGGGTTGGGGTGGGAGGTGGGGGTAGGGGAGGGGGTCCCATATCATCTCCAAACCACCCGGCCACTTTCGCTCTCATTAGCACAGCAGAGTTCAGACAACCTTGTTCAGAGAGAGGGCTGACCGCCTGCTTGCTAATGCGATGCTATCATCTTTAAGCTATGAGAAAGATAGTGGTTAATTATGTGCGTGCTCTTTTGCTAGGTGGCTGGGGTTTTTTTCCCTGTTCTGGTTCACATGTCTGTTCTGATCTCTCTCTCTCTCTCTTTTCTTGGCCTCCCTTTAAAATACCAGTGGAGGTTGTTTTTTTTCCTTGCTCTGAATGCAGTAGATAAAAAAGGGGAGAGATGAAAAGTTCTTTAGTAAATCATTGAGCTCCGGTAGCTCATCTTTTGTGCTGAAGGATGTGGCTGTAGTTCAGGGTCAGGCTCTGTGTAAATATTCTAGCTCCTCATGAATTTTATTTATTTTTTTTAATTTCTCTGCTTGGTCTGAGCGGCCCTCCATGCCGGGGCCACAGCTGTGCCGAGCAGCAGAGGGGATGGGGTATTTGCGTAGCCAAGGAGGGAGAGGTCACCCGAGCGATGCTTGCCACAGGCTGGGTCCTTCCGGGACATTCCAACCAGCAGGAAGGGTAAAGGCAGCTCTGCCGGATGCTCACTGACACTCAGGCAGAAACAAAATGCCGTCCCTCTCTTCCTGAAAAAGTCACGGTCATGATCCACCAAGCTGCTCTTGTTCTCACCCTGTTTTTTACCTCCGCACAGGAAAAAATAGCATAACACCCCAGAACAACTCTGTGGTTAGCATTTGCATATGACAGATCTGCGAAATGTCATCTTACATATACTTTTCTTTTTAGATTTAAATCTTTGCGGAGGAGGAAAAAAACACATAAGTGTTGCTGATCAATTGAAATAGCTTCAGGGTACAGAGACCATGCAAAGTAACTGCCAAATGAAGACATTATTAAATATTCTTTAAATATGTTTTATTCATTTTTGCTTATGCCTGAAAATGGGTTTTGCATGTGTGTGTGTGTGTGTGTGTGTGTGTGTGTGTGTGAGTGTCTATGATTATAAAGGGAAAAACAGCTGCTGGATTTAGGCCTGCTGTTTGTAAATGTTGTTTACTCCCTTATTGAGCCATGATAATGGTGCATTCATCAGGAACATTTTCCAACAAGACTCCTCTCTGAGGATCGTTTACAGAGGCAATGATGAGGTTTTTGATGAGACCAATACAGACAGTTTGGGATTATCTGTAATGTTCAGTGAGTTAGGCTGTAAAGGCAACTGTCCGGTGCTTCAAATGAAGTCTGCTAAACTAAAAGAAAAGTTCTCCCAAAGAAGATCTCTCCCTACATCCCTATTGATCAAGAGTTGATTTAGTCTGATGAGTAATGTGAGAGTAATGGACGCTGGCTCTCAAAAGCCTAGGTGTTGCATCGATGTGCTCACTTGCAAACAGAAACCAGGAGCAGAGATGTGAGAGCTCTCTTTCAGGTGTGCACATTAGCGCACGTGTGCTTGTGTGTGTGTGTGTTCTAGCCCCATATATATTCCAGCGATCTATCCTTCACACCTTGCTGAAGCAGCATTATGCTGTTAGCTACTTCATAAGAATGAATTATGTCAGGCAGTCCAGACTAATTGTAGTCAGACTGGGATGAGGGGAGCTGGAGACACATTAGAAAAGGAACGTTTTGTCAAAGGTAATTTTTTCCCACTCAGCTTCAGCAGTGGTGAGTAAATTCGGAGCATGCTTGGGAAGGCCCATGTAACCCCAGTGAGATTACTCACAGAGCTCAGGGACCGGCAGAACACCAACCATGGCCATGCAGATGAATGAACCTGCTGACAAAGCCCTGGGGTTCTGAGAGAGTGGGACTCCCATCTCACTGCATCCAGCTATGACACACCCACTCATGTCCTGCTTAATGAAATGCAAGTATCCCTTTAAAATAGAAGGCTCTGTTTTCAAAGCTCAATGATAAAAATACTATATTATGTTGAATAATTGGTCCATAATATATGATAGCAAACACAGATTCCTTTGTCTTAATAGCAATGTGATATATGTACATTCAGTACAGCCGTAACTGACACAGTTTACTTGTGAGGAATAGACACCACACAGTTTTGAAATAAACACGGCAATGATTGAAAGCAATGTGACCTATTTTAACCATGGCTCCTGGAGATTCAACCATTAAAACAGAACAAAAAGTGTTTTCAGCATCCTCAGTCCCAAGGCTATTTAGGCGTATTGCCATTACCCTGCCCTTCCACCTGTTATTGTGTTATACATGTTATTGACAGTTGTACAGAGGGCTCAAATTAAATCACATGACTCCTTGTATGAGTCCTCACAGAGATTACAGCAGCTATCTTTTATACTTATGCAGGAAATACAGCCTGTATGAGTCATAAAGTGAGTGAGTAATTCCATCTTTATAAGTTTTAAATAACGCTGTTTGTGAATAGGCTACAAGGTATATTGTTGATCTCTGAGAACATTGCACATATGCTTGTACATGTGAAATAATGATGAAATATTTTCTTGAAATAAAATGTTATGGGCAATGTTATATAAAACTTGTGATAAATATTTTATCAAGCCATTACCATGTTTCACAGGTAGCAGCTACACATGTTATACAGGCATGGGAAGTGAGAGTGAAGATGTGGCTCCGAGTCTTAGGAACTTAGGTGATGGGACTGAAGGAGGTCAATGTAGCAGACAGTTTGTAATTTTTTTATATAGACAAGATGGTATATTGGGCATTTGGCAAGACCTCAGTTGAGATAAGTGCAACATTATGTTGGTGGACATTTGATTTTTTGTCCTGTTGTTAGCATCCCACTGTGCAATTTCTCTCTCTGACTTTGACCTTTGACCACCATGCTATTCTGCTGGACCTGGACTGTATAGCCAAGAATATGGATTTGATTGCATATGTCATTTTCTGAGACCTGGGTTGACCCTGTGAATATCATAGCATGGCAGAACAAGTGAACTGTCCCTCATAAGACACCATCATCTGTCTTGTCAGGAAAATGAATCTGAGGCAAATAGGGAAACTTGAGGAAACTGTTTCTATTTTAAAGTTTCACATTTTAGCACCAAGGTTAGTACATTTTAAAGTAGAAACAGTTTGCAAACTAAGTAATCTGAAACAGTGACAAGGAGGAAGAGATCCTCAAAATGACTGTGACTCTCCTTTACTCGCTGATTCTATCAGGAAGCACTTGCTGCAGTGATGGCACTGTACCGCAAGAGGGTAAAAACCACCAGAGCAGTCGTCACAGCTGTCTACTACAGTTTGCTTTCACATGTTGTACATATCTCCCATATTTACATTTTAAATGTGCTAAATCATTCATTTAAATGAGGAAATGAAGAGTGCATAAGCAGACCCATTTAGGCTACTTAATGTGCTGTATTTGGTAGCATAGCTTGGATCTCAGCACAAATTCAGCTCTTGCCTGTCTGCAATCATACACTCTTGGGTTATTGAATCTTTTGGCTATGGCGGAAGAAATGAGGGAGGAAGTTATATAGAAACAGCATTGTCATAGACTGACTGTGTGAGTGACTGAGTGTAACAGCTACACAACAGCTCTATGTTCCCTCTCTAGACTCAGTGCAGAAAAAAAGAACAGTACAGGGTATCAAGGCCATGAGAAATGCTTATTTTCCTTTGCTTTACTTTGATAAAGTTTTGTGACCTCAGTGCAGGGACCCTCCCTGCCTACTGTGTGTCATTCCCCTCCATGCTGTCACTACTGTGACAGGGAGGTGGCCGGACATTTCGATGGTCGACAGCGGGGGGAGGAACTGAGTCGCAGCACAGAAGACATAGCTTCCACCCAGGATTAATGGGAAAGTTTGAGGGTTTTTTTAGTTGTTTTCTTTTTTCTTTTTTTACTGAGAGTGACGGAGGGAGACTCAGGCCTGCCTCCTGGTCCAGCTCTGATTGACGATGACAGGCCCTGGGACGCAACGCTCCCACTCTCGCTGTATTATTGATGGGAACCGCAGTGCTCAGCACGGCTCTCTCCTGATGACACTAATCAGTCCAAAAGCCAGCCTTCCGTTTATTGCTCCTGACTGCTGCATAAAGAGATACTTCACATTTCTTTGTTTGTTGAATGCTGCTTTGTCTTTATACCTCCTCCTCATGTACACTATGCATATTTGCACTCAGTAGGGTTGTCTGGACTTTTAATGCAATGTGATTATATGTGATTATATGTATTGTAAAACAAGATAGGATAATAATAATAATAATAATAATAATAATGTGCTGTTGTTACAATATCATAATTGACTAGTGTAGTAAAGCTATGGAAGAAAATTTTAAGCAAATGATTCTTGTTACATTATTATATTCATTAAAACTATCCAATCATGCCAGCCATGAAACAAACTAATTGAAAAAATAACAAAACCATGCCTGCAGCTTGTAAAAATTAAATAACAGTGGATAGAATACCCTCTTCTACTGAGAAAAAAAGTGAAAAAATTATTTTATTTTATTTTCAGTTTAGAATAGCCTTTCTAAGTTCATGAAGAAAATGTGACAGGTTATGAAGTTGCAACTGCAGATTATTACCCACACAACTGTGTAGTATGGTAGTCTAGAAGTAATGTGTAGCAAATTAGATAGTAGCAAACAACCATTATATTCAAAAACAAAGACAAAAAAATTATTACTTATCACAAGAGACCCAGCAATTTCACCTCTGAAAAAGAGCTGCTGTTACAGGTTAGGTGGAGGGTTATGAATACTGTTTAACTAAGAGGATAAATAAAACAGTCTTTTAAAATATATATTTTGTGTATATTTCTTTCGCATGTATTTGCTTGTATATGAATCTTGACCTTGACCATAAGTGATTGAAAAATTATCTTCACATTCCGAAAAATGTAGTGCAAAGAACTAACAGAAATTATCTTGACAAAGACTGTAATAAATGACATGCAATTAAAAATGAGCCATGGCAGTATGCTTAAGGGTTGTGGGTCTTAACATAAATGCAGTCTGGTTAATCTGTCCCAATTCCAATTCTTCAGCGGAAAACAATGAGTAAACATGGGTAGATCAACTAACAGAACAATAAAAAGATGGCTGAGTGGAAACACTCATCCAACTAGGGGTCCACATTAGGTGGATGGATGGATGGATGGATGGATGGATGGATGGATGGATGGATGGATGGAAGGGGATGACAGATGGATGATATTGTTTCCTCTACCTCCTGAGTCATCATTCTTTACAGCCTGGGGTTTACAGAAACCTCGGCTGAAAAACGCATCGTCTTTTGGAAAGGCATCATTTTACGTGATTGAAGAGCTGAAGACAAGTGCGGTCCTCTGAGGTGTGTTCACTTCCCCTATTTATGACATCGCAGGACTGATGAGGGGGAGGTGCCCCACTTCAGGGCTGGATCTGTTGGACTGCTGGTTGCCATACTTGTTCAGCTCATAACCTTACGGTATGAGCCTGACCATGAACACCGACCAAGGACACTGGACAATGTTATTCTCAAATGCCGAGGGGAGAAGAATAAAGAATGGTACTCTTGTGCAATCATGTTGCCGAATTTGCATTGAAAATTGTTGAAAAAACATTTTCAATAGTGGGTCACCGAAAATGTATTCATTATGTGGTCCATGAACTTTGTGACTTCAGGACTCACTCTAATTCGATCATCATGAGACATTCAGCCCTATTGACTCTTAACTCTGACTGAGTTGACTGATTCTGCTCTTTCAGTGACAGATGGCTATTAGGTAATCAGAATGGTGCTGCCTGCGGGCCCTGCTTCTCTGTTCCTTGGAGATATTCCTCAGGCCCCTCTGGAGTGCTCCAGAGCCCAGCGCAGCTTGCCGTTTTTCTGAACCACTCGTGCATGAACCCAGCCTACCTCCCGTTGGAGGGCACTTATTCTCCATGGCTCCACAGGTGCCACTCCTGAGCTTAGAGTCAGCAATGCATTTTCTCCACACTTTTCCCAGCCAAACCAGACTGATCTGCTTACCACAGCGACCCACTCCCAAAGACTCAACTGATCTTAATGACTAATTCAAGTGTTGACAAGCTTCCCACTTTTCCACCCGCAGACACATTGCCCGTTATCTTCTGCCTATGTCATTGGAGGATCTCTAAGTCAGCATATGCTCAGTTCACATGCTTGCCCTGCCAGCCAGCAGTGGCCACTCAGAAACCAATTGACCATAACGGGGTTAGTCCCCATCTTTCCCGGTTGTTGCTGCCCCTTCATGGACTGCTGGTCAATGATGTGGTTAGGACTTGATTCCCCAGTAGCAGAACTCATGGCTGCACCATGAATAGAAATACTGCTCCCCAGCAGGTCCCAGCTATATGTTTTGAAAGCTAGCATCAACTACTGAGTAGACTGTAGGGGCAGCATCAACATTGTTCTAACAACAGTAAAATAGGAAGTGTAAAACAAAGAGAATATGTGTACTTTGTGTGTTTTTGTGTTGTTTTTTTTGTGTGTGGGGGGGGGTGTTTTGTATTTCTTTTTGTAAACAGCAGAAAAGAACCCGCAATCAGTGGAGAGACAAAAAGAGGGATAAATGGAAGGACACACTACAATAAGGGCAGTAAGCAGTACTGAATAGAAATTGGGGGCTAAACACTAGCCTCATAACCAGCCTGCTTAGTAATTTTACCTTTTCAGGCCAATCTGAATGTTTTTATTGTATATACTGGGAGAAAAAGATCCCTCAATCAGCAGAGAAGAATTGGGGAGTGATAGAAACAAAATTGCCCAAAGCAAAATGAGTAGTTAACAATGCTGAATTGAAATTGGGGGAGTAAAGGTATCTTTAGCCTGGAAAACTGTCATTTTGGTAGCAGACTGGTTGCCATGCCACAGAAGCTGAATGATGGTGAAAAGATGGTGAAAACATCCTAAAATGAAATGTGCCATTTCTTACCTGGCTCATTCAAACAACTGTGTCCTACAGCATGGAGCAGTTATCACCACAGACGCCTACAAGTCATGGGGATGGGGACTCATATGAGTGGCACAGCTTGTGCTAGAGAATGTGAGCACTCCACATCTCTTCAGCGTATATATGACTGTATTTCATAAATCCATCACTATTGAAAATGTTCCTCTCTACCAGACATTAATTCATCCATTCTCTGCCATGGCCAAAATTTGAATCTCTCACATTTATGTGCAACAGTGTCTCACAATAGCAGCATAGCTCTGTTTTTGATTTAGTAAAAGCCAGGATTGCTGTTCAGAATTACACTTATGGTCTATGATTGCATTAGTGACACTTATTGGAAATTATTCTTTTTAATGAAGTTTTCATCAGGCTCTTGACAAATAAGAGTTAGGACAGTCAAGGTGCTCCATCAGCTCTTAGTCCACTTTAATGGTATTTTATTCCAGAGTTTCACCTTTCCTTGTATCCCTCTGTCCTCAAATCCTATTAAGATACTTGTCAGGACCCTCCTGCCCTGGACAGAAACTCACTAATATAGCACTTTTCAGAAATACTAGCTCCTCTCTTCCTCACTGTTTTCTTCACAATATCTTTTTGCTCAGGCTGTGGCCCCTGGCAGAGTGGCTCTCTGAAATCCAAAGCAAGCGGATCAGCTTGTTGTTCATGCCCACACCCGTTGGCATCCCAAATGCTGATATATGGTCCTGCAGACTGTATGCAGTCACCAGGCGCTTCATCTTTCAAGCAGAGAGCAAGTGTCCCATGTGTGCGTGTTAAAGTGATTCTTCTTCCAGCACATGGACAAACACAAATGTTTATTTTTTAATTTATTATTGTTGGTTTTGCTTATCAGGCCAAAGCATGTGTTTTTCCAGGGAGGAGACATCTTAAACCCACTCAGACGGTCCGACGTTGAAGTGAAAGCCTTTTGAAAGCATGTCTCCTTTTTTAACCTTTCCAGTATTTCAGGGGAACAAGCTTTTCATGTTTGCACGAGGGCTGTGAAGCTCAAAAAAGAAAAAAGACAACAGCAACAACAACATCCACAACAACAAAACTGGAAAAAATATACAGACACAAAAGAATCTACATATTTAATTTGTTTACTGCTTACAACAGTCATGTTGCTGCAGGGGTTTGAATTCAATTCCACCAAGATAATTAAGCCATTACTGTATACAACATTTGGCATACAGTCTAAACGGCTTAAGCACGGAGCAAGGAACCAGGGTTTACAGTCAGATAATGAGCTGTGTGTGGTAGGTGTCTCCGATTGTGCTTGTGAAGCTCAGCTTGTCTCAATATGAAAGGGAAGGGTGTGGGGGAGGGGCTTTGCACCGGGCCTATCCTCGCGATTAGCCAGGGACTCTGGTTGCCAAGGCTGCTGTTCTGTGCATGAAGAAGGGAACCATGGGCCTACATGTGGCCTTCTTCACTGTAATATGCCTGATTGTGCACTGTAAACTACTGTTACAGGAATATATTGATGATATTTGTGTTATCACAATGTATTTGGTTTAAAGATATTTATGGGATCCTTGCTGTTTTATTGATATTTTTGTTTTTAATATACGGTGTTTGTTTTGTGTTTTAAATTCATTGTTTTAGATATTTATTTCCTGCTGTCTTGTTGACGTGTCATCTATATCTTTGATATAATAAAGAAGGAAAGCAACAACTTATATATGCACTTTTTACACTTTGTACCCTTTTTACATTCAATACATGTTTGTGGACATGACCTGATAAAGACAGTGCAAGTATTGTCATTTGGTTGTTAGTAGCCTTGAGAGCATTCAAAAAGCATGCAGATTCTTTGAATTTTTTATTTACCCTACACTTGTATGTGAAACTGATTGTGGTTTGCTTAATCCTTTAGGCTATAACATGGGAATTCATCATGTCTTGATGTATTATGTTTCACATGTGCACTAGAGCTTACCTGTCCTACAGCTCAGTAACCATATTTGTCATTAGCAGTGAAACAGCAGGGTCTGATTGTTCACCATTCATCTCGTCCTGCTCTACAGTTCTCAGGAGAGGTTCCGGAAAACAAGATTGATGTGGTGGTGGCCAATATGACCGTGATTGACAAGGACCAGCCACACACCAAGAACTGGAACGCAGTCTACAGGATTGTGAATGGAGACCCCTCCGGACACTTCACTGTCCACACAGACCCAGTCACCAATGACGGCATGGTCACTGTAGTAAAGGTAGGTGTAACTGTAAAGCTGCTTTCCAGAACTGTGTACTTGTTCAGGAAGTGTGATGTAGATGCAGCAGAGCTAGCGTGTGTTAGCCAGAAACAGAAACAACAGTGGGCAGACACCAAAGATTTTATTCCTCTCGGCTCTCTTATTAGCTACCAGACCATATAAGCTACAAGACACTTCATACATGTAGAGAAGCATAAACACTGAAGTTGTAACATTCGACAAACTACTTATATAGAACTCTTAAAGTAAAGTAAAGCAGCACACAGCTGTCTCTCCCTACACAGTAGAAATGATGTCACTTGCTTGCAGCAACCAAAGTGTTTTAAAGGCATGATTTCACTGTTACAATACCCTGCTTACAGATGCAGTCCAGGACCAATTAAGGGTAGTATCAACCCACCACACAATAAATGCTATTTATGTGTATGAGAACAACAAATCAGCTGATCTCAGTCCCCGCAGACCAAAGTTCCATGAAAGTTTTGTATCTCATCCACAATAAAAAATCGGAAAGAATCAGCTGATCTAGTCTGTTCGGAATCAGGCACATGGTATACAACGCCTGTCTCAGTGCAGCATTTTAACATGTCAGCACTCACAATGAAATCTTCAAACACACTGCTTCTATACAAACCTCAGAGGATGTGTAGTTCCTATTGGGCAATTTGGAGTGTACTCTGCCTCATTGTAAACTACAAAGCTCACACTCGTAAGCGGTCTGCATAGCACACTGGGGAAAGTATTTCTGTGGAGTTTTTCTGACAAATACAAAATGTCCCAAAATGTGCTAATTTATTTTCAGTTTAAAAGTTACTTGGAGTTTTTTTTTTTCTTCAGCTTAGAATGTGAAAAAGGAGCTGTGCCCAGAGAAACCTTCAGTAAAACGCTGGGTCCTGCTTCCCGTCATGTCAGTCTTAAACCCCCACCCCTAGTGAAGTGGCTCAGACACTATACTGGGCACAGTGAAGCAGAGTCGCACAGAGCCAATTTGACAGAGAGCAGAAGGGCGGGGTGGTCATTGTTAGAGGAGTAGGGGCTGGGGGGTGATAGGGGGGACAGGCTAAGACCACTGCTGCAAATTAAATATTGATTTCTCAATTACAAACATATTCACTTTTATGCACTCATAATATTTTACCTGCTGCTGTAAATTCTGCCGCCTCATGCAGTTCAATGCTGTGGGCAAGAGTCCCATAGTGCCCTGTTTCCTCTGGAGCTTCAGCCAGTGGGTGCCATTGTGGAAGAGGGTGAGGGATCACAAGATAGGGGTTGGCAGGGTCATATATTTCACTGTGATGGCTAAAATCCTAATGTCCCTTTGTCTAAAGAAAATCTGAATAGATGTTCCAATGATGCCTTTTTTATTAAATAATGATTTTTTTCGCCCCTAGTTAAACATTGGTATTTTGCTTCTCTTCATTATCTATAGATGACTGGTTTTATAATCCTCTCTCCTCTCCCTGATGTAAAATTCAGCAGGCAGCAGTAAGCTTGAATAACAACCTGAGGGGGGTTATCATGAGATCATGAAATAAAAAACAATGCCCCCCAGGAGACTAGAGAAAGGCTGCAGCATTTACTCACAGAAAGCACCAAACAACACAAGAGCAGGCACACTTTTACATGTGCACAGCTACTCTGGGGGGCAGAGACATCCAACCAAAGGAACGCTTGTCTGAATGGCTCCCCCTAAGGCCTGCATCACCAATAGGCATGAGAACTACACTTTCTTGTTGGGCCTTGCTCAGTCAGCAAAACCACCCACACAGGCACAGTCAACAGAACTGCTACAAAGGCCTTGCGCACCAGCAGGCACTGTGGTTCTCATATGTAAAGGAGCAGTTTTGCTTACATATCTCCTGTGATTAAGAATCAAACTGAGTTCAATTTCTTAGTGGAATGCCTCACATTCACATATCAAGAGCTGCTCCGTTATGAAAATATATAGGTCTCTACCCATTGGATGAAGTGTAAGGACCTATGTATTTGCCAGTTTGAAAAAGCATTAAAAACATGCCTACAGATAACTGGAACTGCTGCATTCTCTGCCATGTTTTTGTGAAGTACCTCTTGTTTATGGATTCAAAATCAGTGTTATCATATATTCTGATATTTTTGTGTTTCTTTAAACTGGGTCATGAAAAAAATGTTCAATTTACTGAAAGCCCAGTGTATTTACCTTTGACATGTCATACAGGTTTTAGTGGCATTAACACAATTCATCATATTTTCAATTATGAGCTTTTTTTTCTAATCTCTATCTAATTCTAATGACAAAGAAATGGTAAGCTGCAGATGTTCTTGTGTAAGTGCCACCTCTGTGTTATGAAATCACATCACTAAACTGCAAGGAGGGAGGCAGATAATGAAAAAACACAAAAGTAATAGCATTGGTTTGAACATTTTCTGAACTGTATGTTCTTATTGTGCATGCTCCTTATTTCACACATTCAAACACGTGCACACACAAACACACACACACACACACACACACACACACACACACACACACACACACACACACACACACACACACACACACACACAAACTTTGACCATTCAAAGAACCTCTGGAATAGGAAATAGCTTGACCAGTTGGTATATCCCATTGGTACATTCCAGCATAAATGTGTGGAGCCAGATTCACCCAAACAGGCCTTTATTTCAGCGCCCCAAAATAATTTACATGTTAATATGCCTCACACCTCACTCACACTCTGTGCTCATTTAATTAGCAATTAGAATATGTAAATTGTAATGTGGGCTGAATATGGAAATAATAGGAGAGAAGACTGGAGATGGGTTTTGGAGGAGAAGGCGGGGGAGTATTGAGAGTGGGAGTCAGGATTTAGAGTTTAGGGGAAGGTGGGGGCTGGAGAGTGGGTGGGGGGGCTCAGTTCTGGCTCATGTTCCTCTCTTAACCTGAGGCTGCACATCAGCCTGTACGTGTCCCTTAATTGCGGACCCAGAGGGAAGAGCTCTGATCAATAACGGCTCCCAAGTGAGACAGGTCAAAATGAAAGGGGCGAGGGGAGGTGTTGGGGTGTGAACGGAGCGGCCCAAATCTTATGCATCCCGGCCTTACATCCGCCACACTGTCGCGTGGCGCCGTCTCCTGGGTTATGCTCACCACTGTCATGTCTGTCACTTCCACTCCCCCATCACCCACGCAGCTTGTTTAGTGCTGCTTGTTATATCGCGTCGCTGTCCATTATGATCAGCGCTAAGCCGCTAACGCGACCATGTGCACAGATGCGCACCAAATTGTTATTGTCAACACTAAACCCGAGTCACAGCCTTTAATCGTAAACCCTCTTATTGTCTGCGCACTAACGGTAGGCGAAACATATATTTGTTTTATTTGAACTTGTAATCTTAGCATCTTCATTAAAGCTGCATAAAACTGTCATTTCACTTTATTCTCAAGTGCCAAATCTTCCATAAGCTCCCATTTGTCAAGTGACACCACGCACCTTTCCCTACTGCAAACGTGAAGATGCCATGACAACATGTTATGAATACTTAAAGCACATAAGCTCCACTCACTGAGGGATAACAGATATGGTTCTAAAGGTCTCTTAAACTTTAATGGAGCCAAGCACTACTTTCAGTGAATAAACCAGCAGTCCATTTTGGATTTGTTGTTTTCCTCCCCTCTCACTACACAGACATGTTTCTGTGTCACAGTTGTCATTTCGTTATGGCGCTTGATCTCCCTAACTCAGCAGAGCATATTTTAGAAATATGTGGAACGCTTTATTCACCATCAAATCTTTACCCTGAATTAAATGAACTGGAAAATGATTGATTGGGGTGCAATTAATTGAGATGTGAAGTAGTTTGCTACCTGGCAGCTCCAGTACAGTTTGAATGGAATGTTATGTAAGGGGCCAGCTTCATCTCCTCCCCATGCCCCAGACTTACAGTTTACTATTGTGTACAGTTCAATACATCAGTGTTAAACACTATTATTTGGATCAGATTTTGTAGTGTTGCAAAAATCAATGAGGACAAAGATCATTCTGTTAAATGACTGTAATGCCAATTCTTTGCCTTTATGGTGAACTCTGTCTCACTAATGTCCACTCTGCTCTGGTTCCCAGCCTGTAGACTATGAGATGAACCGGGCCTTCATGCTCACCGTGGTGGTGTCTAATCAGGCACACCTGGCCGACGGCATTGAGTCCTCCCCATTGTCTACTGCGGGAGTCACCATCTCCGTTGTGGATGTCAACGAACCACCTACCTTCCACTCCAATCCCAAAACTATCCGCTTTGAGGAGGGCGTCCCCCCCTGGACCAAGCTTTGCACCTTCACAGCTACTGACCCCGACCGCCTCATGCAGCAGGTTGTCAGGTAGGCAGGTTGCCGTGGGAGATCCAGGGTCGTAGGGGCCAGATGGAATAGCCATGTCAGTCACTGGGCTTGTTCATCACACTTTGGGTTTTTCATTCTTTTGGTTTCTTTCTTGTCTTTTTTTTTTTTTTTGGAGAGATGTGATTGGGGTTGATGAACCACTGTTAACCCCACCGACTTGCTGCAGGAAACAACGGGCCGCGGAATCCGTGGTGCGGCCTCAGGCTTGTCTCTGACAACCAGATTTGTTTGAGAGTGGAAGAGCCCCTGACAGCCTGAGCACTCTAGAATCAACGCCATCTAAAACCTGGGGTGGAGCCACTTTTGTGGAATCACTAGATCACAGAGACTCCTTCACTGGTTGCCATTACCATGTACACACAAGGGCCCTTTTTATTCAATTTCACCAATTACACTGGTCAATTTTCACATATACCTCTCTCGCAATCTCATTTACAGCTTCTGCTTTGACCTGGGTCAGTGATATTTCCTAGAGCTCATACAGGCATGTATACCATGAGCCTGTCATTGCAGGTCTCTCCAGGGGTCTTATTGATCCAGACTATTCTTGCTCTTTTAAGCTTGTTATCATTATCAGTTATTTAAGCATATTTAATGGTAGTACAGGCAAGGGCCTACAGCAAAATAAGGGTACTTGTTCCAAATAAATGAAGTGGAATCAAACCCTTACTGTGGATTGTAGCATTTTAAGAGGGTCTCAGCATAGGGTCCAATCTCTGTCGCACTGCCTTATGAAGGGGTGAGAGGTCTCAGAGTAATGAGCTGGAAATTTCCACTCGGCAGATCCGGTCTCTCTCCCTATTGATTGTCCCCAACATTGAGCCTCTCGTTCGCAAGTCCCCAGAGCCGAGGTGGCAGTGTGCCACCTCTCCCACATTGATCCAGTGCTAGGCCTCACAGAGGATAACTTTCGGCTCAGTGGCTCGGAAAGCTTTTAGCATTCAGCGTCTCTCAATGCAAACAAACTGCAAATAACAGGCACCACATAAAAGCCAGCAGGTTAATGGGTATCAGTACCACCTGAATAATTATCAGCACTTCTTAAAGTAAAGTAAAAAAAAAAAAACTTCCCAGCTAACCTGGAATGGATTGTGGTCAATGTAGTATTTTGTAATGTATCACTTTGGTTTCAAAGTACCACTGTAAGTGAGGAAGGAGCCAGAATTCATATCATTGTACTTTAAGGGGTGGTCTCCCAGACATGGATTAAACCTAGTCCTAGAGTAAAAGAAAAATTCATTTAAGATTTCCTCTGAAAAAGTTTGAAGTTTAGGACCAGGCTTAATCCATGTCTAGGAAACTGGCCCTAAGTGTTCAAAGATTTTCTTTGAATCTTCCCTGTTTGTTGCTGGCTGCTGGAGTCAAACATGTGAACACCCCATCCATTCCTGAGGAGAGCCATTGGGCACCATGAGCTCTGGAAGGCTTGATTAATTATTAGGTGATTTGATTTGGCAAATAAAATAAATCAGCAATGGAGAAATAGATCATCCACGGAATTTACCAGAGGGACGCGGGTTGCGCGCGATCCCCCTTCTCTCTCCCCCTGTGAGGCGGCTCCGCTTCCTCCACGTCTCTTCTCCGGGAGAAGGATCTAAACAAATTTACCAGCTAATTTCACAGCAAATGAGAGTAAATTGGGTGTACATTTTAATTTAGGAGATGCAGGCATCACCAGCTGGGCTGCTCCGGCTCACGCCAGCTCAGGCCAGCTGTAGATGTGAGAGCCGGCTCCCATGCCATGCTGCAAAGGGCCCAGCGGCAATCCCTCCCGCCCGACCCCTGGCATTCCCCTGGACTCCTAACTAGAGATCACCCTGGACACCAGCAAACCTTCCCCAAAAGCTGGTTTGTTTGTCTTTTTAGTTCCAAGGAGAACTCTCAAATTTTTTTCCACTTTTCTTTGTGCCAGTGTTTTTTGCGGCTGAGCCATGGTTACTCTACATGTGAAAGCCAGACGCGGCTTAAATAGCAGGATGGGTTGAGCTACCAATTATCTCCTCCACACTTCATAAGACATAACCTGCGTCAGCCGATACTGCATATACTTAGAAATAATTAGATCTATTTTTTACTGGTTTTGAAGACATATTTATTTATATATGTAATATGTGTGGGAATGTACATCAATCCATAGGCTGGGAGTTAGCTTTGCATCAAATGCATTTTCACTTCCCTTATAGCAGCTGTGATCACGAATCCATTCGTAAAACTTTTCCCTGGTAAGCATGGACTGTTGTTTACAGTAAGTACAGCTATCAAGTTTATTTTTGATATGTCAGGAAGCTGATGACATCCTTTCTTTTTATTTTTTTTTTTTTTTGACAGAGCACTTTGAGATTCATTGCTTTGTCTCCAGTTTTGGTTATGGTAGACTATTCCATGTGTTTCTTATTTTCCACCTGTGGTTTCTCCACATTGCCTGCTTTATCCTGGATCAATCTTTATTGCCAACTCAGGGGGCCTGGAAGAGTTCAAAAAGACCGAATAGTGGAGGCAGAGAGTAAGCAAGGGGAGGGTGCTAGAACATGATGACTGCCAATCAAACCCTTGGTTGGGTTATAAAAAATGCATGCTAGGCTAGACATTGGAATGTGGACTTCTGCCGGGTGTTCTGGGTATTTATTTATGCACTTTGTTTGGATCACATGCAATGGCTTGTCAGGCCCTTGTCTGACAGGTGTTGCTCTGCCTTCCCCATTGGATAATAAAGCAAACTCTAAAGGTCAGTCAGACACACGGACATGCTGCCTGCTCTCCTCATGAGCTGGCAGATCTGGAGCAGGAGGGCATCCAGGGGGCTGGGGGAGGAGGTGTCCTGCTGACCCTCTTACGATGTTGCTCTCCATTTCCTCTCTAGGCGGACTGATGTGTCAGCTTTGTTCTTTGCCATTTCCACACCAAATATGAAAAAGACTGTTGAAAATGTAAAACATATAGTTTGAAAGCTTATAAAATTTGTTCAGTTCTTGATTAATAAAGTGGCACCCACACCCAGGATTCAGTCAATAATTGGTTAAATTTACACTCTTAAGTTTCAGCAATTCAAAAATATTGTTGCTAATATTTGTTAATTGTTTAACTTTCCAATGTGCATTCCTGAGGTAAAGAAAAATTTCAATTAAATTTTGAATCAAAGTCCATGATAAAAATGGATTGAATCCAAGCTCTTGAAGCTGAATATAAATTTAAAAACAATCATGGATGTATATATAATTTTTTTTTTTGAGGGGGAAATTCTGCCTTAGCAGGGCCACTCTGCCTCCCACATCTAGTCCAGTGCAGATGTGTTGTACTCACTTCTATTGTCTGAGCTCAGCTGCCTCCTCCTATTGGTGATGTTAGCTTCATGCTATTTTTGACCATCTGTCTTCTTGCAGGGAGCCTTGTCATTTGCTAATGAGGCAATGTATTCGCAGTGTGATATCGCAGATGAAGAACGCTTCATGATCCTTGCCTGACAAAACTATTAGCTGATTCTCTGGTCAAGGGGGAGGTGGGGGTGTTCACACCATTCTTTGTTTGTCCCAGCTATAAAAGGAGGGGGGGATTCAAGGTTTGCAGGGGTGGACTGGTGATGTGGTGGAAAGTCTTCAGGCTGGGGAGCAAAAACATCTCTGCAAGGACACAAAACAGCAAATTATTCCATAGATTGTTTCAAGATTTGGCTTTATGAGTTAATTATTTGTAGACTTGGAGCACACATTAAGGACTTGACGGAGCCTTAGGATTGGAATTTAAACTAATTAAGAGGATTGGAATGCTGCCCCCCTGTCCATGCCTGCAGACAGGTAAACAGGCAGAGCGATAGTAATACCTATATTTAATGAGCTTTTGGTTGCAAATTAACTCTGCCCATGCAGGGCCCCAGAGGCACTGTTGTATTTTCCTGTCTTTCCTCTTGATTCTCCTCTCCAGAAATCTTCCTTTTTGCATATGGGAAGGTGATAAAGTAAGCCTTCTTCTGAGGTGTTCTGGGCGTCCAACCTTGGCAATTAACTCTATGTATTCATTATCTGGTGGGGTAATTAACGAGCTCTCGTGCCCGAGGGTCAGTATTGGGTTTAGAAGCGGCTGGGATGCACTCCCTTTGCTCCTCCTGAAAGACGCAGAACATTTTTTCCTGCAGCGCTGCTTTTGCTAATTACTACAGCTCAGCAGTCACGTTCCTCATTCCTCTAATGCCTCCTTTCAGCCTTACAGTCATACCCATGGAAGCAAACCTGTCTGCATTTATTTTCATTCAAAACAACCACTCACCTCACAGTTCAGCCAGTTATGCTTCATTAACAGTGGCCACTTTGAGCTGGCCAGACAGCTGTTACATTTGATGCCCACAGCCAATTAAAAAGCATTTAAAACTGTTTTTTTTTCGCCTACATTGGAAGAACTGTCGTTCTCTAGTTGTTGGACAAAGAGCTCGGCAGTTTAATTAACTTTCCTTCAAATGTGACATAAAGCTGGAAATTAATTAGTGGAAGTGGCTTTTCAACAGATTGAGGTGATGTAAGTTTGCACCCTAGACTCAGATGATTGGTCATTAATGAGTCTATTTGTTTTTGATACATAAAAAACTAGTATTAGCCACTGATACTTGATTCAATACAGTGAACATTGGCATACTCCAGAGAACTATTATGCACTAATACACTTCATATAAGTTTTATTAGATCTGTCTTAAGTACTGTTTGGAGAACTTAATTAAAGTAGTGTCTTAAAATAGTCAAGGCCTAGCTCTTGGGAATTAGACCTTTGCAGAATGTTTTATCGTCATTGGGTGCTAATCCCACTTTAATATTTTTAGATGGGAAAGACCCATTGATCTGCCATTTCAGGCTGAAGGACTAGAGCCAGAGCCAGGGTGGAATGGTGTGAGATATTAACCTTTTTTCTCTCTATTTTGTTCTCTGTCCAATTTGTCTGCACATACCCCTGTTCACATCAAACACCACAACCACCTCTAAAGAAGCCAGGAGCAAGGCCAGCCATGTCTGGGACATTGCCCAAAAACAAAGAGTGTGTTAAACTTGGATCAGAGTTCCATAGTCTATTGGTGTGTTATGTGATGAATCTGGCCTGATGGCAGGAGGCCTGGCAAGCCTGAGGAAAGGGTCCAGCATACATAGAGCATTCCCACAATGCCTCAGTAATGTGATTGCTCTCCTCTAATTTTACTGATATATCATGAGAGCTTGTAAGTTTGCCATTGTGGATAAAATGCCAAAAAAGTAAATGTTTCATGCAGTTTTAGGAATTAATGGAGGTTTAAATAAATGGCACAGAAATTGCATAAAATATCCACAAAATGCCCTTGTAAAACCGATAAGCCACATTCTGTATTTCTTCTGTATTTGCTAAAGAGGACTTGATAATGAGCCATAATCAATACAAATGTTTCAAAATACCAAAAATGTGTTCACAAGGGCAAAAAAAAACTTTAAATATAGTTTGCTTCCCTCCATGGTGTTAAGTTCTGCCATTTAGTACTTTGTTTCCCTCAAGTAACTGACGGTCCCTATTATTATAATATCACACACCAAAAGTCGGATGTGGTGTCCCAACGTCATAGTATCCCTACCACGTCCTACTCCATAACCCTGTGCCATAACAGCATAAAGAGGTGGTCCGATTGATTACCTGCAGTTTTGTCCCTGCTCTCACTGTTTGGGGTTCAAGATTAAGCTTGGTTCAAGATTAGGGTTTTTAAATCAGCGCAGTCTTACTACAACGCAGGAGTGTGATCACTCCCTAAAATGTGGGCCGCAGCAGAGTAAACCTCATGCAGGCCTTTGCATCGCCTCACTGAAGTGCTAGCTTGGAGCGCAGGATATAATTGTTGTCAATAAAAGTGTTTCATCAGCAAAGGCTTTTCAGAAAAAGTCCAGGCAGTGGAATTCACAGACATACACCAGGGATATGAATGCGCAAGTTACACAAGCTAGGATCGACTCTGCTTGGTTTTACAGCTAGCGGTAAAAACGGCTGGAGATGAAAACGGGAAAAATCTGTAAATCCTCTGGACTATTTCCATTCCCCCTTCTTCATTTGCTCTCCCTTTGTCCTTACTGTGCCCCCATGTGTTAAACAGAGGAGGTAATTGGTTCCAATGAGTTGTACATAAGAGTGGAAAATGAGGTGAAATTGACTGTAGGCTAGAGGCTGAGGAACAGAAGTCGATGAGAGTTTTTACAGTGTGAAGGTCACACCAGCTTTTTTTCTTTCTTTTTTCTTTGAGAATGGTTTAATCAGTGCTGATGTTTGTGTGTGTGTGTGTGTGTGTGTGTGTGTGTCTGTGCATGTGTGTGTGTGTGTGTGTACATGATTATGTTTTTGTTTTTGTTAACCATGTGAGAACAAAGGTGTTTCAAGGTGCAGTGAGTTATATTTTCATTTTCCATCAGACAGACCAGGGTAAAAGAGATATGCTAACTCTTGAATATTAATGTGCTGTTTGAAGAGGCGCTTTTGATGTGAGGTTAAAGATTGCTTAGACTAAATGGGGTAACAGCTTTGCTTAATCTTTTGAGATCATGTGTAAAGTTTTGCGGAAAAGCATTATTAATCATTATGTTCATCTCAAATGGCTGCTGCCTTGAAGGAGGACTTGTAGATTCAGACCAGTGAGGGGAGGGGCTTAAACTGTGTCAACTTCTCCTCTTTCCAGGTATTCTAAGCTTGCTGATCCAGCCAACTGGCTCAGAATCAATGCCACCAATGGACATATTGTCACCACAGCCGTTCTGGACAGGGAGTCCATTTATGTGAAGGACAACATCTATGAGGCCACCTTCCTGGCTTTGGATAATGGTGAGCATCAGTGTGTGTGTGTGTGTGTGTGTGTGTGTGTGTGTGTGTGTTTGTGTGTGTTTAGGTGTGTGTGCGTGCGTGTGTGTGTTTAGATGAAAAAGCATATAATATGCAGATGTTTCTTTTCAGCATTCGAAAATCTAAAAACCCTCTTGCTCTGTGCCTGGGAGGTTTGTGGGACAGGCCCACCAAGGAGACAGCAGGCTGTGTTGCTTTGTGATCCTTTCAAAAAATTGATCCGTTGGAGAACTGCTCTTACTGAGAGGTAAACTCATGCTGGCTCTCGGGGTTTGTGCAGGGATGAGAAAGGTTGCTTTTGAGCAGAGACTGTTTAGACCAACAAGCTGTTCATAGCCATTGATCTAAAAAACCTCTCTCCTGCACTCTGAGAGTCCCCTTTTTTCTCAGTTGCATTGAATGAGGCTCTGGCTGTTTGTTCCACACAACCACAGCACGGGCTCAACAGAGCACAAATTCAATCACAGCAAACAAACATAGTTGGGCTTTTTCTGCAGTGGAAGCAAAAAGCCACATTTTTCTCTTTTTTCTGAACAGAACCTTATCTGTGTGCCGCAGTGCATTTGTGTATTTACCTAAACTTGAGGACGGCTTTTTTGAAATGTGATTGACATTGCCAGTGTCCACGATGTGCGACTTCCTAGTGTTTTCAGGAAAAAGGGATTAGACAGCAAACCCATTAGGGTGCCGCCACACTTCCTGTCACCCAAAACTGCATTACCATCGGAAAGCTGCCTCTATTCCCCTCTGAGCTGTGAGAGTTTCAAAGGCTTTCGCGGTCCCGACACGGCCGGATCTTTGCCTCTCGCCTCTCTCTCCGATTTGGCTTGACCATTCCCTTGGCACCACTTTCCACTGTGACGGGGGTGATATTTCGCCTGGGGAGGCTCACAAGTCTCCAGCCCCTGCCACCAAAGGGAAGCACTCACGTGTGACACTGGGCCTCTGTCTGCCTGCATGTTGAGGGAAGGGGGTCTGACTTCAGGGTGGTGTGGGGTGGGTTTTGAACGGATTGGTTTGCTCACCATGTGAGACATGGTTGTGAGGCGCATTAACTGGTGAATTAGCTGTGTGCGTGCAGACAGTCTGGGGTGTAGTGGGAGTGTCAGCACTGATAATGCGAAGGGGATTATGGTAATGGGAGCTGGGGGGTGATGGCATTTGGAGAGTAAACACTGTCAGAGAATACATTAAAATCTCAGCCATCATTGTCATAATCCGTTAGGCACAGCTTTTAGAAAACTACTCTCTTTGTACCTATAAATAGTTTGTTTTAACCTGAATTTTTATTATTATTTTTTAGAGTAGAATAAGTACAGGAAAAGCTTGCTGCAAACCCTTTTTCTGCCTGACATCTTTTAGCCAACATCAAGCAAATATTTAATACAAATCCCTTTGAGGAATTTACACAAACATAATTATTTATTTATCTGTTTAAAACCCACGTAATGCTCATATCAGCCTGAGCAAGCCATCTCTGCATGTCCCCCATTCAAGACACTGATTAACAAAGTCAGGATTCTGAGAAACCAGAGTAGGAGTTTTTCTTTCTCTGTGTGGTTTAAGAGACCAGTCCACCCAAAATATGTCTCACACACCAGGCAGAATGGCAAACAAATACAAAGCAGAGCTGCTTGTGAAGGAAACAGAATGATCGATCCTGCAAGTAGTCTAGAGTAGTGTAGAGCTCAGGCGTAGGAGCACTGGACTGCAATGTGATCCACTCTCCCAGACTGAGAAATGAGTGATGAGTCAGCATCGAGTACACCCTGTAAAAATGGCCACCTCATCTGTCTCACTCTCACATTAAAAAACAGACATGTTTAATGTGAAATGATGTGACTGAGTGCAGTTCCCCAAGTATACGACCTACTTGGATGGATTCACAGTTATCTTGCAAATTTGTTGTCAAAGTCAGGTTAAATACATAATGAAATCATGGCATTGGTTTTCCTCCACACCCTGAGGAACTAAGTCTCCTCGCTGACTTATCTCATTCCTTCTGTATTTTACAATATGACTAAACTCATTCATTGAGTCAATTCACCCTTAAAAAAGCCACTTCTCTACATATAGCTATGTTTTTCTGTCTTAACATGTTCCCATATATTCTTATGTTGTAAGACATCTTTTGCCCCTCTTGGAGCCAAAAATGTAGATAATACTCACATATTATTAAAAACATTATACTCATCCAAAGTGGGGCCACAGAGCTGCTCTTATAATCAAGCCAAAAAATTGTACATGAAGACTAACTCTTTATGACTTTATTATATAAGTGTCTTTTGGGGATTAACATTACTTTTTTTGACTGCCATTACACCAAACTGTTCACAACTGCCATTTTGTTAAGATACATCTAACACCCAGCCTTACTGCCCCCGAAGAAATTACATCCATATCACACTCTCAGTTACCAAGCCTCTCATGTTCCACTAAGTATTTAATATATTTATGCTGTTTAGCTACTTTTACTTTAACTTAACTTTTTTTGCACAGTGACTATTAAATCACCAAATATGTTGGCTGTAATATAAAACAAAATTTTATGCCTCTTATTTTAATATGGAAACATGCAAGCGGCTTATTACCAGGGAAGCATCAGTTCATATTGTGTAGAATTAGTGTGAAATTACAGCTGGCTCACGGATGTTTCTCTCTCAAGACTGTTGACAGTCAATAGCAGTACACAGCCGAAAGTGTACAACGGGATCTCAAAGAATGAAAATCTTCTACTGTTGTGTAACTTCATTTCTGTCCTAGTTGTAATCTCTCAGTATTCTGGCATCCCAATTGCTCTGGGGTACCTACTGAATGTCTGCATCTATTCTGTCCTTTGACACAAATTGTTCATATTGTTGTCGTCAGTCAATGCAAATGACTGTCAAATGTTTGTAAAAGTCCAGGTTTTTTTCTCTTCCTCTAGGATTGCGGAGAAAAATAGAAAGTATGAGAGGCAGATGGGTTTGCCTAAATGTGGCAATAAAGCAGTAACACAATTGTAAATGCAGAAAAAAAGCAGTAACAAAATGCTGGGAATCTAAAAAATGTAGTTTAGTCAAATATTTATGATTTTATTTTGTTGTATTTTTCATCATTGTGTGTTTTTTGGGCAGTTCTGTATGCTTTGTCTTTTTGTTTTTTTTTCTGAGAAATGGATTGTGATTTTCTTTTCCCAACTACAGAGGAAGTTGTTCTTCGGAACGGCAATCTGAATTCTCATATTTCTGTCACGTAGAGAGTTATCCCGAGGCATTGCTGCTCTCCAGCAGGCAGTACAACTATCCTTTGCAGTACATGGAATAAGCTTGCTTCCCTCCAGAGAAAGGCAAGCATTGTTCCGCCAGAGCTTTGTTTGAAAAGGGCAGTCAGAAGTCTTATCAGTGCCGTGTGAGGGAACTAATGGAGACAGATGCCCGAAACTGTTTGCTTAATTCCATGCTCACTGGTAATTATAGCCTCCTTTCATCCAGGACTCGCTCTCTGACCCGATGTGTCTCTATGACAGCGCGTTCGCGGTGGAGTGTTCGTGTTGGGTCTGAGAGCAGCTGTGAATGTTCTCCTTTCTGTCGCACTCTCCCCCACTCCACAGGTTCTCCCCCAGCCAGCGGCACTGGCACCCTGCAGATCTACCTGATCGATGTGAATGATAACGCCCCTGCACTGCTGCCCAAAGAGGCACAGATCTGCGAGAGGATCAACACAAACTCCATTAACATCACTGCAGCAGACGCTGACATGGAACCCAATGTGGGCCCCTTCATCTTTGAGCTACCCACGTTCCCCCCCAGTGTCCGGCGAAACTGGACCATCTCCCGCCTGAATGGTGAGGGCCTCCACCTGTGTGAATGCTCTCAGCAGCAGGCTCACCACCAATCAGCCACCAAGCAGAACATGGGCCATATTTATAAAGCAGCTAAGGGCTGGAATGCTGATCTGGAATCAGTCTCTCCCTGTCTATATCCCAATTTTTTAAATTATGAAATACAAGTTCTAACTGATTCTAAGTCAACACTGCTACTCTGAGTTGCTACATGAAGACAGGCATATGGTTGAACGATTCTAACCTCAAAGGCCCAGTGTGGATGTTGGTTTTTGTTTCCAACAAATACTCTGGCTCATTTAGCTAATTAGTTGTAAACATCAACAATAGTGCACTTGTAAATATGAGCCCTGAAAAATGTTTTGTATAGGAACACAAGAACTTTAACTGTCATTCATTAGCTTGCCAAGAAATTCAGCAGAAATGTTACATCACACACATAATTATGGAAATAAAATAATAAAGCACTGAAGTTGGCAAGAAATCACGACACAAAAAGTGCCCTTTGTGCCCATCCCTACTTTAGATGTAGTCGTCGTGGTGTGTCTGCAGGGGACCCATGCAGGTAGGTCAGCGGTCTTTTAGGATGAAGCTCAAGTGGCAAACAGAATTTGGCAACTAAGTTCATTAACGTGACCACTTTCACATCTGGCCTACAGGTGACTATGCCCAGCTGAGCCTTCGGATCCAGTACCTGGAGTCAGGCGTGTATGAAGTGCCGGTTGTAGTGTCGGACTCAGGGAACCCACCCCTGTCTAACAGATCTGTCATCAAGGTGAAGGTGTGCCACTGCGATGAGAACGGAGAGTGCACGACCATCGGAGCTGTGGCAGCCGCCGGCCTGGGGACTGGAGCCATCATTGCCATACTCATCTGCATCATTATACTGCTCAGTGAGTGTGCTCAGGCACTTGTGTTCTCTCATACACACACACACACACACACACACACCCCAACAAAACACACAAACACACACAGACACACATCTATACATATACGTTCATTCATACAACAATGAACACACAAACGTTTGTAGATCACGCACATTGACATTCATACACACACAAGTATGTGAATACACACAGTGAAGAGACATTCACATTCCCAGACATTTATACATAAACACACATACATACACATGCACATTTACACACAAATACAAAAAATCATCCATGTACACATCCACATACCTATGAGCATATACATTCCTGCGCACACACGCACACACTCTTCCCTTGTGAACCACTGTACCAGCGCCACTGGAGCAGAGAGTGTGTTACAGACTCAGAAACACAGTGGCAAACAGTACTGCTGCCAGCACCCCTGTGGGCTGGGCACCATGCAAGCCTTTGTGCTCTCAGCCGGGGCTCCTCTGACTCTGGATTTGATACACTGTGAACCAAATCCCCCTAATTAATAGTGTCCCGCTTCCCACCAAGCGCATAAAAAACAAAAACAAAAAACTGTTTCCTTGTGTATCACTTGCAGTTATGTTTCTCTTACTACATACATCTATGACCACATACCTCATATTACATAGTATTAACAAAATAATGAGATGATACAGTTGAAGCCTTTTTTGTGATGTTATGAATATGCTATATTTAATGTATATATATTATACATGCAATAATACATTTATGTATAGTCATATAGTCATACTGTATATATATTTGTCTGCAGTGTTTTTGTGCGCAGTTTTTGTGGGTGCATTCACCTAATGATGTAGTGCGTTTGTGTTCCAGCCATGGTCCTCCTGTTCGTGGTGTGGATGAAGCGCAGGGAGAAGGAGCGTCAGACCAAACAGTTGCTGATCGACCCAGAAGATGACGTCCGAGACAATATACTGAAGTATGATGAGGAGGGTGGAGGAGAGGAGGACCAGGTCAGTCCAGTTCTGCTCTCTCTGTCTCTCTCATTCATTCACACACACACACACACACACACACACACACGAGTAGTAGCAGGTACAGCACATGTTTGTGATACAGCTGTGAGGCCATGGCTGGGTGCTATGAGTCCCAGTCAAGCCATTATGCCACATGACCAGAGGTCCACATTGGTGAGGCAATACTTAGCACAGCTGTGCTGTGGGACAATAGGGGCTGAGCTTGTCAAAATTCTCATTTTCATTACTTTTTGGTGGTGACACTTTGCATGCCAGGCAGCTTTGTGAGCTGATCACATATTAACTTTGTGTTCCTCCAAAGGAATGGTTATTATGTGATTAATGTCATATTTGCAGTATGGAAAAAGGCAACAGCTTGTGGCCTTGTGAATTGCAGAACCTACATGTCTGTCAGACTATAAGTGGGCCTAGCAGTGAACTGCATGTCAGTTTGGGTGGGATAAAGAGAGAAAAATTAAAAAGGTAATATAGAAGCCTCTTTGCTTGAAGCTCCCCCCCCCTCTCCCTTGGTTCCCTCTTTCTGTACACTCATCTCTCTGTCTCGCTCTCTAACAGGACTATGATCTGAGTCAGTTACAGCAGCCGGAGTCTTTGGAACACATCATCAGCAAGCCCCCGGGGGTTCGGCGGGTAGACGAGAGGCCTGTGGTCCCTGAGTCTCAGTACCCCATCCGGCCGGTCGTGCCTCATCCCGGAGACATCGGGGACTTCATCAATGAGGTACCCCACTATTCAATGCAGCCACAGTCACTCCACGGCTCTGTGTCCCACTGAACACGGTCCTTCTTTCAGCCTGCGCTGCTCACGCAGCACTCACACACAAGAGGTCAATTCCATTTCAGGTCAGTCAGTTCAAGAAAAGAACAGAAGAAATAAACAGGAATTCAAATTAATCTGAATATTTTTCAAAATCATGAACTGAATTTTTGAATTGAGTTTTATCAAACAAACGTTTATTAAACAAACCTGACCCTGACCTTGCTGGCAGCTGTGGTACCTCATTAAGGTGGGTGGCAAGGTGCCATATGAATATCCCTCTGGAGGAGCTCCTAATGAGCAACAGGTGAACCCCTCCCCAGGTCTGAGGCCACAAGCCTGTAAACTCTTACAGCCAAACAGTGTAGTGTGTCAGTGAGCAGTAGAATATATACATTTGAATTATCATATTACTCTCTGCTTCAATTTCTGAAGCCATTCTCCACAATGAGTTATTCCCAGGTTTCACTATTATACATCATTGTTTTGGGTGGGGCTCTGTGCATTTTCTGTCTTGTGAATTTAAATATTATAGTATGACACCTCAAAAACAAGACAGAATTGTTCTGATGTTCAAGACCAACATATTAATAATGATCTTTGTCCGCAGTGGCCCATTGGTAACCTGGTACTTCTCATTCTTCCACCCTCCGCAGGGTCTGAGGGCAGCAGACAATGACCCTACAGCACCGCCCTACGACTCGCTGCTGGTGTTCGACTATGAGGGCAGCGGCTCCACCGCTGGCTCGGTCAGCTCCCTCAACTCATCCAGCACTGGTGACCAGGACTACGACTATCTCAATGACTGGGGGCCACGCTTCAAAAAGCTGGCCGACATGTACGGGGGTGGGGATGATGACTAGGCCCTCCCCCCAACCATGACCACCATTCCCAGCCCCTTCCCCCCACTCTCCGGGGGGCCTATTCCCCTGACGACACTCTTCAACCACAGGCAGAACCCGAAATCCACCCCACCAAACTGCAGCACCAGTGAGGACTGTACAAAGAGGCAGCTTTGTAACCTAGCCCCCTCCTGCAGACAGTATTCAAGACACTTACCTTTCTTTTTTTCTTTCCTTTTTTACATACTTTTAATTTGCGGCGAGGCTTTGGTTTTAACTTTGTTTTTTGTTTTTTTTTTAAATAGGTTTACTTTATCGCTCTGCTTAAACAAATACAAGCTGTCTACTAGCATGGTAAAGAGAATCGCTTCTCGTCTTCAGCCCTAGCGTTCCACTCCATTGCAGACAGCCAGGGAACACCTTTATCCTTTCGTCACTAAAGAGGGTGAGAAAAGGCCTTCTTTCTTAACTTGAATTCTTAGAACAGAAGCACTGTTGTTATAAAAGTGCCTTTTGTGGTGCATTTTATTGGATTCCCTCTATCTCAGGATTGGTTGCTATTAGAATGGCTGTGTCCAACACACTCTTTCACCCTCCCCTGCCTCCCACACCCCACTTCACACTAGTATAACCTTAAAAAGCCCAGTCAGCAACGTGATGAAAGCCAAAATGTAAAAAATATAATATCCATTTGAATTTTCCCTTTTAAAAAACATGGGCTGAGGGTTATTTCTATATAGAGACACAGAACATGATGTTTGTGGAAGTCATACAATTAATGTATATTTCAGTGTTAGCCAATAAATATTCATACTGGCTCATCCAAACTCAGAAATGTAGCCATATTATGGGTAAGGCTAACCTGGCCAGTGAAAGTGTGATTCAGATTTAATGATGGTAATATTGTAAATTAATAGGGACTTGCAACAAAACAAAAGCACTGTTGTATTGAATTCTGGCTGCAGGTGAGTTTGAATGGCCATCGGTTTCTTGTATCTCTGTTGCTTTGCTTTTGAGGCTCATTATAGCCTAAGTGAGCGCATACTTGAGGGGGAGGAGCAATGTGTTAGCACATGTAGCTCTATTTGAAGGCTTGAAATAGGTTGTAAATGAGTAGAAAAGAGGGTACCTTTTGTATGAAACTTTTTTCTCTTTTATTTGATAATGAGGAAAAAATGCATGGTTTCCCCACCCCAAAAATATTCGACATGGCATTTGATACTCAAAGGCAAGATCAGTCAATGTGGTTGTGGTATATAAACTGTAAAAATACAAAAATGTGTAAAATAACTATTTTTGAAGTGATAGAAAACTGCAAGATAGTTAATATCAGTGCCATTTCCACCTCTACAAACAGGGAGAATGACTTGATGACTCAGCTTCAACTTTTCCTTGGATATTGTAGGCATCTTTTCATTTTTTGCAAGATTTGTTCAAGTGGTGTAAAAGTCTTATTTTGATATGCTTCTACTAATGCAATACCATTTCTGGTCCTGGACACATATCTTGTCAAAAGGTGGGAGGAATTGGGAGGTATTACAGTCATTGATGGTGATAGTGTTCTTCTTTCACCCTCATCCATCTAAATACTGAATATGTGTGTTAGAAAATAAAAAATGAAAAACTGCACTTTATTTTCAAATCATGGCAGTTTTTATTAACTAATGCTCTATCTCACCAGTACTACAGTACCCATTACAGAACCCATAAAGAATCATTCAGCTGTCTCACTTAGACTACAGTACCCATAAAGAATCATGAAGCTGTCTCACAAGGACTACATCATCCATAAAGAATCGTTCAGATGTCTCACTAGGACTACAGTACTCATAGAGGGTCATTCATTTCTGTCTCAGTAGGATCGTAGTGCCCCATCAAGAGCCATTCTGTTTTCCCTCACTACAAATACAATAAAGAGCCATTCTGAAAATGTAGAGCTCCATACCTAGTGAGCTGTGGTGAAAAGGAGAGAAGAGAGATAAGACTGAGGCGCTGTAACTATATGATATGCAAACTGTCTATGCCTTTCCATTTCGAGTCTTGTGCTTACCCTCCAGCAAATTAATTCCTTCTATCTTTCTCACTCTCATTCCATCCTGTTGTTCCCGCCACTATCCACAAATGAAAATTGAGCTCCAGCTAAGGTCTGGTTTGAATATTCTCCTAGAGTGGATGGAAGAATAGAGATGGCTGAGAAAGCTAAAAATACAGGAACTACCCAGTATCCTTTTCCACCCGTGTTTTGGCATTTCTGCACATGATTTTCAAGTGAGTTTTTGTACAATGATGTTGGTTCAACCATGATGATCTGTATGATATCGACCTCCCTCAGTGAGTAGGGAGCCGAAACAAGGCTCAGGCACTGAGAAGCACTGATGCTCCTCCCGGGCTGAAGAGGGATAACCAGAAGTTTCTCTTTCCAGCACAGCAGCTTCAATTAGGACCACAGAGGAAAGGGGGATTTATCCTACTCAGAGTTTATCTATCAATTAAGCCCTTGATTAATCCCCTGGGAAAATCCTTTTAATGAAAGTGGCCTCTGATTGGCTGGCGAGAGGAAATCCGGACAGCGGACTCAACTATAAGGCCTCAGCGTCTCTTTTTAGAAATCTGCTTATTAATGAGAAACAGATGGGGGTAACCTAACTGAGCAGAAGGAGAAAGCAGAGAATGTGTTAGGCAAGGTCTGCTTGAGGAAGCAGCTCAACCTTGGAGAGGTGGGGCCCTCAAGGAGCTTAAGGAGCCTCACTAATAAAGCACCGTAAGGAAGGGAGACAGGCCCCAAGACACTGCTCTCACCTTTCAGCATGCAAAAACACTGGACTGGGCAGATTACAGCCACTGCATGTCCAGAGTAGCTTGAAAGACAGGAAGTGGAGAAAAACCAGTGAAACAGTTTCGCTTATTGGGTTTTAGTTGTTTTCCACTTTCATTTTCTACAAACACATGTACAGGGTAAATACTTCTCTTGCTTTTCATACATTAATTACATCTTAAAACAAAACATTGTTTTGTGTGTGTGTGTGTATATATATATATACAAATACTTATATATACTTTTTACGCATTCCATAGCCTTTTTTTCCATTATTTTGTACATACTCGAAGACATCCTTTTTGATTTGTGCTGTGTTTGCTTTTTGTTTTTAAATAGCAAACATGTTTTTAACCCAGAATTTGGGATAAATACTCGTAGATACAGACATACTATGAGTATGTGTCATACTCTCTGTTTTTCTTAGTGGTGGGTACAATGTTTGCATTCCTACCATGGCAGAGTGTCATGGTACAGAGTTCTGGCACTCTCTATAGCTTACTTACCTTGCTGCTATTTTGACAGGCCTTTTCATTATTATTCTGCCACACCATGCATTGTGTAAAGCCCAGTGGTTGTTCATATTTATGCAGTGGAAGTTACATCTGAATGTCCACAGGCACTCTTTAGGGTACGTGTACTGGGCCACAAATGAGAACGAGGGATATAACTACAACCCCTCAAAAATACAAAAAAAAGCCTTCAGGATTGAACACTTTTCCATTTCAACAAGAGGAGAACATCCTCTCCACTCACACAAAGACACACACACACCAAACACCATGACCACACAAACTCATCAAGTCCTTCCTTCCCCTAACCCAAGATCGCAGTTTCAACTGAGTAAGCCATATTGATTTTAAAAAATAGCTTCTTTTCATTGACTAACATTACTAATATGTATTCTGCTTTAATTATGTTTTGTTGTGTATCTGACCACCCAACCTGAAAAAACGCAGTGCCCTTTAATAGCTAAATGTCTAAAGCTCATGCCTAAATGAAGACATTTTTCATTGCAGTGTTGCTTTGCTCAGAGACAGAAATAGAATTGGTTCTAGTAATTGTACCGCATGTCTTCTTTGATGATTTTTGCTGTCATGTAACACCTTGCTCTCGTGAAAGAAAAAAACAAAATACTTAACTTCATTAGCAAGTACCCTTGAAGAAAATTACATCTTTGCATTTGACCAATAGCAAACCTGTATATGGGTATATTTGATTTTGATTATTTTTTAACACCTTTTTAACACTTCATCCCTTCCACCAGACCCCAGCAGTTGATTTTTATGTTACAGATTAAAGGATAATTGGCTGGCTTGCTGACTTTGTTTGCACAACAGCCTGTTATTCTTTGAACTGTCAATCACAGTCTTTCATCACACACTAATTACTGTAACAATTATCGCAACTATAATTGTGTTCATGTTGTGAACACTACACACAAAAGAGAAGGGCTAACCTTTACCTTCTCTAATGAACACAATCACTTACAAGTCTTTGGGTGCTCCATTCAGGTTAATGACCTGTCCACTGGGGAAAACAGCAGGGGGCCAAAATCAGATTCCTTTTCTCAAATATAAAAACGTGTGATTTAAGCAAATCCATTTGCCATAACCACATATATGTGTACTATAATTGTCATTTGCAGAGGCACACGAAACAGGCAAAGTGATGGATTTAACCGACATCTACTGGCTTGTTTTGAGCTGGTGGGTGTAACCTTTTTCTCACCTGGGTGGGACTTCTTTTCATTGTCCTCTCTGTAACCGTTCTTAAGAGTCTAAGCTGAGTGCAAAGGAGTAATGCAATTATGCCTTTGCCCTTGTGATTTAACAAGGAGTACGTAGTGCTACCAGCTGTTGCTGTGTCCTCTCTACATGGCACAGTAGTGCTGTCTGTCTGTGGTGCTAGACTTCTGTGTGTATGTGCTTGTGTGTACGTGAAATGCTCAACAGCGCCCCCCAATGCCCACCGCAAGGTTTGCACACATTCAGTTTCCCAGGAACCCCCCTCCAGAGTGATGTTGGCCTTTTGAAAGTAGGGCAAAGTTACTTTGCAGAAGACTGCAAATCCTGTAAAAGCTTATACAAGCCCATGGAGTGTGCAGAATATTAAACAGGAAACTTCAAACGGGGTAAGGTTAGCATTAAGGTAAACTTTACAAAGATAAAAAAAAGATTGTCTAATTGGAGTCACCCAATGTAACTCACTTTTGTGTGTACATAATGTAGTAATTGCTTGAAGCTAAACAGATCAAGTTAGGCAAAGTATACATGTACAATTGGAGCTTTTTTGCATGTCTTTTTATAACAGACAGTTATATAGTAATTATTATACTGAAAATTTTAAAAACTGTAGCAGCCCGCATGACAGTGGTTGTTTTCCAGAAGGAATTCTGGTGTGTACCATACTCACACTAAGAAAACAGAAAAAATTCATAAAGATAAAAAGTAAAAAAAAAATCATTGCACAGTTAACAAGTTAAATACTTTTTTGTAAACTGTCAACAGCACAAATATTTTGTATTGTTGTTTGTACCATTTTGTACCAAAAAAGAAAAAAAAATCAAAAAAAGGGAAGTTTTTTTTTGTTTGTTTTAAGCGTGTGTTTCTAGTGCCACTGCGGTCTTGGTTCCAAATACATAAACAGCCTTGCTGAATAATCGTGTAAAATAAAACTGAACTGGTGACCTTATGCCAGCTCCCCTGTGTTATAAATAAAGTCCCCCTCCTTTTAAAATGCTCGGCTTGTCTGTTCATTTTCCTCCAGGATCTTCAATAAAGGTGCAAATCACATGGGACATTCAGGGGTGGGGCAGGGGGGCCGGGTGTGTGGGGGTGACAGTCCTATTTGAAAATGACTTGGGCCATGTTGTCAGGGGGGCTTAATCCACTGTCTTTAATGCAGTGCTGATGGAGTGCTTTTGAAGTGTGACTTAAGCAAACAGCACATGAAGCCTGACTGCTGGCTCAGTGATTCTTGCTGCTTTGGTGCATTGTTGTGAAACATCTGTGATCACAGACATGTGAATCGAGTTGTTCTTGGCCATGAATGCACCTTTTGCCATGCTAAACGATACTCCCACCATACTGACTCCACCCTCAAGTCCAACCATGACACAGCTGCACAGCGTCAGCCACTATGTCTCAACACAAGGCCTTGATGAAACATGCATTGTAAACCGTTCAACTCTTCAGATTCCAGTAAAATTTGAAGACAATGGATCATATAATGAAACAAAACCCAATGCCACACTACACAATGGTTGGATCCAAACCAACATTTGCCCTTAACTTTAAATAGCAATCACATTTAAGTAAAATATTATATAAACATCATATATGGTTTTTGTCTTTTTAATATTTCACTTAAATGTGTAAAAAAGCTGTTGTGGAAAAATTCCAGATGTCACTTTATTTTGATATGTTAGACACTGAATACTATATTCATTCATGATATAATGAAATTTTCACGCACTAAACATTTTCCTTCTATTTGTATTTCTACTCTTAAATGTGCTGTTTTTTTGTTTTGTTTTTGGTGAAGCTATGAATATGTCATATACCAGGCTTTGAGCAAACTCTGGAAATATTAAGTCCTCTGCCTAGTACATAATACATTTTTCATACAAATGAGATGTTGTTTAACTGATTCAGAAATGATGGAAACTCAAAACTGGCAGATTAAGTTGCTCAGTGCGCAGCATGGGGAGATATCCCAGGTCAGTTTGCTATGCCTAAAACAGGAAAGCATATGGCATTCATTGCTATGTTCCAAATACTAAGGACACAGACAGAAAATCTTAATAAAAAATACTGTAAGAAGCCCACACACTCCCACACACCAGGAAAGCAAAGCTAATTCGCATATGAATTTGTGTGACTATTTCAGTAGTTTCTACATTAAAAAGCTGAATACTAATCAACTTCCCATGACAGTAGTTTGACATTAATTATATGTACAATTTGTTCATGTAAAACCTTATCCTGCAAAATTGATCTATATTTATAGATTAAATTATTTTATTGCCATCATGTTAATATATTGTTATTGCTCATATTTAACATCCTAAAATATGGTATCCAGAGAGCTTTTAAGTACATGATTAAACCATTGGGAACATGAATGTAGAAAAAATTGTTATCCTGTAAATTATTTCTGTTTGACTAAAATATATTGTTTTTTCCTGCCTGTTTTCATTATAATGCATCATATTACATTACACATTTTAATTATAATATATGATGTGCTGCCAGTCAACACTAATGTATACCTCAAAAAAGGGGAAAAAGAAAAGGATGGACTTTGTAATTGTAGTTATTTGCATTTGATCAAATGTCTGGCTCCGTGAATGGAGTAACCCTCACCTTGATGTAAACCTTTACAAACTGCCTGATTAATGAATCTTGGGAATCAACTTCATCTGCATAGACACTTATGCTTATCATGCAGTCTCAGAGTGCATGTCTTGGATTTTGAACTGCCATGACTAAAACCCTATCAATCTTGATGATGTTGCTGTGATTCCCACTCACCATGTTCCCTTTAGTGTTTATCTGACTCCTGATTTTTTTAATCAAATTTCTTGTAATACTATTCTCATTTGTCAGTTTTCTAAATGTGTATTACATTCCAGCAAAAATGATCAATATTGAAAAATAACAAAGGAGTGAGTAATGTTATTACAACATCAGGTCAATAAGTACCAGGGACTTGTTACATTAAGTCAGTTTTCTGTCATAATAGCAGCATTTTCAATTAAATACCTCAATATTTAATACTTCCATTAAACCAAAGAAACCACTCATCCACTGTATTATCCAGGTAAATAAACACTGAGGAAATATTACAAATTAAAGTGCAGTTCCACACATGAATTACAGACGAGATTTGCAACAAATTAAACATTACAATGTTATTGACCAGTCTGGGACAAAATTTCATCTATTAATTAACACCTTACAACAGAAATCGCAGATATACTCGTCTATCCCCTTAAATCACTATGAGGACTATCACTATCAACATGTTGCAAATATGAAATAACTCAGAATGAGATTTAACAATGAAACAAATAATCAAAGTTTTAGTGAAACTAAAGCAATTTCCAGGATAAATGCAGTTAAGTTTATTTAAAAATAGTAAAAAAAAGTGTATCTACAAAATAATAGTCTTTGTGTTACTGTGTTTTTATCTGGTCACACCGCTCTCAACTCTGAGTAAATACAGAAATTCTATCTGTTGAATATGAAGGGTTATTCCTGTTTTTGCATATGCAGGCCATTCTCTGCATAGACACAAACTGCAGTATAACCAACTAAGGTATAATCATATAACCATATTCCCGATCACATCTGTTTTAAATTACTACTTTTTTAATATTACATTCTAAAACTAAGTATTATCTTGTGTACATTATGACCCAGTGTCCTTCTGGTCATGCTTTTGAGGGTAATGGAGTGAACAGATTCTAATAATGTTGTGCAAAGGCTATTTTCTAGGCTGCCTCTCCACAGAATGGACACATGTCCAGGACGATGCTCTCACTAAGTCTTAAAGGGCATAAGCAGAGTAGCTTTGTATAGATTCAAGCAGTGGCAGAGGTAATGTGTTATGTAACGTACTGTAGACACAGTTGATCAAAAGCTGTGGAGCTAAACTGTAGTGCCTTGATTTCTTTTGATCAATAATACACAGTTATAGCAAGGATTCCTCAATATTCTCCTATACGGGGCTTTGTTAATGTATTCACTCAGGCCTCGGTAGCAACCACTCCATGTACATCAAAGATTAGCGACTCTGGCATGACACTGATCCCCCCGAATTAAAAAAAAGCCCAAATGTCTTAAAAATTTCTGTTGTGAAAGAATAAACCTGCTGTTCTGATGATATTCTGAGTTTATAACTTTGATTTGCCCTCTCATGAGCCAGCTTCAACACAATACTAATGGTCAGCTCACACTATAAAACAACTTTTTTCATAAATATTAGGGATCAACATAGCTCGCAATAGACGGCAAAAGGTCATATTCTGTCTGTGCCAACACTGTCTCTGCCATAGACTGTCCGTGCATTTACCCGGAGGTGAGCTCTGTTGTAACCTACTGTTTTTTCCCCTCTCTCCCCCACACTCACTAATGTCTCCAGTGGCAGATTGGAGTCATGTGTAATGATTATGATTATATCTTTCCAACTTTTTGCACAAAGTAAATATAATCTCAGTGCTCAGTTGAAGATATTGAAGGAGACTAAGGCGCTCTGAAATTTGTCGGCTAGCTATCCCTTATTAGCTGCTGGGGAAAATCTCACAGTGATGAAAATAATCACTGATGAGACATGACATTTAAGTTAATCTCTGGGGTGGAGCTCATCCATGAGATTATTCTTCCTTTCTTTCATGTAACCTCGATATTGGGAATTCAAAGTAGTACCAGATTTATAGGTGGATTCAAAGTGAAAATGACTGTATTTTTATACTATATTACACAGCAGCCCTGGGCAGAATACCCAATTCTTGAATGACTTTAACTCTTTATAGACCATTATTAAATAAGATAGTATTTTCACAAATATTCATCTCTCATTTAATTTGACATCTTGATATGGGGCTTTTTCCTCTAACAATTTCAATAGATCTTCAAGAGTGAATTAAAGTGGTCTTAGCAAATAGAGTTAGTTTTTTGAATACAAAAATTTGACCTTGGTCTGTGTGTAGGCATAGTGGTAGAGTTGTGTCATGTGTGGGCATATTGACCCAGGTCTGGTACACAGACATGACCTGAAATATCATGTTACCCTATCCTTTTCATCTGGCTATTCCAGCATTTGGCAATTTTGCCACATTTGTTCCTCACACGTCAGATCCCAGTAACCCACACCCACTATGTTTGGCTCACACCGTAGCTGCCAGACCCTATTTCCTCATTAACTATGAATGCTTAACTCCTGCAGACTCAGTTGTTCGCGCCTCTGATGTTTCAGAGTGCCCGCGTATTGCTGCGCAGCATAGCACATCGTCCCTTTCCATCAGCGGCGCCTCCACCCTCATGCCTCCTGTGCTGTGGAAACATGTTCCTTTGGAGGAAAAGGTTATTACGCTCCTCTAGGCTGCTCCTACACGCTTTATTCATTATTCATGTCTGTTTCTCTCCCTGATGTGGGGTTATTGATCTGTCTGTATTTCCTGCTTGATCTTTCTCTTGCTCTCTTACGCTCGCCCATCTTCCCTCTCTTTCTCCCTAATTTTATCCGCCATCTCTCTCCTCCTGTCTTTCCCATTCATATTCCCACTGTTGTTTATCCCCCTGACCTGCCCTCTCTCACTTACTGCTCCCTAGCAGGACAGGGAATATGGCTCAGAATCCATTCCTCCTAGGAGGACCCATTCTTAGAGCGCAGGCCCTCTGGCCTGCCACTATTCCATAGGGATCTTGAGAAGCTGTGAAAATTAAAAGCTCTATTTCATGGACCTACAATGTACTCTTCACTTAAGCAGTAGCTTAGTTTTGTGATTTGTACACTTGCACAATGCTAGAAATTCACAACATACCTTGTACCCTCAGGCCTGAAATTAATTGTATCTTATCAAGAACCCAATCACATTTAATTGTCAAGATTTACGAAAACAATTTCCCCACACTCTCTCTGCAACAGACTACAAAGTTCATCGAAATCACTAATCTCCATTAAGGCCCCGCCAAACAACTTGCTGATGTTAATCTTAGAACCGAACCATGCCATTTCAAAAATGACTTTCTCAAGCATTCATGCATAGCCAGCCTTTTTTCTCTATAATTAGATATAAACAATCTGTTTTGTGTTCAAATTATGGCTTGCATTCTTAGTTTAATTATTAGAAATCAATGGTAAAAAATAGTCACTCAGTCGCAAAGGGACAAAAATTACAGAGGGTTAATAATCTCTCCTATGTCTACTTTTTATTATGAATTGAAAACCTTCACCAAGGCTGTATTGTTCAGAGAATGATATAAAAAGTTTTCATTGATTTCATGGTTCTCAGTTAGCATGGGGATTTATTGCAAAGCTTGGCTGTGCATGGGCACAAAGCTTTTGGTGGACAGAAAGCCTGAATGTCAGAGAGAATGGGGAATGCTTCATACCAAAGGAGCGCTGCTCTTTCACCCTTAGGTCAGGGAACAATTTGGCACCAACTGGCACACTGCCCTCAGGGCCTCTGTGACAGTAGCATTCAGAGGGAAGAACCAGTGGACAGAATATTTACAGTCAAGAATTCAGACCTCAGATCGTACTGTATACATTTACATTTTCTTTGAGTACTATTTCTTTTGTAACCATTCAAACATTTTATTTCACCAGCACTTATTTAATACAATGCCACTCAAAAAGCTTGCATCAAAAAGATAATATGCATGGCTATACTGTTACACAAGCCAATTTCAAGGAATGTGTAGCTGTAGTTGTTGCAGTTTTATACAGGTAAAAAATTTTCATTTTCATTGCACATTAGACAATTGCACATTTCATCATGTTCACAATTGCCGAACCGAAAAATACCTTGCAGTGTCACTGAATACCTTTTGTGGATTCCTTTTTATCCTTGATTTTTTTATTATTATTCTTTTGTCAAATTCTACTCAACTGTAGCAAACCTAAATTTCCTTTATCTCTATTTTCGCAGTGGAGGGAGTGAACTAGCCATTTCCTTTTCAAGGGTACAGGGTTAACATTCAAAAGTACCCTTACCTAAAAGAAAACCAGCGCTCACATTTGTTCTAATTGATCTTTGTCAGCAGTACCCATGGTGCATTTCACCTGGGCTCTGTCCTCATTCTGCTCTATGGATACAACAACTACAATAAAAAGCTTGGGAACATTGGAAACATTGTGGGGCAGTGCCACTAAAATTAATTGGGAAGAACCCAGTGGTGAGAGTAAGCATTCTAACTGCTCAAATAAACCAGGTATATGATCTAATTAGTGAAATCACCTGTCTAGGGTTTTTCTCATTTCATAACCACCAGGATGGACTCAAACACCTTCCATGGTCACCCCAATAACCAGATCTAAACATCATTTAAACCTTATAGGAAGTTCTGGAATGTAGAGTAAGGTGCAGATTTCCACCTCTTTCATTTCTCAAAGACCTGAAGGTTCTTTTCTTCTTTAAAAATGAACCCAAAGCCCACAAAAAACAGTTTAAAGAATGTATCAGCTGTCTGAGAGAGACAGAAGCAGTTCTGAAGGCACAAGGCCAACAAACGCCATATTAGTTTATATTCAAATTTATCTTAGCGTTTGTTCACCCTGCACAAATACAAACATATACATATGCATGTGAGCATGTGTGCATTTGGACAGACAAGAAGTTAAAAAAATAATAATAAATAAATAATAATAATAATAATAATAATAAAAAGCCCCATCAACTCACAGTTATTGAAAACCCTTCCACAAATGTTTATACAGTCGCCTAATCCAAAGGTTTTGTATCCGTGGTTTTGACCAACCACGGTTCGAAAATATTTTTAAAAAATTCAGAATATTCTCAAAAAAGAACATTTGAAATTCCCGCACACAACATAAGATAGAATACAGTAGTTATTATGATATGCATGGGTTGTAGCAGTTCTTGGTAGTAAATATAGGTGGGGTTTAAAGTAATGAACATGTATAGGGTAAATTACGTCATTTAAATATGTGCCCTGAGCATCCGTGGTTTTTACAAATCCGTGGTGGTCCTGGAACCACATACCCACTGATAAGGTGGGCTGACTGTATATTAAAACTGATTTGATTGTGCCTAGAGAAATTCTCGTGGATTTGAGGTGATATGATGAACATTAGAGCTGAGGCATATTGAATCTAAAACTAGTAGATGCTTTTTTACAAAAGGTACCTTTATTACACATAAAATGTGTATGTCTTTTTATGCATCAGCGTGGAAAAATATGTTAAGGTTTGGCACAGCATTGCATAAACACACAAAAATGAAATCCTTTGCTTTTGTTTGACCTCTAAGCAAATGCTTTCAGTCCTGCTGGTCAATGAAATAGCTGCGCAGCACATCTTTTCTGCATTGATCTACTTGTCAGAGGACTTCAATGTACAAGCAAGCAGAATATTTACTCGATCCATTCTGGAGGCATTCTGTACAAAAGACCTACCCAGGTCAGGCAAAGAATCTCCCAATGCCCTTCATCAATACCATTATGAGGCCTGATATCTTAAATACATTCAAGCAGCACCTTACACCATATGAAATCAGAGATTGGACAGTGGGGGATCCACTGTGAGATTAAAAGAATAGATGTAGCCAGCATAGATGAGCTCTATTCATAAAAATGCCAGGGCTGACAGAATGATTCTTTAAAGAAAAAAATCATAAAAGATAAAACTGCCACAGCAACTGATTAAAAAAAAAGCTTTGCTGATATGGTAGTGCCAGAGTCAATAGCAGACAGCTCAGTTGTATAGATTGCTGAGCTGAGGGAAAAAGACAAAAACATCACAACCTCCTATTAAATTCCCACATATGCTCTGCATGACACAAATGCATTAACAACACCAGTTCCTGCTCCCATTTAATTTAATTTATTTATTTATTTTTCGCTGAACCAGGACACCAATAGTTTGGAGACATTTCAATAATGTGAAGGCCCAAGGCAAGAGCAATAAAGGGGCAATTCCATCTACCACTGAGCATTTAAACTCCACTGATAAAAGATTCTGGAATATAAAACAGCGATGCTGAAAAACAGCAGGTGACATGCAGATCTGCTGGCACAGTTGCACATCAAATGAGGTAAGTTGTGGAGAGGGAGAGTGATTTCTGCACTTTCCAATCTTGTTATTTTTTACCATCTGCTGTCAGCCTCTGCTGTCAAGAGGCCCTACCTGCGTCTGCTCCAAGCAAACAATTGCTTGTGCTCCCTTCTCAAAGAGGTCCGAGCACTCTGAATGGATGGAGGAATTAAATAAAAACACAGGTAAGCAAATAAACGGTGACAGATACTTTTATTTGCATTTGCTTCTCTATTCAACCTCCAGTACTCATGAGTTCAGTTGGACCAAAAACTAACTCTTGGGATTTATTTGGGGATATTGCTTTATTCAAGGAGAAGCGCAGTTCATTTTCTGGGATGAAATATTAACTTGTAGTAAACAGAGCAGTTTTCTCTTTTGGCAGTATGCTCTGCGCTTTTTATTAGTAAATTTGAATGAAACAAAAATGTGTATATTTTCTGAACATTTTTATTAGGAAGCTGGAACTGAATAAAAACTAGGCTTTCAACTCATTTAACTAACTTCTGAAACTTGATCAACAAATTCTAAAGCAGGTGCAGTGCATTTTTTGTTTAACAGTATTACACCTGTAATATAAAAGTGACAGCACTACAAATGCCATTTTAAATGATTTAATATTGAACTGTTTTTTTTTTAATGGGGTTACATGAACTACAGTATGATCAATTGCTACAGCAAAGATTACACTGTGTTGCTATCAGAGATTAGAATCTATGGAGAAGAGCCTGTTCTTGGGTGAGAACATGTCCTTCCTCGTTAACCCTGCTTCCCGAGAGCCCTGGTGTGGATTGCCTGGGAGCAAGTTGCCTGTGAACGCATATTAAGAGGCCAACAGACTATTAACCTCCAAGTCAATACTTCACAGGTCCAGGCCCAGATGCAAACCCCTACAACTGAGAGAAAGAGAGAGAGAAAGTGAGGATGATGAACACTCCACACATTATCATTAATGCTACCATTATGCCACGTGGGTCATGGATCCTTGTAGAATTAATGGGTGTCCATGAAATCTTGACAATTGAAAACATGCCTGAAATCAGAGGGGAAAGGAAACATTCTTCATGTATGTGAAGTGTGCTCCATGTAAACTGTTTTTACAGTTTCAATAAAAATCTGCCGATGGCTTGGTCATTACCCAAACATGAAACAAATGCACCTTTTTGCATATGTTTAACAAAAATATGAATCTAGTCAGTTCAGACTATTATGTACAGCAGAAAAACAAACTAAGCTGCAGTTTACATATACCTAAACACAGACGACTATGCAGCTAGATAGATACCATTCAAAAACATATAACCCACACCAAAAAAAAAGAAATCTTGTTTAGAAAAAAAAAAAGTGTGGTTCTCATCCTGTATGACTGAAAGCAGGCCACTTTCTTCACGCACCAAATGGTCCAAGGACACCTTTTTTCAGTAGCGTCAGCGGTCACTCTCAGCAACCCACGGCATGGTCTACATGAAACAAAGACTGAGGGTGACTTGCCGCCAAGCACAGAGTATTCAGTCCCATGAGTTTTGCACTGTATATAATTCTTCCCCACATCCTATCTGTAATTGCTAAATAATCTCTCTCAAACTGTTACTTTTTACCATTTCAGGAAGGTACAAAATTTCCCCATATTGCAGTGACCTCTTCAAGCTTATGAACTAATGTGACATGCAGCTCCTGGTCTAAACATCATGGCCTACATATGTTTAATGATGACTCTCAATTGTAGCTGGAATGACTGCAGACCGACTTCCTTACAAAGCCAAATCTTTATTCACCTGTGGCCTTACTCTTATGAAACTCTAGCCAGGTTCACTCAGTAACTACTGAAGTACAGGATGTCTGTTTTGGCACTGCCATTAATATCTCAGTGATTCTTTGTCCTTAAAAGAACTGGACTGCATTGCCCTTCGTTGGTTGTATATAAAGAATATGTACATCATTTCTTTCAAGGAAGCCCTCAAGAAAGTGGTCAACAGAGAATCCTAAGGAGCAGCAAGACACAAAAGGCATGAGGACTAAATCTGAGGAGAGCAGAGCACTTGCTGAAACACAGATATCATATGCATGTTTGTGCGAGTTTGCATGTGTATACATATGTGTGTATATTTGTATGAGTAGGTATGTCTCTATGCGTTTTATAGAGCCAGTGGCTGTATACAGAATTCCTCCCATCCGTTGGCTCCCCTTGGACTAACATTCTAAACTAACATTGACATCTCATTACAATCAGTAACAGATATTTTTTGAAAGTAACATCAAATGCCATCCCCATTCACACTGGCTTGAGTCGCCATCTTAATTAAATTCAATTCAATTTCCATTCAATTTTATTTGTATAGCGCTTTTTACAACAAGTTGTCACAAAGCAGATCTCTGGCCTGAAAAAACCTCACAGCAAGCCAAAGCAACAGTAGCAAAAACTCATGCTCAAGAAACCTTGAGCAGAAACTGGCTCAGAGGGGGAGCCCATCTGCTTCTGGCCAGATTACAATGGGTAAACAGAAGAGTGGAGATGGCTGACATAACTCTTACTGACTCTGAGTGAAATGATGATTGAAGTAATAATAGGAACATCAAGCACAATAACAGTGATAATAACAGTTTAGGTAGAATAACCAGATTTGTAGTAGAACAATAAATATGGTAAGCAGGGTCCAGTTCTTGGCACAGGGAGTGATGAGAGGGACAGGAAGATAGCTGAGCCAGGCCTGGGCTGTGGGGTTTGGGCTTCAGCTCCGGGCAGGGGCCCAGAGCAGGGGGAGCAAAAAAAGGTAAACTGTTGATTAGTGGATGGTAAAATTCATGAAGGGAAAATCAGAGAAACAGGAAAGGAGAGGGGGCAAAGAGGTGCCCATGTGCAAAAAGGAAAATACACAGCAGACTAACACTGTGGCAGCATTGCAAAGAGACATAGGGCATGGGGTCAGCACAGTCATGGGGGCAGTCAACGCCAGTCCAAGGCAAAGAAGTTTAACATAGAGTCTCTATTCCATGATGTAGTGACAGCAATGACCACTCAGTTCCACCAGAGACTCTGTGATCCATGCTAACACCAGGCCATGTCCCTCAACTAAAGGATTGACTGTATAGGTATGTTTTGAGTTTAGTCTTAAAGGAAGAGAACTGCTCCCTGAAGTGCTGTGGGTAAGTTGTTCCAAGGGAGAGGAGCTCGATATTAAAAGGCTCTGCTGCCTATGGTACTTTTACCCACTCTGGGAACTATGACAAATCCCGCATTTTGGGAGTTAAGTGATTGTTGAGGAATATAAGGGCGGAGAAGGTCCATAAGATAGGGAGGGCCGAGCCTATCCAAAGCCTTATATGTCAGAAGAAATATTTTGAGGTTATTGCAAAATTTGATGGGCAGCCAATGACGAGAAGCTAGAACTGGGGTGATGTGCTGAAAGGGTTTTGTTTTTGTTATGATTCGGGCCGCTGCATTTTGAACCAGCTGGAGGGGCTTTAGGGAGGCATTTGCACATCCTGACAAGAGGGCATTGCAATAGTCCAGTCTAGATGTAACAAAAGCATGGAATATATTTTCTGAGCTGACAGAATTTTCCTGATTTTGGCTATGTTCCTCAGACGGAAGTAAGCAATTTTTAGAGGTGTTTTTAAAATGTTTTTCAATGGCTAACTCAGGATAAATAATGACGCCAAGGTCCCTGGTGATTGCACATGAAGCCACACAGAATCTTAAAGTTCTATTCATGTGATTTTCATTAACCATGAGACGAATTTCAATCTCCATCCCAAGCAAAACTGCGAGGATCGCCACCCCCCAGCGGCAACCCTGATCTGCTCCGATGGCGAAGGATGATGAGGCCATGGGGGAGGGGGGGTGGGGGACAATCACGCAGAAGGGCTTCTCCATCACTCCGGCCCGGCTGGGGGTCTGGCTCAGGGCCCCGGCCTTCAGAGACTTAATAATATGCATCTTTGTGCTGCGAGGATGAGAGGTGCAGGGTAGGGAACCGCCCGGAGCAGATAGTGGAGGATTGGGCTTCATTTCATTTCATCCCTGCTGATCGACTCAATTCCAACTGTTCTCCTCACGCTGGCTACATTGCCCCCAACCCCCCTACTCCTTCTCAACCTTTCTGCTCATCCATCACTGTGGGTACAAGCCCCCCCACTCCCAATCTCGCATTGACGTAGCCTGCAGTGTGTGTGGAGACGGGGGGGCCATGTGGAGCACCCCTCCGATGTAATCATCATTACCCTTCTGAATCATGCAAGCTACCATTTGCTTCTACTTTCTGTAGAATAAAACTATAAAATCTGATTTCATATTCATATAAATATGAAATAATACTTGTTTCTGAACAGGAGTGCTGGTCTAGGATCAGGTTTCCCCAAGTCCATATCCAAATCTCACCAATTATGAGCTTAAAATTTAAACTGATCCTAGATCAGCACTCCCACTCTGAGAGGCTTTAGGAATACGAGCAGAGATTCCCATTCAAGTGCAGGTTCTGCGGTTGAGTCTACACAGCAGAACATTTTAATCTTTAAACATGCATTAAGTCTGCATTACATCTGGCTCTGTCTGTGTGCATGCTGCTTTTCACCTCACAGATGTGCATTACTCGCAATGCATTTTGTCAGACTTTACGGTTCTTAAAGTATGTTACAGCCAATATTTTCTACAAAGTATTCCACTCCCAGACAGACTCTCATCTGGGATCTTTACTTTATCACTGCAAGTGGTTTCAAACAGAGAAGGAGTAGGGGGATGAAGGAAAATGTCAAATTCTTAAGCACACTCATACAATACATGTGTTCACTCTCCCTCTGATTCCCATTTCTGTATTAGCTCCCAGAATAACTCCTGTCATAGGGAATCCTTCAATATTTCATTTCCTTTCATTTTCTACAGTAAATTCCATATGCAAGATGTTCCTCCTTTCATCCATGCACCTTGCCAAAAATGAGCTCATCCATTCCATATACACGTCATTTACATTGTTTTGTCATTTATTTGTCATAAATTCACCATGTAACTTAATTCACCATAGCTTTGAAATAGAATGGTACCCGGTGGATTGAGGCAGTTTCTACTGGCAGGATTGCCTACTCTCACAGGATATTCTAAATGTAGCACCAAAATCAGACACACTGTATGGATGTATGCACGCACAGAGCACTCAAACACAGTCATACATGTAAGTCCTGGAGAGATGTACTGTCTATAGATTTAAAAAAAAAATCATACTTTTTAACCACCTTAAAAACGCTCAAAATAAATAAAAAACCAACAGATGCTAAAGCCCTATAGGACTGGAAATGACACTCTTGGTGTACACACACACACAAATATACACACAAAAACACACATACATGTGGCTGTGTGGGTGGGGTGGGGAAGGGGGAGGGCCACTCCTCCTACCAAGCCCCTCCCCCTTCCCCACCCCACCCACACTGCCATTCAGCGCAATCTCTGCTCTCGGTAACCGGGCTATTTCCAGCCACAGACCTGAGAGCTCCAGGGAGGCCCGTCGCCACCCTGCAAGAGAGAGTGAGCGAGAGCTTAAAATGGACTGAGAAACATGTGGTTAGATATGAGATTGCCTTTGGGGGTTTGCTGAGACACATACACTCCAATATTTCATACACTCCCCTTGTGATTAGGATTTCAATTATGATGGGCAATCGGAGGTGAGGTGGAGAATGAGTTTGAGTGTGCTTGGAGGAGGTAGGAAGCTATGTGCAGATATTTTTCTCTGATATACTTCTACACTTGAGATGGCTGCACTGACACCCCAGAGAATATTGAGAAAACAGTGACAATGGCATATACACTATAGTTACATGAAGATGTACTTGCACAGAGGGGGAAATGCATCTTTGCATAATAAGGGATAAAGGCAAGCTGTGCCACACCTGACAATGTTATTGTTTTGAAAACCACTTTGATTTATATAAAGCCGCGACTCAGCCATATGTGAAATTGAACATGGCCTTGATGTGAACCTATCATCAACTATCAGTTGACACATGACACAGAGTGAGCTACTCTGCAATTGAAGGATAAAGGGTTCAAACAGTCAACAGTGCTTACAGTACCACAATTGTTTCACATAGTACTGCATAATTTTAATTTAAAAAATGTGTCATACCTCAATTATCAATTTTATGTCTGAAATCAGGATTCTTTTTTTTAGAAATGTCCATAGTTGTAAACACTTGTAAGCCTATCATATCTCCTATCTTTGCAGGAGTGCCTGGAGAGCGATCATATGACCAGGAATTTGAAATGTCTGACCACAGAAAAGCTATGGAGAATGACATGGCCATGATCATATGATATGAAATCAAATTTGACATGAAACCAACAACATCCCATTTTTTGTTGCAAGCATAAATTGTTTGCTTAAAAATGGGTAAAAGGTCAGTGATAAATCAAAATTGAGTTAACAGTTCAGAATATGATTTATAATAACAATACCCCATGAAATCAACGAGCCTGTGTCATTTGTTAAGTTTTTTAAAGCGACATAGTCCACATTTTCCTTCTTTTCACTTTCAAAAGCTATTTAATGTTCCTTGTCTTCCCCCATCCAAATTTCAAAATTAAGCCATGGAATACAAATGAGCCCAAAAACACTAAAATGCAATAAAACAAATTTACCCTATTTGTTTAACACAAAGCTCCTTAATGAATGTAGAGCAGGAAAAGTGAAATGTGAAAATGCCTTGCCTTCTGTTACTTGGCCAGCCGTTATTTTCCTGATGGCAATTTAATGATGCATCAGCATTCATTTCCTGCAAACGGCTCCATCATTCAAATTTGAGAGGACTGTGTTAGTCCTGCACACAGTAGTTACATGCATAGCATTTGAAACAAAATGCAGATGTTTAAATGACTGATAACTGTTATGTTTCAATGGATAATAACTGTCTTTTGCCAAAACACTTAAAATGAAAATGACATTTCCAGTCAAATAAATCACATGAAATCATAAAAATGTCTAACCACACATATAGCCTTTGCAAATGGTGGCCACCAAAAAAATGTGAGGATATTGTTTCCATCTACAGTAACAGAGCAGTTGAAAAGGGATTATTAAGGTCAAAGTACATGTACCTTTTTAAATTGCCCTTATGTTGTAAATATAATTTTAAACACTCATCTGCTCTTTCTTGTGCTGCTGTTGTTGAAGCACAGGTGTCAGAGTTTTCAGGTCCCTGACAAATATTTCAAGGCTATCATGCATTTTCAATAAATACCTGATCATTAAAGAACATTACCTCAATATATATATTTAAAAAAATGCTCTGAATTGCATTTCTCATATTAAAAAAACAAAAATAGGTCTCTTAGCAAAAAAAAAAAATATATGTATATAGGCAAATGGGGTCATTGCAATCTGTTTTTTCCTGATTATATGAATGTCAGAAGCATCTATTAATGCTAATAGTTCATTTTTAAACTATTTAACCAGAAGTGTCATGAAGCTTTCTCTCAACTCTCAACTGAGCACAGATTTCAGTTAGCCTTACAGTACAGAATTATAGGATTTCACCTTGGATTAGGCCCTATTTCCCGCTGATTTAATGACTATGAACCTGCTTGGATACCAACCTTTATAAAGGAACTGCCTGCAGGATGAACATAAAAACAAAAATCACTCTTAGATATGTGTGCCTGCCCATTGAAAAAAATTGACCTAAAGTGAGTAAAGTCACTCCTGTGGATATCCATGCTCTCTAAATTTAATTTCATAAAGACTTCTCTGAACGTCAGAGCACAGGCTATGCAATGATCAGAAATCATCGCTATAATTTGGTTTCCTGCTGATTTCATTATTATTGACCTCGCATGCTGTGATACAAACTTGCAGGAGCAAGAGAAACGGCAAGATGAAAATGAAAAGAAAAAAATCCCACCAAGATTTCGGCACCTAGCCATTAATGCATGATGAATGTGAAACTTGTATCTCCTGACATTCATGCCTGAAAAAGTGTTTATTCAGAGGCAATCAGTGTAGTTCTACATGGTGCCCAAACTGTGGCCTTTGAATTTATTCAATATATATGAGAAAATCTGTTTTTGTCTTGTACCTAATTAAGCCCATAGCCAAGTCAATATTCAAGATATGGCATAGCTGCTTGAGCCTTTTGGTCCCACTGTGATATGGCCATTCCAGCTGTCATTTAAGCCTGGTACTACTCCCATACAACATAGGATTTTAAGAGCCTGCATGATGCCATTATTGTAGATTTTAAACTGATTTAAAACACAATTGGATGGTTTGTCGTACATCAAGCAGAGATGTTATCGGCAACAGCCATTGCAGAATTGTTTTAACCAGAGCAATACAAGTCAAGCAGAAAACACTGCCGGTTTTCTTGTCTTTTTCTGAGGAAAGTGTACAATATCAGCGCGTAATGTCCATTTCAATGCAATCTTATTTTTCTTGTTTTGCTGAACAATCCCATTTCAGATGCCTTCTGGCAAAATAATATGAGCACTCAGCATCTGAGATTCATGTCCACAGGGGGGCTAGAACAACAGCCAAACTCCCTTTCCTTTGAAAAAAAAAATTCTACTATTTTTTCTTACCATCTGCTAAAGTAAGAACTCCTGGTTGCTCCCTTAATTAGAAGTTAATCATGATGAGGAATGACTTAAAGTGTTTCACTAAGCCTTTTACATCTACCACCCAGCAGCGTTTTACAATAACTAATAGACACAAAAGATGTGGTTTCTGCCCAGAAATATGACATCATACTCCTGCACTCTGAATGCAGTAAAAATTTTGCTGTAAGGAATACAAACCCAAGGAGCCTATATCTTATACAGAAATATGAATGTTATTTCTATCAATCTAAGGCTTGAACATCACAAGGAGTGAGAGAATAAGTTGTTTCAAGTGTGGCTGAAAACAAATCCTAGATAAGCCTATCAGTGTTTTCCCCTCATATACTGCAACTTTAAAAATGTTATTTCTAGACAGACATCACATTAGGGCAAAACCAGAATTGCACATAATGGGATACTTCCAGGTTGGAAAAAAAATAAAACTGCCAACTATTTAATTCACAACTAGAACTTTAAAAATGACTGCATTTCTTAATTCACCATATTATGGTGATCGGCCGTAATAAGTTATTAAATCAAAATGGCTGACCTTTGAATGGGTCATTAGTCCAGTCTTGAAAATCAGCTTATTAGCATCCTCCCAGCCTTATTTTCTCTCTGCCAGTTTTACACCAGATGAGGTCATGACACCAAAATAGGTGGAGCTACAATGAGTGGTCACCAGTTTATTTCAACCAATCAAAAGTATTTAACCTTTACAAAAAAAAAAAAAAAAACACAATGACTGGTTCAAACCAGTGAACAAACAGCAACATCACACACACACCAGTTGGCATCATGACAACTGATTTTCTCCTCAATTGCTATTCAGCCCTTAAATGATGAATTACAGTAGATGAGGACACAGTTAACTCACTTTACCAATTTTATCGGGGTCTGAAATGGCAGGCGATTTTAAGTGAAAACAACCAGCTACCTTATAGAAGAAAAGGCAAGGGTGAATTGTTTTTGATTGGCAATGTGTGTCTGCACACATATGTACTAACTTTAATCAAACATACTGCAGTAATTGAATTTCAGTGCCAAATATCACTTAAGACTATTATGGATTTGCAGCTTTACTATGCAAGATAGCAAGACACGAAAGCTTAGTGATCAGTGATCATCTTGGTGATCATCTTGGCATATCAGAGAGGATCAATTAAATGCGGGATTGAACCATCTCTCTTATTTCATCCCCAAATACTCCCTATATCATGACAACATGGATATACTTGAGAGATGTAACTAAGCAACCACACAACTTACACTATTTTGTCCACTGAGATTTGTCTAAACCCAGTAGGGGTTTCATGTTGACTTTACTCTGAGACAACCTCTGCATTAAATGCTTGGAAAATTAATTACTTAGGCAAAGGAATTTGCTTCAAAGGGATGATTTTAATGATAGAATATGGATAAATAAAGCCTGACACCCATAACCCATTCCATGATGTCAATATATGATTAATATAGTATGCCATCCATCGTAGAACATATTATCTTTACAAAGAACTGGTTGGTATGCATTTGAGGTGCAGTGTTATATTAGTTTTAAACAGATGAATTACCAGATCTCTCCAGTATGCTCCTATTTACATGCTGAAATTCAACTAATTTATGTCTGTTTAAAACAGGACATTCTATTAATTTTCGTTGTGCAGCAAGGACCACTTCTAGCCATATGGAAATGTTTCTAAATCAAATGGGCATTTGTAAATGAACATATAGTCTGTGGAAAAAAAGAAAATCCTGAGTATATTACCACTGTTCTTTTGCTGAGTAAAATGGTGGAATATTTTTATTCAAATATTTTTGCTAATGCAAAGGCCTGTTTTCTATTTTAAGATCGGACTTTGAAACATCTGAGCAATTTATGGTATCAGGCATGCCAAGATAGAACTACAATTAAGCAAAATGGAGATTAAGGGAAATAACAGAGAAAAATGGCAGTTAAATGATGGCTTGATGCAGATGTAGTAATGCCTTTTGATGGTTGTTGATAGTTATTTGTCATGAAAAGAGGCCAAACCCAGTTCCAAAAACATCATTCTCCACATGAGAAATCGATACAAGTCGGGATTTGTACAAAGCATTTTCCACATAGGCTAGCAATAATGAGTGAATTTATTAAACCACTGGGTAAATTAAAACTAAATCTTAACATGGAATATAAACAGTGGAGCATACAATAGGTTAACATACGACAGTTACTACCAATTAATATTTACCGTTACAGTTCACCAATTCAATTTGAAGTCCAAAATACACTTTAGCCACTGAAAAATTGCATTGTCATCGAGATAGCCGTCTTTCAAGTAACAAATGTTAAATCAATTATATATGCCTTACTTGGTAAACATTCTTGCCTACATGTGAGGGTGTCTTTAAACGGATGCCTGAGCTTAAGTTTGTTTATTATAATTTATTTTAGAACCCTGTTTTATAGGAAGGATGTTTTGTTTCACTGCCTTGATTTATTTTCATTGTACCCTTTGAATAGGAAGTCAGCGCAAACGTGTTTAATTGCTTCGTTTATGGCGGTTTTGAAGCGCCTCTCTGTGGACAAACGAAAGCACTCTGTCGCAACATAACATATACTGAAATATATCCTCACCTCTATAATAATGTATTGTGTTTTGTGATTTTACATTTATGATAACACTTTTTTTTTTTTTTACACAGCATTCAGACGATGCCACCCTTTTTTTCGAGAGCTGAAATCTCTAGAGTCAACTCACACGAGCGGTAGGCTAGACAACTCCTAGCAGACTGGCTTGGTAATTGATGGACACTTGGCATGCATGGTGCACCCAGCGATTTGTAGAATCCATAAAAAGAGATGTCGAGGTAATTATGTTTGTCATGATATATTGAAACCAGGAATCGGGAGCTAATCAGAATGCCTGACAGCTGTAGCGTACAGATGCTATCAGACCCCTTGTCCAAGACTATAAAATGAAAGCAGGTCATTTTAACAGGTAGCAGCTGTTCATGGCTAATTTGTTCAATTAACGGAAGAGGCTACAGGCGGAGGTTGTTTCCTGGCCCGAGGGTGCTTCTATTAGGATGTTTTCTTCCTTTGCGGAGAAAAAAAAAAACATGTGCATCACAATATTTTCAGTGATTGAATATCTTCATGAGTTAAATTGTGGCTTTTTATTTGTGGCTTCATTTATATGTTACTATAAATAAGTAACTACTGGAGCTAAACAACTAAGTGTATGTCTGCAGCTTAATTTGGTTAATATGTACAATTTCTGATCGTGAAGATGAAGTGTGATTTTAGGCTTTTTTTTTCCAAATGGTTTTTTGTCTATCATGATTGTTTGAGTGGTTGATTTAACACTGGTCTGCATCTAATTCCTCTTAAGTGTACCATAAGAGAGCAGTGCAATTTATTATTAAAATGTCAGGATGGATGCACTGTATATTGTTGCTCATGCAAAGATATACATAAATGGGACTCATTCAATATTTTTTTCAGTGGCTGCTCTTTAAACGATCACTGTTTGCCCCAAAATACTTTACTGAATGACTTATCCTCAAATTAGCTAATAATAACTTTGTACTAAAGTCAGGGCATAAATGAATATAAATATGTTGAAGAACTGCACTTTTGTTATTCAAACAGCCTTCCAAAAGCCCATTTATCAATTGTACTGTGTAGACAGAGCTCACTCAAGCCTGGGGCTGGGACACAGGGAAATGTATAGTATCAATCTGTGGTGGTGGTCCTGGAATACTTGTTTTGTCTGTCCCTACAGGGGCAAGACCATTAGCATGAGCATGATTTGCATAGGTGTGTGCATCTTTCAAATGCAGAAACACACGGAATGCTGCAATCAGCTCTTGTCTACACGTTGCTCCTGCAGGATGCCCCCGGCATATTTTTGGTGCCCCACGTCCATTGTCCTGCTTGTGTCTCCCAGGCCTGCTACAGGTTCCAGCAGCAGGGACTGTGTGAGGTTTGGCTCAGCCACTCCTTCCACCATATGCAGTGCACGCACACAGCAGAGATAATTTGGCACGGCTCCCCCATCCCCTCCTCAGGGCACAGGCAACATCAAAGCCCACGACGGCGGAGAGAGTGCTTCCCCCGCGGGGCGGCAGGAACGGGCCCACCTTGCAGACCGCTCCTCCCCTTGGCACTCTGGGGAGCAGCGGTCCATTAGGAAGTGCCTGCACTAATCTGACACCAGCGTATCGCTCCCTAATCCCCCTCAGCTGACAGGGAGGTGCTCCATGACTTGTCATCAACATGTATCTCTCAAAACAAAATATACTTTGCCTCTACTCATGGCAGCATCTGACACAGTGAGGACACAAAATGGCAGCCTTCAAACCGATATTACTTTCACTGAATGAGAGGAGTCTTTTCTTTTTTGAAGGCTGCAGGCAGACATGCAAAGAGCAGAGCAAGCTGCCATCTAGGTGTCAAATTGTTTAAAGAATGTTTTTTTAAGGTAATGCTTTGCTCCTATATGCCAAGGCAGCTTCTACACATTCCTTGTACAGTGTATCTCAGAGCTTGAGGGCTCAGTGTGTTACTATATTTATTGTATATATTTTGTGGGGAAAGCAGGGAAATGTCCTTTATACAAAGTAGTTTATAAGGTCTGTGGCTGCATTACAGGGGTAGCACTGACTTAAGTGCTCTGCCAGTGCACACTGCTTAAGGAGGCATGCTTAAGGATAAATGGAAAATAGGTCAATATCATAGCACTTGCAAGGTAGATTAGTCATGAAATCTTTCAGACTCAGTTTTACCTATTATTTATCCCCAATTTCATCAAGGCTTGTAATATCTTCAATTGTGCTATAATTGTTCATGCTGACAGATTCATACTGAAATCATACATAATCATCAATAATATACTATGAGGCTGAAGAATGTGCATGCTTCATACAGATTTTTTAATGATTTTAATAAACAAAAAGTCCATTCAAAGCGCATACCAATTCAAAAGTTTCATGAAGCCCACAGGTTTTTATGCTGAACTCTGAAACCTAAAATGTGTTTCAAGATCCTCATAATTGCCACTCTCACATCACTGTCTGGGACAGATTTAATATCCCTGAATACATGACTGAGTACATTATTGGAAAGTAGCTCCCCTACTATGAAGATGAAGTGTCCTGCAATTGCAGCTCATGTGAACTCTACACTTGCACATCAGGCTGTGGGGTGTGCATTTACTCCTACAAAGTACACAATTGAGCACTCCAAGAACCTTGAACACGGATAATCTTGCCTGTGCTGTTACTGCTCCAGGAAAGCACTGAGGTTCCTATTCATTCTTAATCAATACTTATGTCAAAGTAAATGCTTGTGTTGAGCGGTTCAAGCCCATGCATTAACACCAAAAGCCTAGTTGACTTTTATAAATTGGGGGCTATGTTCACACTTCACAAGACACAGGCAAAAAGAAATTAAAACCACTTACAATGTTGGGGTGGATACCAACATCTGATAATAAAGTAACAAGATGGTACATCTGGCCCTCACCTGGTGCAAACACATGGCCGACTCTGGAGTAGTACAACAGTGCCTTCTAGTGGGCAGTTGTCTAAGTGCAATAATTATTCATTTAGTTAAAGGTAGTTGGTTCTGCCATGGGCATCAGTCACTCATCTCTCTCATCCATGACAAAGGTAGATATTGGTAGTGAAAAAGTAAAAATTGCAAAAAGTAAAATCCACAAATATGAAAATTTAGTAACTTTTAAAAATTAAGTTAATTTGGGCACAGTTCCATGGTCCTTTCACATGATACACTTGCCTTTCATTAGCTTATGAATCCATATAATGTTCCTGGACAAATCAAGACAGAACAAAGTTACATGCCCTTTGTAAATAGAGAAGTGTGTGCAAACTTTTGTTCCAGTGCGTTAGCCTTCATAGCACTTTTATACATCAAAGTCCTGCTTGTATGTATGTGTGTGGGTTGTTCAGACAGTGAGTTGTGCAGACAGAGACAACAAAGTTTTGAACATGTTTTCTTCACTTTTTTAATGAAGGGGTTAATTCTCTTTCAATCCTCTATAAAACAATAGCAATTAAAAACTTTTCTTAGGTAAAATATTTACATATAAACAAGTGGCTGTGCAAAATTTACAAAAAGAGGGATTCATAGGCCTCTTGATTTCTTGTCAGGAATGGGGAGGTGTGTAACAGCTACCAGACAGCGGTAAAAAACACTGATTGAGAGAGGAGCGTCTTTCCATTGAATAGTCAAAACAAGTCTGTTCAGTGAGAACTACCAAAAAAATTAAACACAAGAAAAGGGCAAACAAAAGTATGTACAAATAATAAAAGTACTATCTTTTGACAATTTTAATACAATGCTTGCAAAAAATATAAAGAACTGATTAGTAGATTTAATAAAAAAATAGGTACAAATTGGGGCTTCCCTCTTTCATATTATCTGATCGAGAGCAGATGGGTCATCCGATGCAGTCCTTTATCAGCAAATTTACGTCTTTCATCGATATGTGCCAAAGATGACATACCCCCAAAAGCCTACCCCTGATCACTAGCTGGGAACACATCTTGTTCTCAGAGACTTTATCTTTCCATTTTCTGAATCAAAACAGTGCAATTAAAGTAGTTTTGCAGACATAATGCTTTAAAAATAGTATTATGAAATGTATCAAATGCTTTTTGTCTAAAGGGATTTTGTTGCTTATTTTTCTTCATCAAACATTCAAATAATGGACATCTATTAGACTTAAGAGGCCTAATTCATGCAATAACTGGTAATATTAAGAGATTACATATAAATACATATATTTATATTTTTGTGTGTATATATATATAACCTCCTCATTAAAAACAGTAGAAACAGACAGTAAAACTGACATAAATAATTAAAACTGATTTATGAAAATGAAATAAAACAACACCAGACAGAGTTATGAACCAAGCTTAAACAGACAATACTAGTAAAATTAATGGTGAACAATAATCACTGCTACATCTGACTTAAACAGTAGCTAATTGCTTGATTAATTGCTTAGCCTTGAAAGGTCAGATATGAACACATATATGGCTTATATTGGCAAGAAGGCAACTCACTAAACGGAGCCCAAAACTGTCCAGTTAAAAGAATCCACAGGCCATAATAATGATACTAAAACAATTAATGAAAAATAACTGGAACTATATCTCGTACAAACGTTTGTTGATTTTCATTTGTTTTTTTTTTCTTTCAACTGAGCATTTATAGAAACATAAATAAAAAAGGATTCTTAAAGTTATTACTGTCATTTTGTACAGTTGTTCATTTGCATGTTAAAAAAGGCAATCTGTATAAAGTCTAGAATTATATATATTTGTATATATTCATTAAAATAAGAATAAAAAATGGAAACAATCATAATAAAACAGTCCCATAGATGCTGAACAAACAAATGTCTTCTGCCAAGAGTAAGCCTACAGTTAGAGGTCTGGGTGGCTGCTAGGGGGCGCTATTTGAGGAAGGCGCGGTAGAGCAGGTGTGAGTGGCTGGTCTCCCGCTCATTCTCCAGACAGAAGAGCAGGTCCCTGAGGTTGACGCGAGTGATGCGCTGGCGGGTGAACTGCCTTGATGCCCCTGCTCCCGAGCCCCCCGTGACAGACGGGCTGGTCCCAGAACCCTGAGAACACGAGTGCAGGAGGAGAGGGATGAGGGAATGTACGGTTTGGAGGAAGAGAAAGAGACGGGGGGAAAAAGAGCAACCATCTCACTGCTGATGGCATTCTTCAAACCAGACTATGGACACAGGTCTTTATGTATGGAGAATTCATAAAAATGCATTACGTAATAAATAAATGATTAAAATAAACAAAATTTAACGGGGGAAATAAATGCATAATTAATACAGCTATAACTGATTTATATATTTAACATTTCCATTTTGTTTAATCATTCTTCTTTTATTTATTGTTTTATTCATCTCCACATTTATTATTTTATTTGTTTTCATACTTATTTTCATGTTTGGCACTGGAATGTTGCACTGAAATGAGGGGAGTTAGACATCAGTTCTCAGTAGCTCTCAACCCGATTTTTGTTTAGTTTATCAGTATTTTTTTTTAAATATGGCACAATTTACATTTCATATAAATGAGTGAATGTAGCAAAAGCAAAACATTAAGCCCTACAAATGAGCCACATGAGTGAGTGACTTGGTAGGTTGCTGTGTTCTGAATTCTGGAATATTATTCATTTAGTTATTTAGTTAAGAGGAACAGTGCACACTAATCAACAGATTTAGCAGTGAGCTAATTTCCATCTGCAGTTCCTTGACAGATGAACAGATTCTGACCCTATAAAGAGCATGGCTATAAAATTCATAGATAAGCATGCAGCATAAAATATTGGAAGCGGAGTAAAGGGCAAAACTACACAGACGATATATCTCAGTCAATAATTATGCATACTTTAATTACAGAGGGTTATGAGAATATGTTTAATTTCATTTCAAGCATTGCAATTGTGGACACATAGACTCCCATTGTTTTTGGTAATCACAGCTAACAATGTATGGTGAGTCAGAATAGCAGCCTCAGCTGTCAGGTTCATAACTCTACAGTACTGCGAGTCTGACCAGGCAGACATTGGTGGATTTTCAAGACATGCAGACAGCACATCTGCTAAGAACTATTATTTGGACACATAGTACATTGTACTGAAGGGAGAACATTTTACTTGCATCCATTTTGGATGGACTATAATTTTAAGACAGACTCAGATCAGTTTCGTTTTTGTCACAGCTGCTGACAGAGCTCTGAGGGCATGCATGAGAGGACAGCGCACAGCGTACCTCTGCTCCAGCCGCGCTCCCGGGGGAGTCCAGTTTCCGCTTCTTCCTGGGCCCAATGGCCGCCAGCGCCGTTAGGTTGGCGTCTCGTTGCCTCATCTGAGCAAGCTCCTGCTGCTGCATCTGATCACACACATAGCTGGGTTAAACTCAGCAGCCTCATCTGTCAGGTTCAACACTCTACGTTGCTGTGAGTTTGAACAGGTAGGTTCAGTGATCAACTGCTTTTAGCCAAAAATTAAGACTGAAGGAGCAGTAAAACAGGTGTGAGCAGCTGATTAAAAGCCCATTGAGCTTACATCTCAGAGGATGAACAGGTACACATCATGATAAGTCCCGCGTTCCATGGATGCACTTTGCTAATATGCCAACGGTCAGTTTCGTCTTCAGAAGAATACTCATTTTGGAATAAACAAAGCTTCATTTCAAGCCAACTTGGCAATACACCTATCGTCATAAACCTTGCTTGAACCAATCACAATCGCAAAATGACAGTCTCAAAACCTGTTACTTCCCTTTCTATGCTCTCTACAGTTATGTACTGTCAAATGTCTAAACTAGACACTCATTAACTCTTCTATAAAGCCAGGCACGCAAGAATCCTGGCAAATATGTGAAAAATACAGCATGGGGCAGTTGTGCACACAGACATGTGTAGACACTGCACTCCTACCTCTTTGGCCTTCTGTTTCAGTCGGAGCTGCTCTGGGTCTTCTTGCCGTGATCGAGACTGTTGAATAGATTACAATAGAGAGAGCGCATCAACACTTGTCTTTGTAGGGGAGAATGCTCTTGTTTGTTCTACTAGACATCACCATGCTCTCTCTTATAGCCAATGGTAAGATAATGCGGCATTGCCATTTGATATTTTAAATGATCAAACTGATCATTTGAAACTGATCACTTAAATATGAACCCCACTCATTGTTACTTGATTGGGAAGCAGAGGCCATGTATCCCGAGACAAGATAACTTTCAAGTCATCAGGTGACCCTGAAAGTAAACAATTCACAGCTTACATAAAGACAATGGGTGCAAATGAGAGCTAGTGCGGCTCCATTACCTTTGCTGCTTTCATCAGAATTTCCCTCTCCTGCTCCTCCTTCCTCTGCTTCTCCATCTGGTCCAGCTGCTCGAAGAACTTGAGCTGTGCACGCACGTCGCTCACCTGCTCGTACCGATCATCCTCCTGTGGACAGGTGAGCCATTAGACAGACAGCAACGGACGGACATACATAGGACTGCTCCATAGGGCTGCTCCTGATGTCCTGGGTGTCAAAACTAAGTGTTAAGATGGTTATCTTAGAAAGACAAAAGGGATACAGGAATGAATACAACTATAATAAATTACATTTTATAATTCCTCATCATTCCAAGGATGTTAAATTATGCTTAAGTGGAAAGGGGAACAATTGTTAAATCACACAATCTCAGAGATAAACAGCATTTTAATTTTCTTGGGATAACATAGCATTTTTAAGGCAAAAGAACACAATTCCTTGAATGAAGGTTCAAGATTTAGATTTGTCAATAGATTTTAGAACACACTTCAGTTAAAAAGCTTTTATCGAAAACCTCCCCTCGGTTTATCTGGGAAACTGTAGAACAATGTCACTGAATTTACCCCACTTTGCATTTTTTTTACAGGGTATGTATGATCATTTTTATATACAAACTAAAAAAGTAAAACTTATGCTTTCTTGACCTTGAATTTCACCTTGCACTTTCGAGCATGTTCACGTTTTCCAATGGCTTGTAGGACCCTTGAACCATTTTGATATAGACAAACCATTCACATATAGGAGAGTTTGCCTACACATAACTCTGTCACCTTTCTGTCCGTCCTGTTTATCATGCCACAAACCCAAAGATAAAATGTGGGTAAAAGCAAAGACTCTATGTGGAGGTAATGCAGAAGTCAATTAAAACATAGCACAAATGACAAGCTGTGACACTCCCCTTTAGCACTATGAAATTAAAAATTAGGCCAATAATAATAGAGGAAAAACATTGCTGAATTGAAACTCATTTCAGTCAAAAGACAGAGATGCCTGTAACTACTAGCCTACCATCTGCTGAATAACATTGTTTGTTTAATGGATACATATTTTATAATAGCCTCATACAATACCGCTACTAAGCACACTGTGGGCCGAATTTAGTAAGGGATAGTCGCAGCGCAAAAATATTTGCTATACTGCGACACGTTTCGCAAAAATCGAGATGACCGATTCACTAAGACATGGCCAACCAAACAATTAAATGCCCTCATATCGCAATTTTGCGGTACGAGAAGCCCATAAAGAAGGTCAGATATGACATGATATGACAAAGTGAGTTGTCACCGCAAATTTCATCTTAATAGCGATTTTCACCTATTGCGGCTGTTTAGTAATTTGCACGTAAATACAGAGACATTTTAGCGGCTGCTTTTACGCCTGAAAAGCAGTCGCAATCCTTTAATAAATCTGGCCCTGTGTGTTTTAAGTGCCTCTTTTTTGAGATAAAAACATCGCCCATATTTTAATAAGATCCAGCGTTTTGAATTTCAATGAACTGCCCAATGGTATAGGCTTTTTTCCCCCCATGAAATGAGCATGCTGGTTACAGAATACGCCTTGAGCAAGATCCCCTTCTCACAGCATTAAAGCCATAACTATGCTTTATGGCACAGTATGGATGGTAAGGTCAGGTATGAAACAGAACCATTACATCTTGCATGTCACACTCACTAGATCTATTAATCCCACTGTGGGCAGTGATGGGCCAGCATAGAATATGAAAGCCATATCAAGCCACTTTCCCAGTACAAATCTGACTGTTCACCAGGTGCCATTTTAACTCAAGGGGAAAATATAAGCATATAACCTGCGACCTGGCAAACAGGATCTAATGAGGTTGGGAAACATGCTCTCCGATATATTTACCTCAAAGAGGATTTGAATTTGAGGGGTCCAAGTCAGATTACCGTATTTGCTGTGGCATATGTCTAGTTCTGACACCGCACACTTTTTATAAGATGAATTTAGTGTACATGTGTCTCCTGCTTCCAGCATTGCTTTGCCTCTTCCTTTTAAAGCTTCAGGAAGTCATACTTTGAAGAGGGGGAAAAGGTTATTAAAATCTTGCTTTTGAGCCATCTTAAAAATAGGCAGTGTTTGACAGTCTGCCATCTGTCTCACGAGCAGCACCATTTTAAACATCAGGAAGTAAATACTGACAGACTAAATTAAAATCACATCCAGCCTCTCAGCATGATGATAATTTAAACTATATACAAACTGCAGCTGGGAGATGCTGACACATATGACAAGATGATGCTACAATGTTTTTAACTTTACTGTCACTGCAAAATGATGCCATTTGAAAGTGTAGAAATGGTATTGCTTTGGCTAAATATAAAGTTCAGCAGTTATTATACATTATGATGGAATGAGGCTAGATGTAAATTCCATGACTGCTGGTCAACCAGGACAAATATGCAGCTTCTACCTAGAAATATAGGACAACATGCTAATGTTTGAGTTAGTCAAGCAATCTTTTCTCTCATTTACCACTGATGACAGTTGATTGCTCCTGACACATTTGTCATCCATACTCACAAAATGACAGCATCCTCACAACTGCATTGCTATTGAGCAGAAAGGAATAGAATGGTTTTGGCAGTTGTCCTCACAGACACCCCCAGATCAACCAGTGGTTGCCTTCCTTTCTAACCGAATGGTCATATTCTGAGTTCAAAGCTGTGCTTACTGAAATTTGTATTAAATTCCTCCACAATTGAAATTAAAATATCAAGTGCAGTGTTACAACCATTTTGTGAAATCTGGAAAATATTATAGTTTGCATTCAGGCCTACTTTATAGGGTATTTCTCAAACCAGCAAAGGACTGATGATACATTGTGTTGCCGACTGATATGACTCGGTCAATGAAATGTTTCACCGTTCGGATGACTATTCTGATAACTTGGCACCATTCAATTAGGCAAAGCTGCCAGTGCTGCACATGGAAACTCTAACAATTTTTCAGCTAAATTCCTATGATAATCATCAGATTTCAGGGGATATAACCCAGTGCTTCTCGTAGTAATACTTAATCAAGGTGGGCTGCCAATAAATGCATTGAAATAAACATGCTGACAAGTCTAAAGCTTACCTTAAAACTGGAATTCTTCTGCTGGGCAACCTCTGACACTTTTTCTAGAAGATTCTGCAGCCGCTGCTGCGTGGCATGAGAGACGAAGTTGATCACCTCCGGGCCCAGCTCTGTGATCCCATACCGTTTACCTGGCGAGAGGAGGGAAAGGGCGGTGTGAGGCCAGATGACCCGCAGGTTAAGGTGGACGTTGCTGCGGGACTGCCATGGGCATAGGCTGCCTCACCTATGTCCAGCACCCGTCTGTGTAGCGCCGGTGTGTGGAGGAAGGCCTCATCCTTGCAGGAGCGGGTCACCGTGCCAACCAGCTCAGAGTTGGTGGCCAGGATGCGGGCACTCTCCTCTGAAAGGTTCACCCCGGCCATGGAGGCCACGTCGTTGATGTCATCGTCATCCCTGGAAAAATAGGCCTTTATAATCCATCCCATTTCATCCCCTCCTCCAACAAAACCTTGGTTCTAGCCTGGCGGCATGTTATCTGGCTTTTTTCATCCATTTAGAGAACTGATCCAGGAAATCGTAAAGTGTGAGTAATAAAATAATTGCTGCAATATGAACTGCAGAGCTCACAATAAAAATATGACTTCTGCAATAGCAAGTTAAAAAATTAATAGGCAGATTCCAAGTTCAATTCATCACACTCTTCCCATCAGTCTTTGGAATTAAATTGTCAGCCTCTATTAAACAAACAGCACAGGAAAATCTTCAAAGCTAATAATTCTTTTGCCAGCTTTAGAAACTACGGGTTTAATTTTAGCTCTGTGCCAGTGGGTGATAAGTGTTGTACCCCCTTTAATGAGAGAACTAGGACAGTGTATTTAAACCATTATTCAAATTTACATTTTCATAAGTGATGTGAGGCATATTGTACAACACAGTAAGAAGTCTAATGTCTTTGAACCTAAATGCAGAATTATTTTCCATATATCTGCACATAGTACTATCTGAGCAATTGTAAGTTGTACAGTGAACCCTTGTTATAGCAGACCTCATTAAAATGGATTTTGGTTATAACGGACTATTTCTGCTGTAACAATATGTGTGGTCTATTCTGATTAATACTGAACAAGTTCAGACCTCTAACCACCAAAGCTTTGGTGTCAGCAGAGTGGAGATGATTCAAAGGTGGGCTTTGAAACACAATGTGAAGGCATACTGTTCAAATTAACTATAATACAACTACAAATATTAAATATAATACAACTACCGTATCTTATAGCCCAATCCTGACTCACCACAGCCAGTGGAGCATAGTGCCAGTGACTGAATGAAACAGTGATAAATGTTCCCTGGTATTTTACATTGTGTAGTTTCTGATGTTTATTTTTAATATTTTTTATAAAATTGAATACTCTGTACAACAGACTGGGGAAAGTACATATTTTCTCATTTTTTACATTTTCAATTTACCTTTGCTTGCTGAAATGACTGAGAGGACAATGGGAGCAAGTTCTCATGGGCGGAAATGTGTAACATTCTAGAATCTTGAATAAAATGTTACTATTTTCGAAGCAAGAAGTTCAGTCAAGGGGGTGGGGTGAAGCACCAAGCATAATTTGACTGGTGCAGCAGCAGGGCTCTGCAGACCTGCAGTTTCCTCATCCATAGTTTGAGAAACGCTGGTATAGAGGACCTCCCGAGTATTGTTGTACACCGAACTCTGATTAAATATGGCTTGTTACCACAGCCGAGATGGGACTACTGTGTGTGTGTGTTTTTTTTATTATCACCCAGTTATATCATACTATCAGTTACGTTGTACTCCCTTTCCCCCCAATTAGTCCGGTTTAACAAGGGTTCACTGTACTGTGTACAGAGCGTATCATGCATATTTTAAAGTATGAGCTATTCATGCTTTGTTGATATAAACAGCATGTGCACATTACTAGTGCGCTAACCATTCCACAGGGTGGACATACTGCATGCCAGTGTTAAACTGTGCATGTGTGAGTCAATTATGTGTGAGTGAATTACACAAGTGAAAATCTTGGAAAAAAAGTCTGGAGAAAAGCAGGTAAGGTGATTGATGCGGCTGCTGACAGCTGAGGTATTCATGTCATGTGCCTGTTCAGACACGCACAGGGCTCTCATCGAGCTCATCTCAACTCATAAAATACTCCATTCCAAGACTGTCATTCGCCTGACCTGAAGGAACCTCCAGCTGCCTCTTTCAGTTTGTTCTTCTGAGCTGCAGAAGCCAGGGTCTGAACAACAGGTGACATTTTAGCTCCTGGCACGACACCTTGCTTTACGAGAGGAACTGGGAAAGAGAGCAAAAACAAGACCCAAAGCGTGAGGCATGATGGGATTAAAAGAATATAACCATCACCTGAAAAGCAGTGGTTCTAAACCTCAATCCTGCAGGACCTCTATGTATGCTGGTTTTCAATTCCAACCACGTTTACAACTCCTAATTTGTACAAAAAAAAAAAGCTAGTGATTTTTCTTAATTTCAAACTTTAGGTCTTGAGAGACTGCCATTCTGACAGAAATAACCATACATGCCAGGAAGAATGAGTGCTCTGTATTCAGGTTTCTTAATTAGTCTAAAACAGCCTGCTTTACATTTAACTACCCAACCATAACAGATAAAATATGTTACATTTTTCTTTCTGGAAAAAATTATTGGCTGACAGGTGAATCAGTGGGGTCCTAATTGGTGAAATTGCTGATTCGTACTCCTTCAAATTAAGCCATTTGTTAAAAATTCACTACAGAGAAAAAGGTTGGGACCCATCCAAATGAATTGTCTCTTCAAGGCCATATGCAAATGAATCAAAATAGATAACAACATCATTTCCTTAAGTACTTTATATTTTATTGGAGACATAGCGCAAACATGGCCCTCAGAATGTCATATGCCCTTGAAAGAACTTACGTCCATTCTGATTTATTTATGCTCTTATAGAGACAAAAATAGTATGTGTTTTCCAATAAAGTTTGGTAGATTCATTTTTATGCTTGCTGAACTCGCCAAACTGTGTTGGAGAAGATAAAAATTAGCACTTGTATTTAACTGTGAGCTAAAGTTAAGGTTGATTGAATCCTGGCCTATGGCATTTGTATGAATCCCAGAGAAAGTAAATCTGCAACAAAAAAGCCCAGCATTCTGCAAATATGTTTAAAGAAAGAAAATTGTGAAAGAACAAAAACACTTGTGCTTAAGAACCTTAAAAGATTAATAAACTACTTTAAACAATAGCCAGGATGAAGAGGGGTGTCTCAGTGCCAAGGTTTACAAGAACCGATGTATAGCAGCATCCTGCGTGTTCACTTGTACACCACATGGGGGTAGTATTTCACAGGTTGTCACAAGACAGAAATCATAGTCATGGAGACACAAAGAACTGTGCTTGTCATACTATTGTCCCTCAAAGCTAATAGCTCCAAGCTGTGGACAAAGGAAATATTATGCAGCCAGACTTGTTCTGTCATTGTCTCTCAAGCTTGGTGGAAAACTGGAGGAGAGGTCAAATCACTTCCAGGAGTGTTGCTTCTTTTCATTCAATGTCATAACTGAGAACTGACTGGGCACACATGGGAAAATTATGTTTTTTTAAGCTAAAAAACATTAAATCCTATATTAATGTCCCTGCGTTGTACCTCTAAACTGCACAAACAAAATTCCATGGGATTTTCTCAGAAAAATAATGGCGCTTATGAAGACCTTAAGTTATATCAGGGGTGCCATACTCGTGCTTCATACTTCATACTTCTGTGTATTTAAGTAATTAATAGACGTCATTGACTTCATAAGCTTACATTACAAACTAACACCTCAAACCCATTTTCTACTTCTCTCACACACATACACACACACACCTGTACACACCTGTCTGGAGCTGCTTCACCACCTGCGGCTGGCTCAACATGAGGCGGTTGTGGGGCTGGCGTAGTGTGACCATGGGGGTCTGCGCCAGGGTCACCTGGGGTGGGCGCACCATCGCACTCTGCTGTTGGGATTGCTGGAGGATCTGGGGGTGGAGATTCAGAAAACACACATGGTTACCATGGGGAATCACTTTTTATCAGAGATCAGAGGCAGGCCCAACCAGACAGCATGCCATTCATCTGGCACATCCAGCCAGCCCATTCCCCTTAGGGTGGGTGGAACAGCAGCATAATGATTAGGGACTTATGACTTGTGAAGAGGTTGCTGTATAGTGTACACATTTGTATAGTGTACAAATTGATCCAAGAAATTCTAAACAATGCATAAATGCATGAAAAATAAACAGCTATTTTAACAATCCAGAGAAGCATCACCTCGAAGTAACTAAACAAATAAAATACATGTTATACTTGCTTATAGAGATGCAGCAGAGTAAATTTATAAGATGTTAATCTGGAGGTATGCCAACAGCAGGGACAGATACATCTTTACCAAGTCATATGCCATCAATAAACATTTAGCCTGCCTATAAAAAACCAACACATATATATTTTAATGTTTTTACTACATATTTTTAATGAAATGAAATTACTTTAGAAAAAGCTAATCTGCAATAAAACGTTTGCAGGGAAATGCAGGGATGTGGCAATGGATGAGAACTGATGGTGTGGTCTAATATATAGAAAGCACACATTCCCAGGGGAGATGTCAGGAATGCCAGTAAATTAGGTCAGAGGTGCTGTCAAATGTGTGCACATTAAAGGAGGTGCTGGTGGATTGTATACATTAGAGAAGGTGCTGCTGGATGTGTATACATTAAAGGAGGTGCTGGTGGATTGTATACATTAGAGGAGGTGCTGCTGGATGTGTATACATTAGAGGAGGTACTGCTGGATGTGTATACATTAGAGGAGGTGCTGGTGGATTGTATACATTAGAGGAGGTGCTGCTGGATGTGTATACATTAGAGGAGGTGCTGGTGGATTGTATACATTAGAGGAGGTGCTGCTGGATGTGTATACATTAGAGGAGGTGCTGCTGGATGTGTATACATTAGAGGAGGTTCTGGTGTATGTGTATACATTAGAGGAGGTGCTGCTGGATGTCAGCGTGGTTAGTGTACCAGTGAGGCAGGCTGGCTGGCCTTGCCCTGGGTGGGCTGAGCCAGGCTGATGACAGGCTGGTGGAGGGTGCTGGTGACAGTGGCAGAGGCTTTGCTGGCGGCCCGCTGCACTGGGCTGCTCAACACCACGGCCGTCAGGGCGGTGGTGGTGGGCTGTGGGAACTGGCTCTGCTGGATGAAGGCTGCTGAGTCTGGGGTCAGCTGCCGCAGGGCTGGGAGGCTCCTCTGAACCGGAGGGAAAAGAGGGGAGACAGTTCAGCCTCTTCCTACACTGACTTCCAAATTCATCACCAACAGAAAAACATTTTTAACAATCCACCTTAAAGACTGCCCTAGTTGCATTAACTGCAATCATTAATGTGTGACAGTTTTAGCATACAGCAAAATACAACTTGGGGCAGCCTGTAGTCTAGCGGCTAAGATACATAACTGGGACCCTCAGTTGGTTGGCGGTTCAAGCCCCAGTCCAGCCACAGCAAGAACACCATTGCTGTTGGGCCCTCTACTTTGAGTTTTGTGTTGCCTACTGTACTTGTAGTCTCGTGGCAGGAAACTGACTGCTACATAGTTGTTGTTGGGAGAAAGGGGAGCATTTTCTTGCCCTGTATTTCGGGTTTACCTTCAAGAAAGGCACGAGGTATGGCTGAGGTGAGGAATTGAGCTCTCGGTATAACCTGCTGGTAAAATCTTCAGCTTCCAGCTTACCTTCCTAAAAGGCAATTTTAAAAAAATACAAAATGAGAAGCTCATTTAATCAAGCATGCCTGATTAAGGCTGAGTTGTTACCCAATCAGAGATACTCACCAGAAGGTTTTTCACCAGCTCCTTCACATTAGCTGCTGTCTCCGACGACTGCTTCCCACTGGAGGCCAGCTTTATGAGCGTGGATAGGAAGTTCTTGCACTTCTTCACATTTTCCAAGGTTTCCTGCAAACAAAACACACAGGGGTTGTGAGATCTGAGAGACTGCTGTCAAATTTTACTGGCACCTAGTTAAAGCATTTTGAATGCATATGTGAGCCAGATCAGGCGCCAGATTTGGGCTGTGGTACTATTCATTCATTAACTGTGTCAGAACAGCACATGCGGAGCGACCGATTCCCAACCCAATGTTGCTCACCGTCGCTGTGGTGGTGGTGGCCCCTGGTGTCGCGGTCACCGTTCTCTGAGCCGCTCCCGGCTGCACCGGAGAGGCTGTTCCAACGGCGGCAGCTGTGGCTGACCCACCGAGCATGATGGGACTCTGGTGGCAGGGCAGTGGCTCATCAACACAGAAGTTCTCACACACCACATATCTGTATCGCTACACTACCAGCTTGGCTCTGCTGACTCTAGAATGCTGTTGAATTGTAAATATCAAGGTTAATGGTTGTGAATGCAGAGTGTCAGGATGTGGATGCTGATGGAACCTAAACACACTGACAGATGTGGATTATTCTCCATTATTATATCTTGATTTAACACAACATGGTGAATTGTGTTTTGTGTGTCAACACACTTGTTTGAATGATCCTCTGATGTGCAACAGACACACCCCTTATCTTTTATTTCTGGAAATAAATAATACTGTCATAACAAGCCAAAAGGTATGTCCAGGTTTTTCTTCATGATATAAAGGCCTTCCTTTTCACAAACAAAGCAATATGCCATTGGGGTAATAAAAGAGGGATTCGTACGGTCAGGCCATCCTAAGTGTTTGACAAAACACTCTATGGCAAACAAATACTCAAACAAAAAGAGAACAAAGTCAGGTTGTAACCTGACTATTGAATTTCCTAAGCACAGATTCCAGAGGATACAATACATGCAGACTAGAGACCTGCCTCACTGTAATTAGAAAATAAATCCAGGCTTTCACTAAATGCACCATGGTGACACAGAAATATTTCCATTCCACAACAAAGAAGAACAGTGGACAGATCCCAAAGGTGACTGAACATCAGGTAGCTCCCTAAGGATTCCAGTGTAGATTCCGGTGCTTGCAACCACTCTGATAAACCTGTGCTCACCTGCAACACAGGGGGCCTCTGCAAGGTGGTGCTGGTCTGCACTGTGCCCTGGGTGGGTGCAGCCTGTTTGATGATGGTGGTGGGAGTCACCTGCCGAGTGAGAATGGGGGTTCCTGGTGCCTGGAGGGAAATGAAAGAAAAGAGGCTGTAACTCTCCCAGCTTCTTAGCCAGGCCTGCACCATTATGGCCTGATTTAAAGGTGAGCTGACCAGGGTTGGGGCCAGTTATCTATGTAATGAGTTCTTGCCACCAACTGAAAACCTGCATCTCTGTGCAACTAATCCTGAACTCTGAGCATCTCATCTGGTTTAAATGTATTTATCTTATACACATGTATTGCCCTACCCTCAAAAAAACTTGCTTTCAACTTGCTCCTTACAATGAATGATACTTTATGACATGTTGTAAGTTGATTACTACTATTGGTTAGCAATGCAAACAACCTGGTATCCTCTCTTTTTGTTGCCAAAACCTACTATATATACTGTCTGTACATCTCCCTGGCTAAGACCATCTGCTCAATATAAATATGTATATTCATTTACCTGAAACTTTGACTACTATAAAAGGTTCACTGATTCCAAAGAATGCGGAAGGCAACTGTGGTGCTCAACCCAAAAAAAATATATAGTGCAGATTACCTCGCAAACAAAGCTTCAATGAAAAAGGTAGCAATCATTTGTCTTGAACAAAAAATGTAAAGTAGTAGTAACTGAGGATCATCCCTTTCTTGATCTGCAGGGATGAGTGCTGGCTTTTTCACTTGTTTGAAAGGTAACCTGTACATTCTTTCGAGTAAGTAAACCTTTTATAGTTATCAAATTGATGCAGTTGGTGGACTTTACATCTTGACTCTTGAAATTCCTAAACAGCAAAAATTAGTGTCTCTCATTCTCACTAGCACAGTTCTTTTAGAAAGTTCATTTTGCTTACATTGAATTGAACGTCTGTTTACCAGGGAGTTTTTCCTTGCCACTGTCTCAATAGGTTTGCTCAGTGGGGATCTCAGACATGGGTTCAATGTAAAGCTGCTTTGTGATGAAGGAATCATAAAATGCACAACACAAAATTGGATTCAATCAATCTAAAATTCACAGTACTGAAAGGAATCCTCTTTGGCTGTGAAGAGATTTGTCACGTGTGTGAGTGACTGTGCCCTTTGTCCCGGAGCAGACCCTCAGCCGTCTGGTCTGCAGCCTTACCTGCACTGAAGTGAGCTGGACTGGGGGGCTGCTGGTGGGCGTGGCGGGTCGGGGGGCTAAGGCGCCCTGGGTCTGTGACTGCGCCTGCATCTGGGCCAAGGTCTGCTGGTGGATCATGAGCAGCTGGCCGCTATCGCTGCGCACCAGAACCATGCCTGCACAGACAGACGTAGCTGGGTCAGCAGGGTAGAAGACACGCCTACCTCCTCTCTCACCTCCTCTCTCTAACCCTCACACTCAGGGATGTTGCTACTCATGATCATTCAGGTAGTACTGAATTTCAGATTTTATAGGTCTCTACAGGTACTTGTATTTTGGTTTACTGCTGTACATTTACTCCAACTATCAACTGTCAAAAAATGTTTAAGGTAATGATGCGTGTGCTTATGGCATAAGAGTACCTTTTTCACTAGGTGACACTTTATGGTCGGAAAATTTGCATTTCCTGATTAATCTAGGAAGATTAGGAACACTCAGTTGCCCTTTCTAAAATCCCCACCAACAATAATTTTCTTCTGTTTTCAACAGTGAACACACCAATCAACTCCTATCAACTTAAGATAAAAGGGAAGGAGGGAAGGGGGGAAAGGTTGGACAACCTGAAGTTCACCTCACAGAGGACACTGAACAAAGTACATTTTATGTCAGACCTGATATTGAGAAACAAAGTTAACAAAATGGGATACAACAGCTGCAATGAAGGTTAGCTTTGCTGAGTGTATTTAGCAAGCCATAAGGAAAAACTTACCTGTGGAACACAGTCCACAACTTATAAATAAATGATTCAAAAAACCTTTAAGAGAACAAAGATTTGAAGCCCAGTAATGCGGACAAGACCAGAGACAGATGACTAGATAGCGCAGATGATCAGCAGGTTTAAGTCACTAATGGACTTAGTCCAGGGTCCATGTGTACAATCTTTTAGTTAGAAAACACCCTTTAATTTGTGAACCAATCAAACAGCAAGAACGAACCCTTTGTAAGAAATCTGAATTTGAATATGAAGTGATCATGTTTGAGGCAGCAAAGAACATACAGTATCAATGATTAAAGAACAATATGGAAATGAAATAATGTTTCCCCATATACTGCCCTGAGATGTTTGTAATTTTAAAAGAGTTGCTAACAATCTAACTGGAAAGAAAAGGATACACATGACAACAACATAATAAGAGAGGCATAACAGCAAAATCATTACCAAATGATTAGTCTATGGTATACCTGCAAAAAGGTCCTTCAAAACATAATAATCCTGCTAATACAGTGAACCTTGAGAGCTGTTAAAAATCCTTCTTGTTCAGGAATGAATCAAGTAAAGATCATTCAGTGCAAACCAAATGCAATGAACAAATGCAGTAAAAAGAAGTGTGCCGGGTAATGTTTTCCATTTACATATGTAAAGAACCAACAACTAAACTTATCTACATTCATATCAGATATCATAACGTGTAGTGGTTAAACAATGAAAAATAAATGCCTTGACCAGTCTGAGGAAAGCCAAATACAGGTAAGGGCTACAAACTTTGGGAAGATACTGTCCAACATTTTAAGCAAGCTGTATGTACTTTGGCTTGAATCATCAGTAACATCTAAATACGTTTTGGCATTGCTACATTCGACAGGAATGGCATCAATTTACTGTAAACAATATGCACATTTGTCTGCTTTTAACAATGCAGTTTAGTGCTGGAATCTGCCAGGGTGCGACAACGCTGGTAAGAAAGCAATCCCATACATAATCATTTTTAGCACGTTATAGCATGTTTAGACCCTTCATATGCCATTTAAAAAGATAAAATATATGTGTTGTCTCTCTTCTTTTCACAATCAAGTCACTACAGAGTAATAACAGAGTACTGAAACGATCTTAAGCCGAGTACTAGTTGAGAGTAGACATAGCAGAATAGTTTACAGTTCAAATTGAAAGGAGGATGTTTTCCTAACTTCCGCCTTTTAACTTAACTGTAAACTATTCTGCTACAAAGTGTTATTGCATCTGAGGCAAGCACAGGTGTTCAAAGAAAAGTTTTCATTTGAAAAGTTTTTCCTGATAACCATTCACATTATGAAACATTTTCTGTTCACCAATAATGAAAGAAAATGAGTTCCAGATTGTTAAAGAAAATATTAAGTCTACGAGTTCCTTAAGTAGCATTTTGTTCAGCTTATGGCAAAGGTTAGAGTTGTGTAATAGGGTGAGGTAACTTTGGAGGAAAGGTGTAGGGTTGACCTATGATGGCAGCGAATCAGGGAGACAAACACAAAAAACTTGTAGCATACCACAGTAAAATAGAGCGTACCTAAACTTTAATTTAAAATGGCTCTTGCTCATGGCAAAAAAAAGCCTTTTAACATCAATACTTAAATGTCTGAGTTGAAATGGCACACAAGAAGTTGACAAACCAAGGTGTCATCTATGCTACTGTTTTTTCACCATCCACATCACCGTTACTTCAGTAATGATGAAGGTGAAATAAAGTAAATGTACAATAACATTGTGTTGACATTTGCTCAGAGTTTGCTTGGAGGCTACTGCAGAGGCCCAACAACAACACCATGTCGAACAGCCTGTTTAACTCTCTAGAGAGGGCAAGAGTATGCATTTACTATCTCCAAAGAGCACTGAGCGGGATAAGCACAGTGCACGAGCTCAGCAGGAGTGGAGCGGTAGCAAAGATGCAGATTCATCTGTTGCACAATGAGCGTTTGGGTGGCCCGCGCTCGTATCTCACCAAAGGGACTTTTTACTTAAAGCACTGGTATGATACACAGGAAATGTGAGAGGAAAATGCACAGAATGGGAGGGCAAGCAATGATTGGAATCCTGGAACATAATAATAATTACCTAATAGTTAAAGAAAAGTACAAAATGTAAAGACAAAATGACAGCATTCATGTAATATACAAGATCGTAAATCTTTATGGAAACATTAACGTGACAACTGTATGTTCTGAACTTTAGAAATACGGGTTGACACCGGTGCTGCAACCTTCAGTGAAATGAGTTCGCGGAGCAACTCCATGATTTTCATTTATGGAAAGATTATGCCAAATGTATGGTGTGCCAAACCATTTTAATTGCGAATTTGGACACATTTCCCTTGAAACGTCAACATTGGCAGTATGCTTACATAAGCTTCAAGACAGTGGAAAACTTACCTGGAGGAAGCTGAATGTTCTGGATGTTTGGCTGATTCTGGGGAGTATGTGGTAGTCTCGGAGCCAAAACCTGTGGAGCGATGGCTCTGATTCCACCAGGTGTTGCAGGAACTGTTGCAGAAGTCGAAGTCCTTGTTACATTCTGCAGAACTGGGGTTTTCCCGATTGCTCCTGCTGGCGATCCACTTGCTACCGGCTGCAGACCGCTTTGTATGGGCTGGCCGAGATTCACATTACCTGGATTTGCAACAACACCTGCTGCTACAGTCTGAGGTGTTGTTTGTATGATAGTTTTAGGCGACTCCGACGACTTGATTACCGGCGGCCCCACACTCACACTGGCGGGCGATTGGCTGCTATTTAAAAGTGGAGTCTGTAAGGGTATCCCCGGGGCAACAGTAGTGTTCAAATTCGCTACATTGACAGAGGATGTCAAAATTGTATTATTACTCCCATTTTGCGTAGTACCCGGTCCTGGTGTTTGCATAGGCGGCCTCACAAGTGTAACGGTAGGTCCACTGCTCAGACTTGTCGCCTGAGACGAGATCACTGTTGAAGTTACAATGTTCTGTGCATTCATCAAAGAGGTCTGGATGACAGTGCTTGAGGATGGAGGCAAAACTGTGTTTACATTTTCCTTTACAACCGATCCAGGTCCGTTGTTGACAACTGTGACAGAAGGTATAGTGTTACTACCACTGCTGCCACTAGATGTACTTGGTACTGGTGTCCCGGTAAAAGGGGCAACACTTCCTGAATTGTGAGAGTTTATTACCACATTACTTCCATTCAAAGTTTGTACCCCAGAGGTCCCGACTTTTGCGTTACCAACGTCATGGTTGGGTACAGTGGTTACCATGGCACTGACGGCAACTGTCTTGCCTTGGCTGTGCCCCACTGATGTCTCTGACCCAGCCGCTGATGTGATTCCTGTTGCTGCATCCATAGCTGAACCCTGGGATCTCGTATTATTAATAACACCCCCTTGCACTCCAGCCCCTGTTGGAACGGAAACAAACGAGAATGCGAGGAAAAATGCTAACGCGCATAACAAGACACTATATAAAGAGTACTTATTTCTGTTTTCCTTAAAAACATAAAAAGCAAAACAACGTTTAGCTGCAACATTACAGTGCATTACCTGCTTTACCAAGCTGTTGTGCAAGTCCCATTTTGCTTTCCTGGACACTGGCATTACCTCCTACCCCAGGGTTAGCAATGTGGTTCGACACCGCCTGTGCCCGTACTTCTGAGTTCCCATGACCCGAGCCAGTAAGCTCGGACTCAAGGGATCCCACAATATCGCTAACTACTTTCTCATCCACCTCTGTGTTAAAGAAAACCTCATCTAGCAGATCAGAGCCCGCCGCCATCTTTACTCTGTTACGAACTGAGGGGGGCTCATACCAGGCACCGCGCATGCGAGATTAGGCTGAAACGTCACCAGTACAGGGATTCCGCACCATTCTGATTGGTTACTTACAGATTTAAAGTGTGGGACAAATGGCTGCTGCTGTCATAATCGAGTGAATAGATAGTAAGACACTACGGTCAGAAAGGGGACTGGTGGCGAATGCAGAAATGGGAATATTACAGCAGTAATTCTTGTAACTCGAACTTTGAACAAAGTGATGTGCTGGGAACGAATTGATTCAACGATTTTGGATTTGTAATTCGGGTTTTGAACAGTCTGAAGCTCTGATAATTTGATTGTCTGTTTTAGTCGGTTTTGCCTTTACATTGGTGCCTCAAGATGGCTGCGTTGTATTCGTTCTGTAGTCCAAGCTACAACTGACTTGAAAGGCGTGCGAGAGCGCCACACCTGCTTGCTGCCAACTTCTAACAGCATGTTAGCCACGCAGCGTAGAGGAACGACGATGTGAATGCTAGTTAACGGTTGCCTAGCAAGCTAGTTACATAAATTGAATTTTGCTGTTGTTGCAGTTTTATCATTTTAACAAGTAAACGTTATCTTCTTACTGCAAACGCATCGTTTCACACCTCGTGCGTTGCGTTGGGGGAACACGCTATCTAACAAGAACAATTATTGTCCTAGAATAAAAGCTGTCTTTGTAGCATAGCGACATTGAAGTTAATCACGTTCAGCTAACATAGAGAATTTGCTTAGGGCAATTTATTTATTTTTTAATGATCTAACATTTGTCATGCTGGTGCGTAGTTAATCTAAACTAGCTGTCTGTACCCGTGTTAGCCATGGGAAGTAGGATAATATGAAAATGTTCGTAATAAGAATAATGGAAGTGGCTAATTTCTTAAGTAATTGATAACGTAACTGTTTAGCTTCTGAGAAGCCCTTCTCTAAACACAGCAATGTTATAGATGTCGCCATAATCGCTCTACATCTTCGATACAATGACAGTGTGTCCAGTTCACTTTTAAACGTCCACGAATTTGCAACATGAAGAAATCAAATATTGCCCCAAATGCAACTGTTTCAGAGTTGACGTAGCAGGTTATGTAACGAACATTAGGACATGTTTTCATCAGTGCTGCTGATATCCCTCTGGATATCACACAAGTCACGTAAAATTATCGTAGTAGTAGGCGGACGGGTGAGGAAAGTTAACAGGGAAACTGCCGTGCGGGTGAAACACAGACCTGCATCATCCAGGTGTGAAAATCACAAAATAGTGATGCATTTATACTGTAAAGTGCATGCACATGAACTTCATACATAGCTAAATTTTACCCAGTGTCTATTGGTGAGAACAAACAAAAATTCCATGCATGGTTACTGTCAGGGTTCATAAACTGTACCACAAAATCCATGTTTGAAACAGGTATACATTTGTCAGTTGATGTAACTTTTTAAATGTTTTTTGTGGCTATGATTTGCAGTTTAAAATTATGTATTCTGATTTTCCCTTTCTGTAGATTATTGGAGTGAACACTGCTTAAATTGTGGACTACTGTACATTATTTCAGCATACAAATATGTTTTAAAGCTGTTAATTACTCACCTTTATCACCCCCTCAAAAATACCAATGTATACAATAAAAATGTAACCAGCCCTGCCCATTTCCCCTGTACTGCACTCACACACCCCTTCTGTCTATCTTACCTGCTGGCCCAGATCTTTGCCACCCTCTTTTTGGAAGATGCATTGCATCACTGTGAAATACTATAAACATGTTAAAACATTTATGTCCAGTTATTGACTTCTCATGTGCCTCCTGTTTATCCTTCCTGTGCAAGTGCTCCTGGTCAGATAGAATTGCTTACTTCAAACCTCTTATAGATTTTAATTGCATGCATAAACCCTCAATCACATGACACATTAGAATGATTTCATTCTAATTGTATTATTTAGGAAGGTTGCATAGATTTTTGTTTGCTGTCTGAGTTATGTACCACAAAGCTATTATCTGATAATGAATCTAGTTCAGAATCAATTTAATGTGTTCAAAATACTCTACACCAGTCCATGACTATTTGTGAACTGCAACAACCTCTAAAATATTATAAGGTCAGCACGTCCAACAAAGTTAGCCAGCTAACATGGTTAGTCAGCTTCATGGTATATCCCACAGGTCAACATTAGTACTGAGAAGTAAGCACCAAATTCATGACGCCCAGCTAATTAAATATACTGTACTTGCATAGAGTCGATAAACTACATAACTATATACCACAACTAGGTGTTCAGGATTCTCTCAACAGTTCTGATCATTTTAAAAGGGTAGTGCATCCATAATCAATGCCTTAACACAAACACACATTGGTCTAACAAGTATGTTTTAAGTCACAGCTGAGGACGAAATTTGCTTTTGGAAATCTGACCCTTGAAGTAGCTGAAATTCGCAGAAACTGTTCATCGAATGTTTTGGCTGTTATAGGCTATGTTGTACTACCTCTCTGAATTTGACTTGAAACTTTACTGTATTATTTTAAATTTCCAATCTGCAATTGGCTAGTGGACTGGAATAAATACAATTACTCCCCAGCGGCAGATATCTCTACGAAGAAGTAGGGGAAAAAATCCTGGCCAACAGGTGGAATCTTGCTAAATCAAAAGGCGTGCCGCCGGCCCACCTGTTAGCACAGATTGTCTATAAATTCCTCTCTCTCCACCTATTGAACGAGCTTTGTGCTCTTTCTACGCAACATCTTGCTGTGACTGAAGTGTGAAGTTTGTAACTTCGTTATGTGTAGCGGTCCCTAGTTTTTTTTCCTCTATATATTTATGAAACTTTATTATAGGTGCAGTTAAACAGTGAACATGAGCACCGGAACGCCATATATTGGTAGCAAAATTAGCCTGATATCCAAGGCCCAAATTCGATATGAAGGCATATTGTACACAATTGACATGGATAATTCCACGGTGGCTTTGGCTAAAGGTGAGCTTATTGTTAATTGCATCAATCGGCATTAAAATTGCTTGTGTTTTAAAACCGATAGCCATAGTAGTGATATTTTCCAATAGAATGTTTGCTTGAAAGCCTACTGCGTTTATGCTACAGTAGTGCAAGCAAGTGGCGTACAATGTTTAGCTTTAAGTTTGCTTTTGCTACTATTATCTTTCAATGGATTATTGAATACCCCTGAGAACAATACATGATGGCATTTGTTCAGGTCCTTTTAACGATTGTTTTTCAACTTTGGACAGTGAGATCCTTCGGTACGGAAGGGCGCCCTACGGAGAGGCCAGTGCCACCAAGAGATGAAATTTATGAGTATATTATTTTCAGGGGAAGTGATATTAAAGATATCACCGTTTCAGAGCCTCCAAAGTCGCACCATGGCCTACCTCAAGATCCTGCGATAGTGCAGGTATTCAAGGACTCGACGTGCACAGCCTGCTGTAACATCATAGCTTTGCCAAAGCGACGTTGAAATTGAAACCACGATTAGCTAGCATACATTTTGTTTTAGCACGTATTCATTCCTTGTTTTCTAGTCCTCCGTTGCCAGTTCTTCGACCCCCTACCAACCTCAAGTACCCTATAGTCCTTACCGCAGCATGAACCAGTCCTACGGCCAGCTAGCAGCTAGCTCCCTTCTCAATCAGCAGTATGCTGCAGCACTGGGTTTAGGTGAGTGAGCTTACCATGAGGTTTTGTCATGCGTGTTCATACACGTACGAGATGCATGATCAGCAATGGACAGTATTTTACTAACATGTAGTAATTTGCATGCATGCATTTGATGATGCATGGGTTGCTTACATGTTTATATCGGTGGTCATACCTTTGTGCCACCTCAGGAAACCTTTACCTCAATTTTGACTGCAGTTTAGTTTCATTCGTTTTGGTATGGTGCAAGCTAAATGTGCAGGTTACCTTTTAATTTCATGTACAACTATAAATTGTGGAGCATGGGGTACATTGCAGGTGAAATGTGGTATAAAATTGTACAACGAGACCAAACTGATGTACAAGAAACCTATTCATAAAGTGCTCATATCAAGCCTGATCCATGATGGCACTTAGTTTCAAAGTCTTCTTCACTAATAACTCATTGGCATGACCACAGAGGATGGCCATGTAATTCTTGCTGCTCTTGTCCCTAGATGGGACATCAGGCTTTTGTAAACATTCTGCTATTCTCTGTCCTGTCAACCGGCTTGTCTGTTTGCTTGCTGTTTATTTTCCAGGGGCAGGGTTCCATGGCTTCCCAGTAAGAAGGGGCCCAATGGTGGAGCAAGCTGTACAGACGGTGCCAGCAGACAGTGCTGCACAGAAAAAGACACTGCCTGTATCCCAGCAACAGGGCAGAGAGGCAACTAGACCCCCCCAGCAAAGTGGACGAGGAAGCCCCCAAACTCAAAGAGCTGGTGGCAGCAGTAAGCAGAGCAGAATGGGTGGTGCATCTTCTCCTTTGGTTTTCATGTGGGCATGTACTACATCATCTTTAGGAGCACTTCTTCCTGGGATCAGTTTGTGATTTGTGATCAACTGGTGTCTGTCTGTTTCCCAGAATGTATTTTAAACTGTGGCAAAAGGTTATTCAATGGGCATAAGATTCTATGGCACCCATGTCTAGTTGTCATTGCACCCTATGGTGCTGTGGTAGACCCATTTGGAAACAATTGTTCTAGCCTACCCAGTATTAAAGCACTGAAGATTTTATTCTGATTACACTTGATGTTATGGGGACACTATAGATTTCTGGAAATACAATTTGTCATTGGCTTTATGAATCCTATGGTTTGCTGAACAGAGGATTTTAAATATGTGAGGACTAATACAATTATCTTTCAAATGCAGTTTGTTAAATGCAAAATACAATTTAAATCCTTACACTGTTTTGACTAACAACATTTTTAGATAATGGGTATCATTTAAATGCATATCAAATGCATTTGTGATTCATCTTCACCGGTCTGATCAAGTGCTGGGTACTTTCTCTTGCTGAACTGAATCTGGGTGAGGTGCTAATGACTGCTAAATCTTGCTTTAAGATGTTGGAGTAAAACAGCCTAGTGCCATACAAGATCAAGGGCAGGGCAATGATGAAACCCGAAGACCACAGAGGAGGAGACCAGGTAGATGTTTTTCCTTTGATATTCAAATTTTCTCCTAATGGAACCATTTTAATGCTAAACCTGCACAGTCCCTTATGCAAAAAGTACAGTTACAAATGTGGTACTTTCTAAATCAACTGCCTTTTGAATCAGTTAATTTATACATAAAATTTCAGTGCAGCTTTCCACAAAACTGTTTACCTTACCATTGTAAATGGCTATGATTGTGGTTGAATTTGTTATACTTGCATAGGAAATCGAAGGTCCAGGAACCGTGGAAGAGGACAGATTCTGGTTGGAAATTCAAAGCCCAATACGCTCCAGTTTGAGGCTGATTTTGACTTCGAAACTGCAAATGCCCAGTTCAACAAGGATGACCTTGAGAAGGAGTTACAGTTGCAGGAGCTGCAGCTCAACATCAAAGGTGCTTTGTTTCCTATTCTATTCCTTGGGCATGTCACTAGATGGTAACCCCCCGGTAGGAAACAGGCCATACCCTTGGGGTGCCAACCTCTTGATTCAATGAACCGCTTAAAGCTTCCTGTTTCATAAAGTTTGACCCAAAGGTTGAAATGGGGGCAGAATATTCTATAAATTATTTGTAATGACATCCCATGTGGTTGATCAGGTTCGTATTTGCAATTTGTGCAGTGCCAGTGCTGAATACTGTGAATCTAACGTTAGCTGTAGCATCATCCAGCAAGAAGAATTCAAGATGTTGATTGGTAGGATATCCTGTCCTTACTAATTCTGGTCAGTTGGGCACCTGTAATTTACCTGTGCCAGCTATAAAGTTTGCAATTTTCTTTTGAGTAGCAGAGGGAGAGTCAACAGCTGACTGCTCACTTTGGTGGGTCAGATAAGTTAGTGAGCTCTTCATTGAGGATGGCACTAATTATGTGGGCCCACAATAAACATTGGGAATACAAATTTCTCCCTACCTTTCCAGCTCTCCTGGGGGACAATTCTTTGGTACCACATTGTTATGAAAAGTTGCTTTTTTCATCAGATACAAAGGATGATGTGGAAGAGAAAGTGGACTCTGGTGTGGAGACACAGAACAGTGAGGGGACCGTGGAGGAGGACCCCTTTGGGCCTAAGTGCTATTATGACAAAACAAAGTGCTTCTTTGACAACATTTCATCAGAGCTAAAATCCAGGTATTTGGAAAAATATTTCCCTTTAAGCTTGATTTGCCAGACTATTCCACTGCTTGTCCAGGCATGTTATTTCCTGAGCTTGGGTAGTGTGGTGTTAATGGGTTTCTTTTTCAGACGCACAACCTGGGCAGAGGAGAGGAAGCTGAATGTGGAGACATTCGGGGTGCCTGGAAGGTTCCTGAGGGGCCGGGGGTTCCGAGGTAGCTTCCGTGGCCGACGAGGGCGAGGTGGCTTACAGCGTATTCCCCCTGTGCAAAAAGTGGGCTCTGGGCGGCTGTAATGGGCCAGTAAGCATCACAAGTGTTCTAGTATTTTTAAGTTTGTAAAGGATGTCATGTCACTTTTTTGGCAGTACTGAATTCTCCCATTTTGTTTTCAGGCCTTTGTTGGGAATTCTCCAAAGGGGTGGTGCAATCATTGTCCTTCAATTACTTTTTGTTGCCTATTTATTCTTTTTTTTTTTTTTTTTTTTTTTTGTGTGAACTCTTCTGCTTGGAATGCTTGTTTAACCTCTTAAGTGGTCCCTGTTTTGTAGGATCTTTGTGTTTGGGTTTTTCTTTGTCCTACACTTATTTTGGTTGAGGCCCTATCCTCTACATGGCCCTGAACTAACTTCTGTATTTGAAATTGGATAGGAAGTGAATTTGGTTAATGTGCTATGAAATTTGAGATGAACTACATACTTTTTTTTTTTTTCCCTCCCCCATTTGTTTAAATACTGTTTTATAACCTTTTTAATGTTTGCATTAATTTTGTTCCTTTAAGGATCAAAGTCTTCAAATATTTGCATGTACAATCAAGATTCTTTGCATTTGCAAACACTTCACTTCCTAAACAATTTATATGAAAGAATTTGATTAACTGAATGTTTAAAGAGTATTTTGTCATGCAATGCTCATTCTGGGGAATGCACTTTTTATTTGTAATTCTTTGTAAATATTTCACAAACAGTAGAATGTGTTGATGGCTTAAGAGTAGCCAAATATCTGCCTGGAAGATGAGACCTTAAATAATTGAGACATTAGTTGATGTTGTATAAAAGGGCATTTTGTTTTGATATTTCTGTAAAACACTGGAAATGCTACTGACATGGTGCGGATATCTATATTGATGCATTGCTAATAAACAAAAGGCTGTATGCTAAGGATTTGTCTTCCATGTTGACTGAATCCATTTGTATTGTCTTGAAGTGAGATTAACTTGGTTCAATATCACTGAGTACTAATGAAAGTCATGTTTGGCAACAGTACCAGAGATTTAAGGATTTTTAACTTATTATTTTTTTTTTTAAGGCATCAATACAAGTCTGGATGTGAGATGTCTTTTGGGAACTGACCATAACATGGGTGGTATTCAGAGTAACTGAATTTAAATGGAGAATTCAATTCACAGCAATGTGCATCTCTTTAAAGCTGGAAAAATAATTGTGGCACAAAAGATGTTCAGCTGTTCAGTTTCCTCCTCCAGTCATGAGACATGCTTCTTCCAAGGGTAATATCTGAGAATGAAGTTGAGGGTATTATTCAAAATGAATATTAATATCCCTATTTCAATACACAAATGTAGAGCATGCATGTTTGTTTATAAAAACCTTGAATTTATATTAAACTTCATTATGCCAAGCTCAATGTTCTTGCTTCCGGACTGGACAACCTGGGAGTACATTAAATGGTTCTATTGCCTACTCCAATGGACTGTCCACATGACACAATGCAAGTTATCCCACTAGTTTGGCAAGTGAGAAAATAAGGAAAACCAAACAAATGGCAAGAGTTTGAGTTGAGAAAATATTTTATTTGCCAATTTACAAAATAGATGTAGTGAATGTTGTTACATTGATGCTTTAATTGGACAATCTAGTTGAAGCAGCAAAAGTGAAATTATTTTTGAAATAGGTTTGATCCTCAAATACAGTTTGAGAGGGTTAGTGAATAAATGTCTGCTCTGGAGCAAAGATTGTAAAATGTAAATCTGACCAATCAACATCTGCAAATGGTGTCATTAATGAAATGTGTCATGGTATGTTCCTGGAAAAATCAACCTAGTACAGTCTGCATGTTCCATGAAAGTTTAATCCAATGTTAACCCAAAAGGTCTATGCCCATTGCTCTGTGTGTCGCACTGAATGGATAGAATGATTTAGAGTGCTGTGAACATTTCCCAAAATGTAACATAATTATGGTTCATTTAAACAGAATCTTGCTCCCTGTGGCTGCATCAAGACTTGGTTTGCTGTGAGACACATCTTTTCCCTGTTTGCTGCTGGAAATGAGGCATGTGTTGTTTCCTCTGTGACTGCATCGTACACTGTCAGCCTGCAACACTGACACTGCACTCGTACCGTGAAAAACGACAATCCTGGCTTCAGCCGTCAGCCCTATTGGAAGAGAACACTAGTAAGTATTGCATCAGTCTTTTAGATTAGATCCATGTGATGTCTTTTCATACTGGATGTCAATAGAAGTGGCAACACCTTCATACATTCTTTTACCTTCAAAAGCCATGAACATGTTGATTCAAGGGGCAGATTGTGCATACTGTGCTGTCATCAAGTTTGGTCAAAGATTTCCTCTGCACTCCAAGCACGACTATATTTACCTCTCGCACTGACCCAAAATTAATTAATAACTAGACTTATTAATGTTCACCCACACTTTGACCCAACTTGCATTCAATCAGCCATATATCCACAATGCAATACACATTAATGTATGGCAAATAAATTACGAAATTGGATACATCTGTCTCATAGCAAAGCGATACGATATTGAAAGCAATAAATACAGCTGTCGAACCCTTCACTGTGTGTTGAGCATATTCCACCTAGAACAGGTGACCAACTGGAAAAAACACAGTAATAGCTCGATCGTAACTCATTTTTATTCTGTGAGGTCCAAGTAATTTCAACAATAAATAGATTTGGGCGGCCTGTTACATTCAATGAGTACTACAAGTGAAAATGATCTCACATTAACAAAACGGCAAATTCATGCCGCAGCACGGCTTCCTAAAGTAAACTGTCTCCTACTTTTACGCATGATTTATTGCGTTTACGCATTATGAAATTGCTACCGTTTACGTCGGAGAACAGACGTATTAGTTGTCGTGAATCATACAACATCCATACTATGGTGAGAAAGGTAGAGCGGTACACTAAGTACTGACTGGATTGTACCAAATATAGGACATCGGTACATTTGTACATTTACTGCCACGAAATACTCAATCATGGCTGAACAATCTTTTAACACTGAATCATTAGTATATTTCAGAGACAGTTTAAGTCTTTACAATGCTTAAAATAAGAGTTAACCGATCTGGAAAATATTTTATCGTTGTGCGATGATTCTTGGATCTACCATCCCCCCTGTTTTTTGGCAAGAATCGGAAACCTTAGTATGTAATAGGAGGTAGCTTGCAGTATAAAATATTAGAATAAAAAGAAGCCTTTTTTTATTTATAGCGGTATAGATACAGAAAATGTCTGTTGCATTTGCTTCGGCTCGCCCCAGAAGTAAAGGGGAGGTGACACAACAAACAATACAAAAGGTAATGCATTTTTTCTTCATCGCGATGTTCAGTGTGAAGATTTTTTATTCTGGTCGGTTTGTAAACGTGGTTTGTGAGCGTGCATCCGGACCGTGTCAATGGAGAGAAAGTAGTGAATTTCAGCGATTGGGGGTTACAAGGAGGCAGTACAACACGCTAAACAAAGCGGTGCGATATGGGATTTATGATCAATAGTGCAGGTGCTTGCACAATAAAAATGAGTTTTTTGTATTGATAGTATTTCTGATATACAATTACAATGTATTTGCAGCGGTACTATATTGTAAATACAAAGTATTCTCTTTAAAATCAACAACATTAGCGCTAATATATATTTAAGTGATATTGTAGCACACGTACTTCAGCGTTGCATTCTTGATAAATGTCAGATGTGAAGTCAAAAATAAATCAATCCAATGTTGAAATGCTATCGGTTTTGCAAGTGTCCCTCGGAATTGAAATAAAATTTCCAGTTGCATTGAATGTTATTTTCTGTAGGCTACTGCATGCTTTGGAAGTTGGATCGACATCCTTATTAATAAACGCAGTTCTCTCTGTAATTTCAGTTGCGCCGACGAAGCGGAACTGTAATAGAAATTTGTTGTAACTGAAACAATGAAATGCTTCTCATAGACAAAAAATATCGAGGAGGTAGCTAGCTATAAATGTGTGGCTGCGCATCGCGATGGTCTGCCTCCGCCGCGCTCTGTAATTGTGGAAGGTGTGTGTAGCATTCACTCGGGAGCAGACACTGTCTGTCTACGAGCATCCAGACCTTTGTTCCTCTGGTACACGCAGGGAAAGAAAACAAAACATACAATCACAGAAGGGTACAATTTTCACAGGTGAAATTACACGGCACACCTGAAAAGTAATAACGCACCTGAATCTAACCTGGCTTTTTGCTTTGTATTATGCTTTTCTAATACACAGTTTGATGCGAGGACCTTCGGCGGGGTAATAGCTACCCTGTTTTTTCTTCAGTTTTTCCCTTTTTTTCTGAGCGGTGAATGTGACGAATGAATATGGTGAAATGGCGTGCATACAGAGATGGAGTTGCAATCAGTCCTCTTTTCACATCACTCCTCCGCTCAAAACAACCTCCTGCTGGCCAATTTAGAGACTTGGTGAATCAACTGACCCAGATAATTTTGTTTGTAGAGTAGATGAGTAGTACGTGCAAGTGTAAGTCGTGGGAATTGGGATTTAGATGACTCCTTTTTCAGCTTCGGTCTACTTTTCAATGGAACGTATCTACATGTGGAATTTATCATTATTTAACACCAATAGGACAACAATACGCCTTTATGGCAAACCTCGAGAAGGTTATTGTATATCGTTTAACTAATATTTTCTCTCAAGATGCTAGATGAAAATCATCATCTGATACAGTGCATTATGGACTATCAGAGCAAGGGGAAAACGGCAGAATGCACTCAGTGAGTATTTTCACACAGCAGAGAATAATTGAATGCCTTTACATTCCTATTCTGCAGTGAGTACTTGTACCTTTGTAGTTTGCATTCTGATGCATGTCATGTAACATTATGTGTCATAATGTAACATAGAATATATTGTTTTATTTCTGTTTTTGCTAAGTGGCTTCTGATATTCTTTGCTAATATTTTGGTACTGTATTTCCATAGGTATCAGCAAATATTACACCGAAATCTGGTTTATTTGGCTACTATAGCAGATTCCAATCAAAACATGCAGTCATTGTTACCTGCGGTAAGTTAAGAGTGTGGGAAGGGTGTGTGTGTGTGTGTACATGAGTGTGTGAGGGCCCTCTGTTGGCCTCTCATTAGTACTATGTGCGAGATACATGTTGCCGTTTCTTAAATTACATTAGTGCTCTTAATAATGCTGGGCAGGTTTCTGTAAAATGAAGACCACTTATCCCACTTGAATAGCAGTATTGTATGGTACATGTTCCTGTTTCACAGTGTTAATTCTACAGCTGTAGGGTGGGGAAGGGCTCTTCACTACTGATGTGTGCATCGGCTGTAGTAGTTTTGGACCCGCACCAGTCCAGCAGTTTCAAAGAACCAAACCTGAACCTGAACTAGACCTAAGTTCATCTAATTTAATTCTGCTTTCATGTCTCAGTTGACAACTCATCATATATAAACATAATTGTTTACACACCACAGTGCACTTCAAGGAGAATGGAAGGTACTACAGTACTGATGAAATGATCTGTTTTGAAGTGTATTATTTGTGAACTGCAATAAGGCAAATTTCAACATGGTCAGCCAGGTCTGTTTGACTTATGTGTTAATTGTTTTTTATATTCTGTTTGTAATGTTTTTTTTCCAAGGCAGCAGGAATTGTCAGTTTAAGATGGGGGAATACTGGTAGTAGTCATACACGCATTGGATATTTCTTGACCTGCATCCACTCTACAGTTTGAGAGACCAAGTCTGAATACCCCACCCCAGGTTAACCCATGAGACCTGTGGGGTTTTGGGCCACCTGGTGAATTGCTAATCACCCAGCTTTGTTCATTGTTAAGACAGTCAATCAAGAGTAGATGTTTGCTTTTGCTCAAAGGTGTCTGGATAGTATCTCAAAGCACATTATTGGACATTGGATAGGACAATAAGCCTCACTGTAGTGTCGTCCACCTCTCCACATGCTCAGCCTCCAACTCAGAATATCAACATGGGGCCAGGAGGAATGGGACAGAGTGGAAGCAGCCAATCCCTGCACTCCCAGAGCAACCTGAACGACAGCATGTCCACCGGGCTCCCACCAACCTCCCTCATGCAGAGCCAGATGAGCAACGGTGAGACTCCCTCTACACGCCAGGAGGACAGATTCCTGCTAATCTGTCCTCCATTTCCCCATCTTCCTGTCTGTTTGTCTGTATTCAATTACTGTGAATGAGGTACTATAGACCAAACAACCAGAGAGAGATGGAAAGATTTTGCAACCAATCTTTTGTTCAATTTCCATTTTTTTCTTTCATTCCTTTGTTCATAGCTGGCTTTTTAATGTGTTAATGAACTGAATGTATTCCTTTCACCTGGAAAAGTCAGGAGTTAGCACGGTAACTCTGGTAAATATTTTTCATTTGGTCAAATTTGTTAAAAGTTATTCATGATATTTATTAAAGTTATCCAGCTAACTTCTTAATCCTGGTTTGTGAGAAACCCCTGTGGGCCCTCACTGACTGCATTAGCATGTGTTGTCAGGCCCAAGCCACGCCTCCATGCAGCAGTCGGGCCAGACGTCCCTGCCCTCCACATCCATGAGCATGCCAGTCAGCAGCCACGGCTCAGCTGCGGGCTACAGCCACTCGGTGCCATCATCGCAGAGCATGCAGATGCAGAGCCAGGGCCAGTCCATGGGCAGCTACGCCTCCCGCAGCAACCTCAACATGCAGTCCAATCAAGGTGAGCCATGATGACGGCCAGACTCACCTTCCCATCACACACATTTCCACCTGGAACGAGGAATTTCCACTTAGATCCACACAGTTCCATTTCTGTCAAGCTCATTTGCTGTTATCCCTGGCATAGTTGTGCAATCTGCGACATATGACATCTTTGTGCCAAATGTTATGGACTGTCCTGTGACCTTTCGATAGATAAAATTGATTAGGGAGCAATGACACTGTAACTGACACTCATGATTGAATGCATTTAGTGTCTCCATTTGAGAGAATTTGTGGCATTCAGAAAAGATGATGGCAGCAGAAAAAAAATGCTATGTTGTAGGAAAGCAATTTAATCCACCAGTGAGTACAATATGCATTTTACCTATTCACCAGACAGGCTTAAAATAATTCCAAAGGCAAATAATTTTTTTATTTAGGATTTTCTCTTATGCCTGCCATTATTGTCATGAGTGACATGCATTTTCTTATTTAGAAACACAAGCATTCGATCATCTATTCAAGATTGTTTATGAGCGCTGTCATGCTTGTGAATCATTATTTCTATGCCATTCCTGTATTCGTTTGTATCTGAGAATATAATGGATTAGTGGGAAGCACTGTCAGTTTACAGCTGCAGGGCTTGGAGTTTTTGTGTTATCCTTGTGTCCACATGGGTTTCCTCCAAGTACCCTGATTTCCTCCCACATTCTGTCTAGGTTAATTGGCATCTTTTTGCTTCCAATCATTTGCTTGTATATTTTGTGCTAGCATCCCATTCAGAGTGAGTTTACACCTCAAACTGTGCACCTGCCCAATTTCAAATGAATTCATGAAAGCAATAAATCAGTTCCCGAAATAAGATAAATTAAAAAGGGTTGTGCTCTTAATTTTGCTGTGAAGTATAAACAAATATAGTATAAACAAAGGCCAGTGCCTTCAGCACAAGTCACGGTTAATGTAGTTTTATTCCATAGTGTTCAAGTTTGTGATAAGTAAATTCCTATACCAGCTTGTTGAAGATCAAGATGTAATGCCTTCAGTTAAATGTATTTAACCAGGATTGTTCTATACATACTTGAAAAAAGGTAGATTTCCGTTGTTGAAATCTATTGTGATTTTGTCTAAAAGAATTCTTGTTTAATAAGTTCAAATGAAGCTGAACCTGCTCCCTCTCTCCGGGATTTAGCCACTCATGCTCTTTCTTGCCCTTGTTCCCCATGATCAGGCCTTTTGGCTTTTTCTGCAGTGGCCCTAGCCTTGTCCCCTGACATTTCTTCTTCTTTTCCAACCCCTTTCTTTTGTGATTCTTACCTGAATCTAAGTTTCACTGCTCTCATTCTCACCCAGCCTTTTCGGTTGTATGATGTGTTTGTGTCTTTTAATGTGCACTATTTCCCACAATCCCTCCAGTCACAATGATGCACCAGCAAGCTGCGACGTCTCATTACTCCTCAGCTCAAGCGGGGAGCCAGCACTATCAGGGGCAGCAGTCTATGGGGATGCTGGGACAGGGTAACCAAGGAAACAACATGATGGCACAGAGGCCCATGGGATCCTACCGTCCTGCACAGCAAGGTAAGAGATCGGTTCCACCTATGGGCTTTCGGTGTTGGTTAAGCTAGCTTGCCACTCTGTACTCAACAGGAAACGTAATTAGCTGCATTTGTAAAGGACTTTGGTCCCTTAGAAGAAGTGCTAATGAAATGCTTTTCTTGGGTTAAGGCAGTGATATCTCCACCTATGTGCACAGTTGGCTTTGCTAATAATGCAGAAATCTTTTTATCCATAAATAATCAACATGTAGCAATCTAGGTATTGTATTGTAGGCACATGGATAGTATGACAGATTGGAAACTTCAGTGAAGCTGGTCAAAGCATACTGATATCAAATACAGGACGTCAGTCTGTTTAATGGATATGTGCAGTTGGCAGCACATCACAGCTTTTCTCCGCAGGAAACGATTCCCATTCCTTTTGGGAAATGGAGCTCCTATGCAGAAAATTCATGTTTTCAGACATTTTTTTTCAAACGTCTACCACTAATATTTTTGGGATGTACTGGGTTAAATTGATGAAGAATGATAAAGTCAGTGTTTGAGCATGGTTTTTCAGTGGAGTGAGTTCATCAGAATGGACAGTCTTAGGCTGAAGGTCAGACACTTGCAGCATGTCCACCCTCACTTGGTACCTTTATGGCATATGCACAGAAGAATAAGAGGGCCATTGTGTGGTCTGCCTGTGGCTTTAAGAGGCAAGTTAAGATTTATTGTTGCTGTCACTTCTGGTCCCAGTCTCTGTAAATCACCAGCCGGCACTTTGTCAGCAGGTGCCTAAAAATAGTCTCCAATGTTCCGCTATGTGTTCGGTACGAACCTGGTCATGGTACACACCACGCACAGTTGAACCACTTGTACCTCTGGCCCAAGAAGTTTTGGACTGTCTCAGGAGCAAAATGTCTGCTCTCCATCACTTGGCAACACTTACCTATGAGTCACATTTAACCCGCCCCTCGTCTGACCTGTCAGTGATATTTGTTCGGATTATCCTTGGAGCAGACTCCCTCAATCATTTCAACCCCCTACAGTGAGCATGATTGCTTTCTTTGTTGTCATTGGTCGAGATGGTTTGGTTCATAACTTGAGAATTAACCTTGTGTAATGCTTTGCCTACGCCTTTGGCTCTCCGGTTGTTTCGCTGTATGTGGCGCATGTAATCCATTTCTGACAGAATTCCTGTGGCAGGCCATCTTCAGCATAAGCGTGAAAGTGAATGGCGCAGTATGTCAGCTGGATATACTGCAGTACAGTGAGGAAAAAGTGAGCATGAGATTGCAGCCTGAGCAACTAATGGACTATTTCATCAAAACACTTCTGGATCATTGTGTGTCTGGTGGTTTAACTCTTGATTAACTCAAATAGCCATTTTGTTTTATTTCTTTTATTATATATAGGAAACAAATTGCATCTGGAGTTTCTGCACACCACCTTCAAAGATTAATATTGGATGTCCTCTCTCCTTGATTGGCTTTTAAATTTTGAACGTGCTTATGGGTTTTCAGACTCACTTCACATTCCATTTCATTTCCATAGAATTATACTACGATAAGTGTAGCTAGTATGTAGTACTATAAATACAATATAAAATACAATCAATCAATCAATCAATCAATCAATCAATCAATAAATAAATAAATAAAGCATCTACATTGGGAAAGACGTTTTTCCCTACATCTCCCTTTCCCAGTTTGCATTTACTCATGATAAATATCATGAGTAGGCTCAGCTTCATCATGTTGGCTGTGGCCGTAAGAGAGTTCAACCTGAGTGGGTTTGGACCAGTTAAACACAGATTAATCTTACCCACTGATTAATCTTTACACTAGGGATTTAGACCCCCTGACCCTGCCCCCTTTACTCGTCCACCAGTCAGCATAATGGATTATCGGTCAAGTCAGCTGATTAACCAACCCTGGTGTCGCCTGTCTTGCAGGATCTGCACCGCAGTACATGGGACAAGACGAGTTCTACGGAGAGCAGTATGGACACAGTCAGAGCTCCAGCGAGCCAATTAACCAGCAGTATTACCCTGATGGTAATAATCACAGCCTTCATATTAAATGCACATTCCACTCCCTCCCAGTGTCATCCCAGCCCTGCCCTTCTGATTTTAGCTACCTCCCTCAAACCTTTTTTCTTTTGCTGCAAATGTTTGTGCAGTGCAAGGTCTCTACAAATTATTTCACTTTCCTAGAATGCTGTGGTTGGTTTCACAGCCATCGCCCCAAATATGTCCTCGTTGATTCTAAACCATATGGTGTGCCGAAATTTCAGATCTGGTTTTCCTTGGTCCTACAGTTCTTGTTGTGCGTGATGGTGTGCGAGATACAGTCTCCAATCAGGATTGAAACATTGAAACCTGGCTCCGTCCTCCTTCCCTTTGTGTGCGTACGCGGTTAGCGGTGCAGCCTTAGCTCAAGAGTAGAGCTTTCTTATCACCTGTGCACGTCTTCCTCCAGGTCACGGGGACTACTCTTACCAGCAGTCCTCTTACAGTGAGCAGAGCTACGAAAGGTCCTTCGAGGAGTCTTCCCAGCATTATTATGAAGGAGGTACAGGTGCTAGTTCACTTGACATGACTACATCAGACTTACCTAAGCAATCTCTATCTGTACCTAGTAAAAAGTTATTTAAGTTCATTTTGGGTTAAAGACAGCTGTCTCTAGATTTTCTCTGATGTAATGATTTCATGGCAGTGTTACATTTCCATTGGCTGACAGATCGTAATGTCAGTGGTGTTTGTGTGTCCTGTGCCCGCAGGGAATTCTCAATACAGCCAGCAGCAGAGCTCGTACCAGCAGGGCTCTAGCCAGCAGCAGCCCTTCAGCCAGCAGCAGTACCCAGCCCAGCAGAACTACAGTGGCCAACAGCAGGCTTATGGTAAGGATCCTAAGGCCCAGCTGACATGGGTGATCTCACTGAGAGTAATGAATGTTACTCAGTGAAAGGCGTGAGAGTTGGATTTTTGGAGCTAATTCGTTCCTGAGATGGGCCAGTATGGGTGTAGGCCTTTGTCCTAGTGCAACACTAACACATCTGTTTCAGTAATTAACTTTTTTGTGGTCTTCAGTACAAGATCTTGATTTGTTTTAGATAATTGCCATTGAAGAATTAAATGCACAGCAGCCTTTTTTGAATAAGAATTGACTTCCTTTTTGACTATGACTATGTAGCCAAGTTCACATTTAATGTGTTAGCATAAAATACTCCTTCATATGCTATCACAGTCAAAAGCACAGCTATTAGTGCAGAATGTTCAACTTACTAACAAATGTTTTGTGTAAGATCATAAAACAAAAAGAACAATATTGTAGATTAAAAGTTGTAAGGAAGTTAGAAAGTTAGATTGATTGTATCTATATTATAAAATGGAAATATACTCATGGAATAATAATAAAAATAATAATAATCTAGCAATTGCTACATCTCTCACAGTTAACGTGCATCTTGCATCTCCTATAATTTTCCTTGATACTATTGTACTTCTCGATGACAGCATGTCATCAATAGTCAGTCCAAGTCACAGCCACAGGGTTTGCTGGATTTTGTTGTCAATCAGCACTTAATTGATCATTTGAGACACCTGATTGCATAGTTTCTAGATTTTCGTTTTTTTTGGTTACAACCCAACATGCCAAGTTCAGTGAGTGAATTTACCAGTATCTCTTTGAACCAATCCTTCTGTGTTTTGCAAAGAATATCATTTCATTGGTTGAATCAAGAGAACAGTTGTAGTGCCCACCATTTTAGTATCATAGTACCTCATTCACTCATGACTAGCTTGAAGTAGTAGGTGAACCCAAAATCACCTACAAAAATCAGTTAACCCAGTGACTCTTCAGGGCCAGAATTGAAGACACGTGAATTATATAATATTTTGTTCATAGCTTTGGGTAGGTGAGCTAAATGATTGTAATTGAATATAATTTGAGATTTATCCTCCATCCTACAGGGCCAGCTCAGGGGGCCTCCTCCCAATACTCCAGCTACCAGCAGGGCCAAGGGCAGCAGTACAGTTCCTATCGATCATCACAGGCTGCAGCCAGTGGCCAAACTCAGAGGCCCTACACATACGAGCAGGTACACATCCTCGCCCCTTCAGAATTCCAGGGTCTGGATAACTAACTGGATAAGTAGCATAGTAGTTTACTTAGGCTTACTGAGTCAATTAGGATGTTTCCATTTTTTCAAATTCAAATTGTCTTTTGAATTTATCTATATATATATTGAATTGCTTATTTATAGTTCGAGTATAACAACATGTATTGTCTTCTACAGGGCCAGTATGGAAACTACCAGCAATAAGGTGCTAAAACTCAGCGGCTGTTGGGCAACTGATGAGACATGGTTTTGTGTACATTGCTGTTGATCATTTTTCTTTGCTCCTTTTATGCTGAGGAGTTGGGAACTAAGGTAGCCCATATGAAAGTCATTGACCTTTCACTCACTGTTTGCTTGACTGAATGAGTCTGATTGGTCATAGAGACCGTTCAGCATTTTCTGTTTTCGTTTGTGTCAGTCTCAAGAAAAAGCACAAGGGAAATGGTATGTGCATACATGAGTTCTTTTAACTCAGAAACAAAAATGCTGATTTGTTTATGAAGTGATTTGGGGCAGTTTATCTAATAAAATCATATCCATATCATCTATGATCATACTGAAAATGAAAAAAAAAGGAAAATCCCAGTGCTTAACTAATATCTTAGAAGTGGGAGGGAGCTTCTTTAGGTTTAAATAATAATGTTATGTATTAGTTGTACACAATACTTATTTTAACTGTTGGTGTTGGTTTAGGAACTGTGTATTGCTGCCACTTTCTGACAAGTATGACTCACTACTACGCCGAAAACTCTCAAGCCAGTATCTGTATGACAGAGGGCAAAAAACATAGTTACTAAAATCTGATTCAGTTGTTAAATCATTCTAATTTGCACAGAATCCTATATCACACCTCATTGTCTTTGTCAGTGCTGCTGTAGAATCGTTTGATCTTGTTACATGCATGTTCACAGCCTTGTGTAGCAATGTGGCAGATACTAACTCCAATCAGATGTACTGTATGCATTTCTGGATTTTCCCTGGAAAGGAATCACTAGCTCTTCATACTCATTTTGCCTCATTAAGTGTTTGCATGTGCAAGTTTAAATCTGTTTTTTTCTCAATGTTCTAAAACATGAAATGTACAGATGTACATGTAATGTAAGATTACAAATAGAATTTATTCATTGCGTAAAGAGTGAAGCAAAATATTTTTCAGGAGTCATCCTAAATATTAGCTATTTATTCTCTTGAGAAAAAAACATGTAAATTTGCTCATGTGTAAAAGATAACTGAGGCCCATTGGTTTTTTGATCTTCCATCCCATTCACCGTTCTTGCCTTTCTCGTCAGGTTCCATTAACATTTAGCTGAGGTTTCTCTCGTGCATGAAGCTGTCTGTTTCTAGCTTCTTTGTGTGACATTCAGTAGCACTGTTTTTTTTATTTGTTTGTTTTGTCAGACTGTCTGTAAGGTAGACTGTCAGAAAAGGTGCCATTTTAGTATTTTTGTATCAGGTATATTTGCTTTGTTTAGATCATAGTAGAATTGATGAGTGGAGAACATAATTGACATATTCTTTTATTTTTATACATATTTGTCTATTTTTTATTTGTACATGTATTTATATAATTTATTTATTTTTGTTGTTGAGAGCATTTATGTTAATATAATTTTCTTTCAGTGATTCTATAGTTTAACACTTGTTGCTGCCCTCTCTAATTCACCATCCATTCCTTCATTTGAAATAACAAATTTGTTTATAGAGAGTGACTGACTTCAAAACTACCAAAGGAACAGACAGAAATGGCAAATACACCACAATGTTGAAGAGATCTTTTGATCTGCAAACTTTGTTGCAACATGTCTTTGTAAATACCATATCTTTACCTGTATCAATGAGTGCAATACATTCAGTCACAATAATGGAAATAGAAGTGCATGCATGTGTGACGTACAGATGCTTATGCTCAAGTACCCCGTGCTGCGAAAAGCTGCTTTACAGATAGAGATCGTCTCAAGCAGGGTTCTTAATGGAGATTCTGGTTGTTCTCTTAGCTAATATCCTGACCAATGGCTTAGGTAGGCTGTGGCAAATGAACTTAAGTTCTCACAGATATTTTCTTTATACTTTTTAAAATGGAGGTTTATGTTTTCATTAATTCTTATATTCTTGTTCTTCATTATCAGACAAATGGTGTAGTTTTAGTTATGACTTGTCCATGCTCTCACCAGTGATGACCCTACTAATTCACCTTCCAGTCAACCAATGATTCATTAATAATATAACATTTGCATTTTAACTTGGTAAGAAGATGAAAGAATCAGTTGAACTGGCTGATTAAAAGTCCTTAAATATAGGTGACTGATTCTTCATTGCATATTTGGCTATTTTTGATAAAACATGAAAAACTGTCAAATTGACACCAGTGAATAATTCAAGATAAATGGGGGGTTGTACCTGTGATTCAAAGGAAAACCAGCATGGAAGGGGTCCTCCAGGACCAAAGTTGAGAACCACTGATCTAGAGTGACAAACAAGGGACATTACCATTGGCTCCTATAATTTATTTTTCAGATTATCATGGCTCCATAATAAAAAAAAAATGTTTTGTCAACCTTTAGACTGGCATATTTAATATGTATTACTAAAAATATAGTTTAAAATCAAGTAAAAGAAAATCAATAGGTGTTTGTAGAAGTATTTTAAAAAGTAACAGATATCACTATTCCATTGATTTTGTGACAAAGATTAAAGAACTTCAGTGCCCAGCAGATTCTTCAGCTAAAAAGTATTACTATTGGGCCAGTGGATTTAATAAAGGGTCAGACCAGGCCATGCTGTGTTTGCCCCCATGTGGGGACACTTTTATAGAATGTGTATTTTTCAGACTGACATGTATTGCCTCTGTGCGTGTGTGTGTGTGTGAGAGAGAGAGAGAGAGAGCATGTAAGCATCTGTATGTTCATAAGACATTTCAGTTCAATATGCTTTTACTGAAAGTATTTTATTTGGAGTCTGAGGTGTTTGGTCTGTCCTGTGTATGAGCTGAAAGCATGAATTTTCAAATGTGGGGAGTGCACAGCTGAAATGAAATTAATGGGGTAGATGTTACAACATATTCAAAACAAAGGTTCCACAAACACATTTGCCTTATTGTTTCTATGATACTGTACAATATGAAGTTTTTTGTGATTGTTTTGTAAAAAATCAAAGTAGCATAACTACCAGTATTGCAAAAACTGGTTTACTGTATATTAATCATATCAGCTATAATAATAATCATAATAATGCAAACCAGGTGCTGAAATTCTGTGAACCACAAAGGAAACAGCACAATTCATTACCATTTTGATGTTCCAAAAGGAGTTTGAAATAGCATTGATGTACTTGGCTGTTAGACAGCTTTACTATGTTACACAACTGTTCTGTGACAATCGTAGACTTCTTTCTCTACACTACGTTGTGTCCATTGAATTTTATTTCATTCCTGTGAACTGGATATCTTATCTGTATTCTGTTTAAAGGTTGGTTATAGTGGGAAAAAATCACTGTAAACCATTTTGCTGTGTGAGTATGTGTGAGTGAGAAAAAGGGAACATGAGAGAGTGGTGTAATCATTGACCAAATATGAATGTTTCTTTTGCAAGTAAATTGTATTGCATTGCTTGTTCTATATTGTTTTCTTTTTGTTACTGTTTAATATAAAAAATAAACTTTCACCTTTTATGTGCATTTTATATGTGCGGCTGAAGTCACATCTTGTAGTAAATCAGTAATTATGTGTATTATATTCAGGGGGCAGTTTGTCCACACTAGCAAGTGTGATGGGTAAAGTCATTAAAACCCCTCATCTGACCTTGAGGGCAAGAGAGGACACATACAGAGATAGTGAGGATAAACAGTGCAAAGTAAAGCTATTGCACGATTAACTAATATTTAACATCCAGTGAGATGAGACAACATGTTTAAGCTGGCTTGATGTAATGTTTTTTTTATTATTATTATTATTATTGAGCTGTAATCAATTACAAAGACTCCTATTTCCCCTAAGTATACTACAAACTTAATACCTATCAGTTTCATCGTAAGTGCTGCCCCTAGTGGTTTTACAGGTCAAAACTAATATTTTAAATATTTAATATGTTTCTGTTCCACTCTGCAGTGCTCTGAGCATATGAACAACAGCTGTTCTCGTCTCGGCCACATGCTGCCAGTTGTTTTCCACAGAAATTAATAATTTTCATTATGTCCCTAATGGTGCAAATACAATGCTAAAATAGTGTATATTATTCTTAATTTTCAAATGGACAGCAGAGTTACAATGATGACTTTGGATATAGGGCTTGTTGCCCTTAAATGAAAGCATGCACACAATACAGCTCAGAGAAAGACCTTTCACTTGTAAGAAAGACATCACACTTGACATAATAAACCCCTTAGGAGGATGCCCTCAACAACGCTAGTTTAAGAGGGAAAAAATACAGTATTCCACGTTAACTACATTACACCGCATTATACCACTGCTTACAGCATACTTCCTCTCTAAGGAAAAGGACACCGACTCCATTCAAACCCAGCATGAACTGCATATTTGATTATTAAGCTTACGTTAAAAATACACAAATAAGTGTCCAGTTCTATGCAGTACATTTATGCTATAAAAATTAATAATAGAGACAGGTTCATAGAATACAAATATACTTGGCTATGTACTATGTTTACTTGGCTATGCTATGCTTATTACTATGACTATTACATAGACTTTATTTTTAGCTTTGAACTGCTGTGGCAATGTTAAAGTGTTACACTTTCTTTCAAAATTTCGCAAGTTTCACCATTGCAAGGTTTGGCACTTACAGCGTGCCGTAGGTCTAACAGTCTGTCTACAGCTTGTCGAAATGTGAGGTCGTGAGAATGGTAACGAACATTTCTGAGTGTTTTTACAGTATTGTATTTAAATAAACCGTTTACTCTTGAATATATAGTTTGCTTGTTAGCTTCTTGGCTACGCAGAGAAAACGGTTTTCTCACCATGATTTGCTGCATCTGTGGGTAGCTACCGAGCTAGCTAACGTCATTGACCTAGGACAGCTAGTTCAATGGTCAAAATGTAGCGAAGCCCTTGTTAGATAAGGCTACCTGCCAGTTAGATAGTTGATACCAGCTATTCCTGTCCGATACAGCTTTAAAATAACAATTGCCCTGTTAAGAAAAAACAGATTAATTTGCCAGGCAACGAGCATTCACGTGTAGGTAGAGTGAATGTGCTTTGCTTTTTACAACTCCTATTGTTTATCATTTACAAATGACATTTAACTAAAGTGGTAGTTGTATTAGTTGCTCACGTGTTGACTGCATGCAGTGGCTCAGTCACTCACAAGGAAGAATACCTCATCTGGTCTTGTGTCGTTTCTAGTTCTCAATACTGACCCCCCCAAACCTTCTACGAAAATGGCTAGCACAAGGAATCAAGCGTACGATATGGACCGTGGCCGACAGAACAGGAATATGCACAAGAATATTTGTGTCCGATTGTCGCCAAGCGCCGAGGAAAACCTTAGGAGTTGTGCACTACTTTTCGTCAAGTTGCTCGCTCTGTGCCAAGACTCGTAGCATTCAGAAGAAGAAAAACCTTTCTGAGAAGAAGTTGGTAAGTTGAGTCTGGCACTGCAGCACACGCACTTTACAATATACAGCGCAAATAGTTTTTTGTACTGTATTCACGTGCCTAAACAGCTAGTCGATATTTCTAAATTGACAAGAAGTGGAATAAAAACAGTATTGCTATAGCAACTGTACACAACAGAAAGCAGCTTCTGTATTAAATGCATGGAAACACCGCTGGTAAGGCGAGGTGCTGAGTATGTAACGTTAGTAATCAGTGGCTGTTTGGGACGTAATAATGATGGTCTTCCGTCATGTCAATAGGCATTGTTCCTCTCGCCTTCCTCCTCAGACTCGCTACTTTGTTGACCATCGCAGAGTGACGCTGGTGGCTGGGTCTGGTGGCAAGGGTGCCTGCACTTTCCACAGTGAACCTAGGAAAGAGTGGGGAGGCCCAGACGGGGGAAATGGTGGCGATGGAGGAAACATTGTTATCAAAGGTACTCCTTTTGTCATCAAGTGTTAATATACAGTCCAGCTAAATTGCAATCCCCCTGTTACACCATGTTAATCATGTCAATTCAGTAACCAGGTTCTTGAGTGTAAAATGTGATCAATTTTACAACAGGCTATTTGGTTTAAGCTTCTAATTTTGCTGTGAAGAGAAATTTTGCAAGACTTCAGGGCGATTGGTTTACTGCGTCTTTGTCAGCTTATGTAACCGATATTTGCCCATGGCTTCATAAAATGTGTCTCTTGGCCCACAACAAACCTGAGAACTTGCATGGTTTTGAGAAGTTCATCTTGATTTCATTTCACATATTTTACAAGTGGTAATGAAAAAAGATAAAGCATCACAATTGGGATTCCCACACCCTCAGAAAGCAAAGGTGGAAAGAGTGTAGTTCGGACACAATTTCTATTGCTGGCTCTTTATTTGTAATGTCATATTTTCAGTTGACAAGCAAGTGAAATCACTGTCAATGGTTTCCCCGGTTTACCGCGGGAAAGACGGAGAGTCAGGGGGCAGCAAAAACTGCTACGGCCGCAACGCATCCCCCACCTATATCCGAGTGAGTGCTCATATTGCCCTCTTTGGCTGTGTCAGCATTGGAGGCTCAGAGGGAGGTCTGAGTCACAGTGTGGCCTATGTTTGGTGTTGTACACCGCAGGTACCAGTGGGTACAATCCTGAAGGAAAATGGGAAAATCGTAGCCGACCTCTCACGTCAAAACCAGGAGTATGTCGCAGTGTACGGTGGAGCTGGTGGAAAAGGGAACCGTTTTTTCCTCTCCAATGAGAACCGTGCACCAACGAAGACCACTCCAGCAGAACAGGGCCAGGAGAGGATTTTGCACCTGGAGCTGCGCACCATGGCACATGCAGGACTGGTGAGAGAGGCAGGGTAGCTGTGTTATTGACACTCAGGGTGGGTACAGCCCTGCCTGTGGTTAGCAATATATAGTTTGTTGTTGCTGAGTTGGTAGCTTGGAACATATACTAAAAAGTATACGTTTATCCCAAAATTGTTTTTTTTTTTTTTAATTTTCTTGGCATCTACCATGCAGTCAGTAGGCTTCGCAATGCAGTACTAAATTATATTATTATGCTAGCATATATGTAAAATTCAAGGCGACTTCACTTGATATTTCAAGAGGAAAAGATTGTTTAATCATATTTAGTGTATTATAATTTAATGATATGAGAAATGTTATTATTTGTTTTTTTCATCCTCATGCACTCTGTTTGTTGTTGTCTAGGTTGGATTTCCTAATGCAGGGAAATCTTCACTGCTGCGAGCCATTTCAAATGCAAAGCCGGCTGTGGCTGCTTATCCCTTCACCACGCTGAACCCCCATGTTGGAATTGTGCAGTACCGTGACCATGAGCAAGTGGCAGGTGTGTCAATGTGTCGATATGAAAGAAATAATAATAATAACCTTAAATTCCAGTTCCATTTTACATTTATTAAAAAATACATTTACGTGTTTAATGAGATAGCACATTAAAGAATACTTTTTAACATTCTACTGTGTTAGTTAAATTGTTAACCAGCTGGTCCAGAATTAATTATATGTAATGGTTTGGTAATGTTATAGTTTCAGCTGTTGTTATTTCTTATTGTTTTTTAAACTCCCTTTAACCTGTTGTCCATCCTCATGGCAATAGTGGCGGATATACCGGGCATCATCCGAGGGGCTCACCTGAACCGTGGCCTTGGGGTGTCCTTCTTGCGGCACATCGAGCGCTGCCGCTTTCTGCTGTTCGTCCTGGACCTATCAGCCCCAGAGCCCTGGGCCCAGCTGCAGGACCTGCGCTTCGAGCTGGAGCAGTACGATCCTGGGCTGTCCCGACGGCCGCAGGCCATCGTGGCCAACAAAATGGACCTGCCAGAGGCCCAAGTGAACCTGGCCACCCTGAGGGGTCATGTGACCCAGCGGGTCATCCCTGTGTCAGCACTCACGGGCCAGAATGTGGAGGAGCTGATCCTGCACCTGAGGGAGCTGTATGACGGGTACCTGCAGGTGGAGGAGGGGGCAGGGACAGGGGCAGAGGCTGCTAAGTCATAGCTGTTAGAAGATATCAGGGAGCCGCATAGCTGGACCCCTCCCTCCTGCTTGGGACTAGGTATTAATGTGTCTTTGTTCAAAAGGTATATGTTGTTATTTCAATATAAACAGGATTCTGTTTAATTTAAATTGTAACTTATTTTTTAAATGGACTGTGAAATACACATTAAGCTTTTTTTTCAATAAATCATTTTAAAGATAAGTCTGTTGATTTGTGGTTGCATTTAGTACATGCATGTGTGTTGTCACATTTGTTAAAGTGAGATTTTAGTGGTGAAAAATAATTTTGTACTCTAGGCAATGAACCAGAGGGGTGCTTTTGCCTTCAAACTTTTTTTAACCTTCAGACATGTGTTAATATGGCAGGATATTTCAGTTGAAGCATGCATTGACTTATTCTGAAACTAATATTAAGTTACAAGCATTCCGTTATTCATTCTCATGGCGTTTGCATGCTACACATTTAATAAGAAATGTTGGAATTCAGCCATTATAGGTTGAAGATTGGAATTCAGCCATTTTAGGTTGAAGTGCATTGTGAAAGAATTACCATGTGTCACTTATGTAAGGTGAAATAGAAATTAAAGTGTGACCAAGGGATTACTATTCATCTAAATGTTAGATAGAGTGGGGAGTTTTTGTGCAAATAAATGGGCCCATTCCTTGAGGATAAACCTCACCTCAAATCACCTTGCTTGTTTAGCATATTGCCTAGCACTCTCCCAAGTCATCCATTAAAGTACATTAATATTTGTTAATTGACTCCCATGTCATCCATGAAAGTAGAGTGAACCATTCTGCCTTCCAAAAGCTATGCAATGATGATGAATAATCTGAAAGTGAAACAAAATCCATAAAATGAACCATCTCAGAATCCCATAAATGTATCTTGTAAATTATAAGGATTATTTAGCTATAAGCACACACAAACAACAATTGGCAATATCACACATGACTCTAAGATCATTTTTTTAATCTTTTGGATTCTTTGTCTTGTGTGTACATTAGGGACACTGGGAAATGAATGCCTTTATTTTGCTGAAGGCATTTTCTTGTATTGTTCACCTCCTATTAGGTATGTGTTTGAATTAAAATGTTTTATTTAGTAGTACTCAGTTTAACAAATAGTATAGAATGGATGACAGTAGGCATGCATGTTCAAGTATTGGTGACATCATAATGCTATTATGAGGTAGGATTTGTAATAGTATGTTTCCTCAACTTGGAAAGGACGATGGTAACCATTTCAGGAACATTTTACATCATACTACTGCGCTGAAAAGAATTTACATACGGAGGCATACTGTAGATGTAAGTTAACGCAAAGCAACAAATTATTATATTTGTTAACAGTCTCTGTTCTGTGACTTTAGCAGACTAAGAAGAACATCATTACAACCTCCACAATCAATTTGCATGATTGTTTGAATTATTTCCTTTAAAACACATAATGTCAGCACTTTTTTCACTGCAGTTAAAGATGGGGATGGGTGTACTTTTGGAGGAAAATACTTAATTTGTAGCTTATGCATACTGACTGGGGTTCACCAGTAGGGGTCACAAATGAGCTAAGACACATGACCATACATTTCTCCCTCACTGGATGGCAATACAGCCTTTTATATGTCATCTTGAGGGGTTGCTGTCTGTAGTCAGCACTTGTATGGTTTGAGTTTGATACCAGTCCATGTAACCATCCACACACTGGAAAAATGCCTGAATGACTCCCAGCATTGTTATGTTTCCTATCTGAACAACTTCAGACACAAATTGCAATAAAGAGAAAAATACTCTTTTTATATTGTCTATTTTTGAGTTTATCTTAATGCAGAAAAATAACAGTCTGACTTTTTTCTTTAATGAGTTTAAGTTTTGTTTTGCCCACTACAGCAAAGAAATGTAACATGCCACTGTCAGACAGAACAATGTAAATGCCAGCAATGTGTGTTCTCTCTGAATTTTTTTTTTTTTTTTTGTTAACTCAAAGAATACATAATTAAATACAAATAATATGATAAATGTATTTTTGGGAAAACACAGTCCAATTCCCCTTAATTTCAATCTGAAGTGAGTCGTGAAACAATAGCTATGGAGACAAAATCAAATGAGCATTGTTGAAATGGCACCATGTGGTGCAATACTGACTGTTGATTCCTTATAAAAATGACCAAGGTACAATGACTGATTTCTTAGAAAAGGGCAGACAATTTGGCATCCATCACAATAGAAGCCTGGTCTGAAAGGATTAAAAAGTGAGATTAAATAAACAGGCGTGGCCTGCATGGAATGACAGATGTTTACACCCATACTCTTGCTGACTACACCTCCAGACCATCAATGCAGGTCTGTGGGACCAGCCATGAGGTATAGCCCACCTTGTGTTATCACACTGGGGGCCAAGTCAGATGACACGACAGGGTGATAAACAAAAGGGAGGCACGCAGTCACTGCTGGGCAAAAAAGGGCACCCGCGCAGTCAGTAGCGCTCTCCCAAAGGCATCTGGTCATGACTCGTCTGTGGCTCTGCCTTGCTTTGCTAATCTAGGACAGAACTGCTGCTCTCAGCACCGAGCCTAGCCAGTTACAGTAAGTGGTAAGTGGAGAGGGCAGGGTTGCTGACGGAGAGTGTGTCCTGTGTGCTCGGTGGTGATGTCACAGTGCATGACGGTGCATCCAGACTGAAGTGGATGTAGCTCATATTAACTCAGAAGATGAAGGCTAGCAGGAACAATGCTAATGGCACAGGGATTAATGGTGTTTTTTAATGCTTCCTCCTGTGCCTCTTTGCTATGAAGGAGGAACAAAAGGACGTGGCAGCCTGGCAGGGCACTACAGTATAAAAAGCCTCTGGTGAGATGCACTTTGTTCTGAGACAGAAATGAACTGGACCTTTGTGCCTTTGAAAGGACTGACTTCATATGAATAGAAGACTAAAGATTGTGTAGTGTTAAAATATCTGTCGTCCTTGCCCTATAGCATAGTACTATGTGAAAACGTTTTACTGTGGCGGCATCAGTGTACCAGACCAAATTGACAGTTAAGCTTTTATGTAGTTTTGCATATTGATATCTAAATGAAAAAATAAACCATAAAAATACCCTTTGGGAGTATCATTACGGATGTTCAGCAGTCTTAGATGGCGGTAGAATCAGCATCAGTGGAGGCAGAATGAGGATTAATGCAGAAAGCGGACCGCTGCCTGTTCTCACAGCAGTGTCTGATCTGTGTGTGGTATGCTCTGTCCCTCAGGTGGTCATGTAATGGAAATGGATGATGAGTGTAAGAGACAGGCTCAGGCCCTGTGGAACTACTTGTGTCTTTGCCAACCCCTTGAGAAGGTGAGACATCATAGACTGTGCATATGTGTGTGTGTGTGTGTGTGTGTGTGTGTGTGTGTGTGTGTGCGTGCGTGCGTGCGTGCGTGCGTGCGTGCGTGCGTGCGTGCGTGTGTGTGTGTGTGTGTGTGTGTGTGTGTGTGTGTGTGTGTGAACATGTACACACATCTGTGGGTGTGAAGGTCTGCATGGGAGTTTTCTATTATTTTCTTCTCTATTAACCATGAGGCTGCCATGATTATCCCTGTGCGTTACTTAATGATACTTTTACTTAATGAAAGAGAAACATGCTGGAGGCATCAGCTATCTCCTGATCAATACTCTCTCCCTTAGAGTGATGTTATAATCGGCTTGGGCTGTCATGACCTACGTGTGGCGGAGAGAGCGGCCATGCTCTTCCTGGAGGGGTGGGCCCCCTGGCTGCTCTTTACAGGTTACCTGGGCAACCAGACTGCAGGTGAGGCCACGGGGATGACACAAAGCCCTCACACCACAGCATTATCCTCCAAATTCCATAGCCAGTCAATATTTTGTTAGCCTTGCTTGCCAGGCTCATACCGTTCCACTGTGAACCTGGCAAAAGCTGCACAGTTAAAAGTGTTAAGCCGATCCACTTTTGGGTTGCAAGAAATATTTCATAACCAATTATATGAACTCACTGAAGATTAGACTGTCTGAGGATTAGACTGCAATTCACATTCACAACTATGTGACACAGTATGTGAGGGGTTGAATAGCTGGGGGAAGTATGTGTCAGAGACATCATACGTCAACAAATTACTCTGACAATATGACCAATGTCTAAGCTTCCACATCCCTGGAGCTGCAATTGTGTTGTGTTTACAGACACATATGCAACATATGAAGTGGACTCTGATACTTTGGACTGTCATAGACACTACCAGTAGGTGGCTCTGTAAGATTGTGAATAGGAGACAGACAACTGTAAGAAGGCAGAGAAGGAGAGAGAGAGTGGATGAGTCCGGGATGTGATGTACACTACTGATGTAAGATGTTGCTGAGAATTCAGTAAAGTTTCTCAACGGTTTGTTTGTCCCCTGTGATTCACTCATCAACATAACAAGTTGCTGCTATAGTATCTGGTCAGCCCAGACAGTAAGGCAAGACTGTCTTGAGATCTTTTGAGATATGACACTAATGCTTACATCCTGTCCTGTTTTCCTCTAGGTGTCTGGCAGCACCCAGAAGCTCAGGTCTTCATGGAAATAGCCATGAAAATGGGGGTCCCCAGGGACAGGATTCTGCTGGAGACAGAGGCCACCAACACTGGAGAAAACATTCGCTTCTCTTACCAAGTCCTGAAGGATAACCAGGTCCCAGGTGTCTACTGCAGTCAGAGGGGGAAGGGGAGATGACTTACTGCTTTGGTCTTTGGTTTGTTTAAGATTAATTAAGGTGTAACACCACATCAGACATTTTTCAAGCAAGTGCATTGGCTGCAATGTCATGAAGTAATATATCCAAAGTACATATGTTTGTACATTACAGAGGTCATGCCCCCATTAATTTATGGATTTTTGCACTGGATGGATTTGATATTGAGGTTTGGCCATTTAAGTTATTATCAAAGCTAATTATGAGGCATGCAGTAGCACATAGTCAAGGGTAAAGTCAGTGTAGCAATGAAACAGAGCCAATGATGACAAAGAAATAGAAAGTTGTGTTGTCCATTTATTTTTATGTCACTCCTTTGCTCTGTTGCATCATGGTATGTTAGAAATAGGTGTTAGCCAATGTGTAATATACAGTGACATTTTAAAGATTTCACCTGAAATTAGGAATTAAAGAGCTTGTGCAGTCATGTAAGATGTCAATTATATTTTATGGTATTGTTTATGAATGTGTCAAGTTGTAAAAATAAGTTGTAACTTTATTTCAATATATATTATAGTTGGAAATAATTTATCAGAGTTATATCAGTTGCAGACATGCATGATTCTTCAGTTTATACAGATCCATATCTACTTCCACTAGAAGACATAGCAATGTGGTTGACATATGATTCAATGTCCCATTACTGCCTAAAGGTTTAAATGCTAAACTATTATATGCTTTACAGTATAAGCACAAGGAGTGCTGAGGAACCTCTGAAGCCCATGTCATAATAATATTCTGCCACCAGAGGGATCAGTGGACCATGGAATTGCAAATAATGTCCAAAATGCTGTTATTCACAGTTAGATCATGTGAAACATCATCTTTAAGTGGTCCAAGCCCACGACACAGTGGTCGAAAGGCTGTATCACCTTAAGACATCACTTCAGTGTTATTTATGTGGCTGCAAAGGTCACATTCTCCACTGCTGTAAAATGAACTCGAGTTATCCCGAGTTATCACAGAAATCTGTGTTTTCAAATAAACAATGCATGAATTATTTTAACATAAGATGGTCTTTTTTTAATCATTCCTCACATGTTGCAATGTTGGTGACTATGTTTCAGTCAGCAGGGTGATTTTGGTCCAGCAGCCCTTCATGGAGCGGAGAGTGCTGGCCACATTCCTGTGCCAGTGGCCCGGGGCAAAGGAGAACACGCGCGCCATTGTCACCTCGCCCTGCACTGACCTTGCCCAATACCCCCACCCCACAGTTGGCACCACCAAGGACCTCATTGGATATATGCTAGGTATCCCATCCTTCAGCTTGTTAGTCTGGCACCAAGATGTGGGTGCCAGATTCAGCGTTTCTCAAATCTTCTTGTTTTAACTTGAATCTTCATTTGAGTACTAGTTGGATTCAAGCTTTGTTTATGCACACAAGGCATTATATTAAAGCAAAGTTAGGGCACTGACTGATGTAGCTGCTCATTTTGCCTTTCAGGTGTCATTGAGAGAATCCGAGACTATCCACAGAAAGGATATCAGGTTGAGCAGGAAATCTCATCAGAGGCCCTCATGGCTTATCAATGGTTCATGCATGCTGGATACAGTCCTCAATAAAAACCAGATCACAATTTAAATGAAACCTATCACCAGATTAGAGGATATGCCCTGTTGTTAACAATATTTTACCAAGGACTGTAAGCAAATAAAGGAGTCCTGACTCCAAGATTTTTGATGGTTCTTTCACTCATACATGCCATTAATCCATGTAATTCAAGCTTCCATCTTACATTAATTTCAGTTTCTCTCCCTTCTATTCTCTCAACGGTGTGCCTTTTGACAGAAAGAGTCCCTTGCTGTTTGTAATTCCTTTTTTGGATTCATCAAGCTTCTGTTTAACTTTCGTTCAAGTTGTTTTCTCTGTTTCTCATAAGATTAGAACAATGTGAATACAGTTATAACTACAACACTTGTATGTAGGCCAGTGAAACTGTTCCAATTATTTTAATGTTTCAATGTAGCCACAGGTTTTCATCCGTTTCAGGTGGCTGTATCTTCATCATTCTTAGAAGAGCTGAGTGAGCAAATGTACCTCATTACTCAAAGAAATATTTGTTTTGAAGTGTGATAATTCCAGCATGAATACACATCATTGTCTAAATTCCCAAAGTTTCAATCAGCACTTTACCACAGTCTTTTGTGGTATCGTTTGAGAGTACATTGTGTCAATACCTAGCTTTGCCCCTTGAGGACATAACGTTAAGAGATTAAATATACTAGTTTGACAACATAGTGAAGGCAGCTGTTTGAATCAGGGTGACTGTGCTCCCCAAGGCACCACACTCACACTTGAAATGCATACGCCTAACTTAATGGAAGCACTTGTTAAAATTATTTATTTAATAACAGAGAGATTTTGGTGCCAGGTTTCATGCAGTACTTTTAATAGAGGTAGAAGTGCAGGCCTTTATTGGATGGATTGTTTGCCTTCAGTATACAAGCACATTATTGTTCATGACCAGTGTCTTCTATAAAAATGTTCATACTCAGTTAATTCATTCTCAATAAAACAAAACATTTTATATGTAAATGGCTGAGCACTCTAAGGTGCTAGATACAAGCTAGTACTTAGTACCTCATGTGATAGTTTGTTCTGGTCTCTGAGACTGAGAGAAAAATACAAAAATGGGTGTTATTCCTTTAAAAGAAATAATGGTTGAGCAACATATTTATTCCACAGAAATAAATTGATAAGGATGTCAGAACTTCAGAGTGGTCAAAGGTGGTTATTCTGGTATTCTGAAAATACAAAAAGCATAAGGGCCCTATTTTCGGCAGCAGGTGCAACATCCTACGACTGATTTAAAACACGCCATGACTGCAAGCACACCCGCAAAGTTATTTTTGGCAACACGCCATTAGTGCGACAGGAAAAATGCAGAAGTACAAAGCCACTTGTGCCTCTGACGTCGTAATGGGGCGCAGAAGCATAATGTCTTGGAGTGTTCTCTGTAAACGAAAGGGAGTACTGTACAAATTATGGGGTGAAATTTTCATCCAAAGTGAAACCCTTGCGCTTAAGAGGACTCAAAAGCAGGTCATTTTGTAGTGTAAAACTCAAAGGTAGCCAAATACATTGTAGTACATTGGCCAGTAGGTGTCATAAACATAACTTTGGAGATATCACCGAAAGGCATTAACATATATCAAGATAAGAACACACTTCCCCTCAGCACAGACAAACACCAGTTTCTCCAAATGAACTAATACCTCTCCACCTGTGTTAATGAAAAGCCCCACAACCTACAGTAACAGAACCGAGGAGACCAGGAAAACATGAGCCCCGTGCTCTTTAAATTTATATATGATTAATTCGTTAAACATGAAGGATGCAGACTATTAATCGTGGCTGAATTAAACATCTCTGTTTTGCTGTTGATCCCAACAGTATGGAATGCATAATTGCAAGAAGAAGCTGTTACTGCCATTGAGTTTTAAATCAGTGGCATTCTTTCCTTAATATGACTGACTGACTGAGGAGGACAGCTGCAACATCTTACACTGGGTGGCTGATAGGTCATAATGGCTATCCACGTACCTGGCTTCTGACACCATACATCGTCACCAACATCTCAACGGCGACAAGGATTCAATCATGCATTGTCAGGGACTAGGATTGTAACTGAGCAAAAATTTGGCTTTCTGAAAATGCGTTTCAGATGCCTGCACAGATCAGGTGGCACATTACAATACAGCCCTCAGAATGTCTGTGAGTTCTTCTTGGCATGTTGTATTTTACACAATATAGCCTTAAATTATGGATGACATTGCGACACTTCAGAGGACACATTAGAGATGGAAAGACAGAGAGAAGCTGAACTGCATGTGCCGCTTGTCGAAGAGGCCAGTTGGTCAGATGTCCACTCTGAGCTGAGCCTTGGCAACTCATTGTGGTTGCTGTTTTTTTGTTTCAGGCTGCCTCTTAAGTAAGGGTGTAGAAAACATGCTTCCATTTGTTTAATAACTGAAGCATTTCAGCTTCATTACTAAATAACATCTTTGAAATTGTTCAGTACAAAACTTTATAGGAGTAGTAATGTAGATTCATGTTTCATGAACATAGGCTTTACAATGTGAGTTCATAAAGACAAGATTAAATGTTTTGGTTTTATTTCAATTTTGCAAAGCAAAAAGATCTCAGAAAACTGAAATTGCGCAATTTTCTATAATTGCTGCTGCCAAGCTGGACCTTGGAGAAAATTGTACGTTTAACTCCAAAATTGGATGGCTTTGAAAGTGCTTTATACCTCTAACACCATGACAGGCATTCCTACCTGAAACCTGAAAGAGAAAAAGTGGGTCCAATACTACAATGAATTGTATTTTTTTCATATCATAGTGGCCAAATGGTGGCAGGTGCCAAACTCAAGGTTAAGTGCCTTCAGGTTAAGTGCTTTCAGAATGAATATGATTGGTGGTCTCTGAAAAGACTCATCAGATTCAGTGGGTTTGACTCCTCTTACATGAACATGCACTGTGGTCCAGCAAAGTCGTTCCTCCATTTCAGTTTTTTGAGGTCTCTTGGTATACATTCAAAAGCCAATTTGCAACTCTCGTTTTCCCTAACAAAGAATCTTACATAAGAGGGGTAGAGCAGGGGAGCGAGGGGGATATTGACCATATTTGGAAATATATATTCATTTGGACTCAAAACTGGGATCGTCAGTTGGGTTGATTCTTTTAAAGCAGTGTGACAGAGACATTGTGACTTTGAAATATTAGAGACCTGCTGATTCAGACTACACTATGCCTCCCCCAGTCTTGATGAATGTAACACCCTGCAATACTGTTGGACAAATTTCTCATGAAAAATTAGAATGACCATAAATCCCAGTGGGATGATCTACTTCTGAATTGAACTTTGTTTTAGAAATATGTTTGACACATTTTAACAAATATGTAGTAGTGCTTTTTATTGATTGAAAAAAAAAAAAAAAAATAAGATGACAAGAATGCAGCCCAAATAGGCCCTTCATTTACCTACACAATTCTGTAGACTGTACATCATCCATTCCTCACCCTCTAAGTATCTATTAATCAAATCATGCAGTGCTTTATATTTACAGCATCACACTATCACTCTGCTGCTATTAACAAGATCACTGGCATTGTGCTGAACCGCTACAATATAGCAAACCACTACAATTCATGTTTACCATCCAGTTTAAAACAATACACTGTACATACAAGGATCTGTAAACTGTATTTGGTCCACATACACTATAGCTTGATTAATTTCTGATTGGTCAAGAGGGCATTGACTATATTCCTATAAATTCCATAAAGAAGTATCTTAAAGCATGGCTATGAAGCAGTTTCAACAAAAGCTGTCAATCAACAATTCTCAATAATTTACTCTGAGTACCCCTTCAAGCAATGAAAACATGAAAAAAAAAACATATTCCCAGCCCATCATCAAAGCCTCCCATGTAATTTCACCCAGCATCTTCAGATAGAAAACAAAAACATGCAAGTTTGTTTAATATCTACTTTGAGTTCATCTCAAAAACTAAACCAAAGCTGTTCACTCGTCCTGCTTGGACAGGAAGTCCCATTCTTCAGGGGTGTCCTCATCAGAGCCCATTGCTTTCACTAAGCTGCTCCAGCAGGAGAGGTTGCTTTCTGCTGCCACTGTGGTGGGGCTGTGCTAAAGTGGTGTTGGGCTTGGCTTGCACATGTTGGCTAGTTCAATAAATCGAGGTCCCAGGTCCAAGAGCAGTTCTGGGGAAAAGTTACTCTCAGGGATGGAGATGGCATCCAGACAGGGATTCTTTATGAAATCCTCCTCGTAGGCATAGACATGGGGCTGGTAATCATACAGCTCCACACTGGGGTCCTGGATTGAATATAACCTCTGTGTGCCAGAAAAGTGTGAAATGCAGTGAGAACTCAGAAACAGATCACACTCCTATTAACAAAGAATGAACTAGCTTACAGATGGACTAATTCAGTCTTGAAAATGTAACATAAGAGGTGTGAGGTAGTGATAGATAATGAAACCAAAAATGGGCTACCATATGCTATCAATGATACAATGATTTGAACCAAATCAACCAATCATGGAGTCTTTCATGGGAAAGCAATCTTTCAATTGGTTCTAATAAATCAGTGTTTTAAAGCTCAACATATCTTCACCTACTCTGAGGTTCATGAAACCTCAAACCTGTGAAGGTTGCATAAACTGCACATGCCTTATCTTACATTTTCAGACCTTTGATTGGATGGCTCTCAGTTCAGTTGTTATTGTTCTGTTTTCAATTTATATTCTGTCATTTTTGGAAACATATGATTTTTTTGGAGCTGCACCAATGAAAAATAAGCTGTTGTTACATTTTTTTTTCGGTAAACAGCATTAAATGTAAGCAACCTTATTTGTCCATAGATGAAGAAATGCTTTATCATACCTGCCCGAGCAAAGAGTTGAGGCCTTCATTTCTTACACGAAAAGCATCACTTCTAGATGTTGAAAATGTTCTGTTAACGGTTGATCCCTGTTAAATATACAACATTGTTAATTCATAACAATGTAAAAATATTAACCAGGAATAGCGATAACATGTGTCATTAGTGCATGGGTCAATATATGATTGTTATTATGAAGTTGTTTTTGTGACTATCAATTAGCCCTGATAGTGCCTGACTGCTCCTGCAGTGTGACTGCAGGGTTGATGGGTTAATGGTAATACATTAAATCATCTTCCTTTATTTAGTCCTGGACTGTGATATAATTGTTAATAGTTTAGAAGCACATGCTTACCCTGTACATGGAACCTGAACGGCATAATTCATAGGCAGGCTTGAAACTTGATGAGAATTGAAGACTTGAATATTGTGTGCCCTGTGAACACATTAGTATATTGTTATGATCTAATTAAGTTCCTCTGTTTGCATGAATCCTATCCCACTCTTCCACATTGTCTTCCATTGTCACAGAAATATGTTGCCATGGCTACTTAGTTTAATGTGAAAGATACAACCCTTTGTCAGATACATACAAAAAATGAAGAAATCAATATGTCTTCAATAATTCCCTAGAAGTTAATAAACCCCAAAATGAATTGTATGGTGACTGTTAATTTGCCATTTATACTGGACTGTAAAACTGAATCATTTTCCTTCATTCTCTTATTATTCCTGTGTGCTCTTTTTTTTGTTAAACAGTTTAGCAGATTAAGTGAGCCTCAAAATTAATTCAAAAATTGTTTGCATGTAAAAATTGCATTTATTTGTGAATAAAGGGTATGAAGAAATTATTTACATTCACTTCCAGGCTGTTTAATGCTATTTTAAGTACTAATTCACATATTATGAAATCTCAAATGAGCTAGTAGCTAATAGTTTAGAAGTGCACGCTTACCCTGTACGTGGAATTTGCATGGCTTAACTGATGGATAGGCCTTAAACTTGATGAACGCTCGAGACTTGAATGTAGTGTGTCCTGTGAACACATCAGTACATTGTTCAAATTTAATTCAGTTCCTCTGTCTGCATTTAGCCTATCCCACCATTCCACAGTTTGCTTCCTTTTTACAGAAAAGCAAGAAAATGTGTGCCCTTCCATGATTGCAGATATTACAGAAAGTGCTCTCTCACCTGCTGAACCAATTGGACTTGTTCCTGAACTTCATTTTTTGCACTTGTGACATGAGATGTTGTCACATCTACTGGCTGTATTGGGGAAGGAACCTGTTATATATGACAAAAAGCAAGACCAGATCATCAAAATGCAATCAGTAATACCATACGAGTGAATAATCCCTTTATACAAAGAGCAGAGGATATACAGAAAAGGTACATACAGAATCAATCCAATGGTAATATGTCACAGTTACCTTACAGTCACTTCCTGGTCTCTCAATATTGGATTTAATCAAATACACTTCAGAGTCATTTTCAATCTGGTAAACATATTTTTCCTTTTTGCAGGATGCTACAGAGGCTAATAGCAGAATACCTGAAAGGGAAACATTTGGAAATAACTTAAGGTCACCTGACATAGTACAGTTCAAACATCATTTTTTTTAAAACTTCTGTAGCCAATTTCAAGATTGTTTTATTGACATTAATTTTACCACTAGAGGGCAGTGGTAGCTAAACAATGCAAAAGATGGGCATTTTGAGAGGAAGAAAAACCAAACAAACAAACAAGTAAAAATGCACCCAAAGATAAAGGAAATAAACCCAAAGATAGTAAATCAAATTATGATTGCTGCTGACTAAGGGTACTGTGGGATATTGTAATTTGATGGAAATAAAATGAAATGTGGTCTAACAACACACTCCTATGGTAAAACTCCTTTTTTGTCAAAACACTTGCCACACATCTTTTTTTCAGCATGGGATGATAAATACAAATAAAACATGAATCTAATAAGGCTGCATATGTCCTCTTACCCAACAAAAACAACAGGGAGGCGATCAGGATCCAAACAGCACTCACATCCAGCTGGGTGCTGGTGGTGCTGCGGGACTGGCAATTGTCCTTGACAGAGCAATCACACACAGTCACAGTAAGGTTGTATTCTGCAGACACTTCCTGTGTGTCATAGACCTTCAGAGTCAGTACATGTTCTCCAGAATAGACCTTGTTTGACTTCACCAGGTTGACAGTGGTTCCTTCAGGCAAAAATCAATGCAATATCATTATAATGATGCAATGTAAAACACATAATGTCTCTTGCAGAGATAAATATGAGTATGTTAGTGGGCTTGGTGTACCAAACAAAGGGAAAGGTAGATTTGTTTTCCATGCAAGCACACTAAATTGTTGGATTTGATGACAACCAGCAGCAGGCTGGATTTTCTTCTTAATGTGTAAGTGATATTTAGGTGATATTTCCATTACTTCCATTACTTTTCTCAGATTATACCAGCTGAGAGCTGTTTATGATTCCCTATGTTCTGAATATTCTTAAAGGGATTTCTGGGGTCATAGGAACACTACAGACCACTGACAGATATTGTAATGCAGTGAAGCAACTTGCTCCCCAAAACTCATACTCCTAGTTCATGGTGATGGCTTCAAGAGTGAAGCTTCATTTAATACAAAATGGATGAGTTTTATATGGTCTCTTAAGTGGTTCAGCCCTTGTGATTTCCTGTTGAGTAAAATCCTGGACTGGTTTAATTAAGTCAGTGTGTAAGAATGCATGACAGATGCATGATATTATGGGGTTAACAAACTCACTGATCTCTGCAGCACACCTCTAACCACAAGCCCATTGCAGTTTTTTTTAGTAGACCTAAGGCAAATACTCATCTTTGATTGAGCAATTCTGTTTTGTTTAACCTTATAACACAACACCAGTTTTGGGGCAGGACCTATTTCTCTTTACCGTAAGTTGGGTCCAGGTGCCATCTGCCCTTGTGATTACCAACCAGCTCGAAGCGGAAGGGCCCGCTGTAGGGCTCCTCATCCAGGTCACTGGCAGTAATGCTGGCTAAAGTGTCGCCATCTGCCTGGCACATACCCAGGGTTTGGATATCCACCTGGGGCTTGTTGTCATTTACGTCCTTCAGGTAGATGTTAAGGGTTGCAGTGGCAGTCATTGGGGGCTCACCTGCAGTTGAGGGAAAAGAACTTAAAGACATTTCTTCTGCATTGTAGAGAAAAAACACTGGACCTAATCTTAATATCCTCCTAAATAATTTCCCGGGGTAGACCCTGAAAATTGATTTAATAAAGTGTAATTGACTGGTCCGTACCATTATCAACAGCAAATAAAGTTATAGTATATGTATTGTTCACCACATAGGGTGATTCTCTGTCCATGAGCTTTGCTGTTTTTATCCAGCCAGTTTTGGAGTCCACAGTCAACCAGCCAGCAGGGTCATTTCCTTTAACATATCTGTTTGGGACAGAATGATGAAAAAGACAAATGATATAAAGGCTCTGAATCTAAAACACAACAAAATGGTTCTAAATGTACAATACAATAATCATAGTGGCAGATCTTGGCATACGTATAGAAACACATTTGTGTACATTAAGTGAAACTGCTTAGCAACATAAAATGTACTTGAATGGATATTTTGTGTTCGTGAATAGATGGAACTGTATTTTACATTGGCACTTAGAAACAGCAACGGCTATTCGTCAAGCCTGTAAGACGGGATGTCTGGTTCTCAACCATTCACTACAGAGTGCAAGTCTTATCTGAGGTTGAACCAAGCGGCAGACAAGGTCACAATATTTCCTTCTGATCTCAAGTTCCTTTTTTCAGTGCTTCCAATTTTTCTACTGATACTGTTTAATATTTAGAAGATCTCTGTAGAGGATTGCCCCTTTAGAGAGCTGGAGATATCTAATTATGTAGTATGGAGTATGAGTATCCCTCTCCATGCTTCCTAAACATAGAGTGGATCATTTTTAATGACACATACATATACACAGTACATATGATATACACATGATATATGCGTGTGTGAGTGAGTGTAGGTGTGTGTGTGTGTGTGTAGAATGAATATGGTATATCAGAAAGACAAGAATTTTCTTACATTCTACTCTATATTCTACTATTACATTCAAAAAAGCTTTGGGTGAAAACTCACAGACTATGACACACTATTGTAATTTGGAGAATATGCAGATGATAAAATATACATGCAATTTTACTTTTGATTTTCGTATGAATGCATAACCATGGAGCATGGAAGAACATGCATTTCCATAGTCTTACTGAAAGATGTTGGCATGATGAATATCCAGGTCCACAGCAGTGAATTGCTCGAGCGAATGTCCGACTGGCACATCCTCCATCACCATAGCATCCTTTATGGCATGTTTGAATGACGGGGGGTCATTGATGTCTTCCACAACGATGCTGAAAATCCGTGTCAGGTATGGGGGAACGTCCGCGCCCCCCTTTCCCTCGATCCTGTCCACCTCCCAGCTGCCTGTCTTAGTCTTCCTTTTGACCTTGCAGGAGAAGTACAGCTCCTCATTCTCCAGAGAGATGGACAGGTTCCTCTCCACACCCTCTTCGAAGTCCAGGGGCTGAGGTACAAGTAAAACTATTAAATATGTACACCTGTACACACAAAAGGGCTCTTTTGAAAAGCATTGTCACTGTATGTATTAGAGCTCTACATAAAATAAGTTTGTACAACATGAAGGAAAAACTGTAAAATATAATATAGTATAATATAGTATCATATAAGTAAGGCATAATACCCTCCGAGGTGTCCATTGTATGGATGTGAGGGACGAGGTGGAGGCGAAGAACTGCACTAAGCGAAATATTCCCACAGATACAACGGACACCTCGGAGGGTGTTATGCCGCTTACATCATGGATACTTGCTAGGTGTGGTCATTTCAATATATGGTCCCTTTTTTCTGCTCAATATAAGATTATTTTAAGACATATCCTATCACTGTAGATGATATTCTCAAATGTTTTCTCCTCGCCAAATAAATTAAAATTAACATGAAACTGGTCCATTGTGGTTTTTATACTTTTAAGTTATAGAGTTCTCTCCTCTAAACAGATGGAGACAGTGACAGTGTTAATGCTAAAAGCCGCTGTAATTACTCCTTATAAAATCCTTACTCGTTTAATTACCATGCTTGCTGAAATTATGTTTCTAGGCATCAAAAAATGTTAACTGTTTGTATGTAATTACTATTTATTATTTTAGTAAACGGTACCCTTTAGAAATGCCAGAAATTTGTGGTACAGGACATAGCACAATGCTTGAGCTCCTCCCTTGAAGTTCACTACCAATGTTCCACTAATAAAGCCAGCACTGAATATCAATGTCAGTACTTGGAATTTACATTCTCACCTTTTCAACAGTTATGATTCCATCATTTGTCTCTGGATCTGTTACGACCTTAAAGTGTTTGTCCTTGTCTCCATGTATTGTATATTTTGCTCTCCATGCTGGGGTGTTTTCCTTGTCCCTGTCGTCCACATGAATTCGATAAATTTCCTTGCCAGTCTCCCTCTCCTTCACATTGCCATGTCCCTGGATCATCGGATTAGATCATGGATCAGTTGACTGGTTTTATAAATATCTTAAACCTGTTAGGTTATATCGGTATAAAATTTGACTCACATTTTTCTTTATTTCTTTATTTTAAATGGGCCGTTGCAAAGCCCATCCTATGTCAAATCACTGCTCTAAGAGCAGGTGCTTCAGCTGTATATGCTTTCAAAACTGAAACTGTTTACCCATGAGAGAAAAGGTAAAAATAAAATTACATGATATAATTAATTAGTTAAAATATGCAGTGAAATTGTGTGTGAGTAAATACAATTGCTGGGAAAATTCAGAAGGACTGCAGTATGTGATGCAAAATTATCAAAAAAAATATGGTGTATGAATTTGTACATTAGTGCATATATGTATGAGCTCTAGCCCTGTTCTAGTAAATACTTTCACCCATGTCTCTATGTAAATTGCTACAGCCACAATTAATGTAAAGAAAAGGAGCATGAAGTCAAAACTTGCTTCAAACATATTTTTTTGCAATTTATGGACAGAGTCTGGGTCTGAGATTCATTCATATGGGAAAGCGCTCTCAACCACTGTTATATTTGCCCATGCAAAGTCCATTAAAATTACAGAGCAACTGTGAGAAAAACAGTAGTACTCATGGATATGTTATGGCACATGATCTTTAGTATGCATACAGAGCATTTCTTTTTCTTCTTACAAATCTTTTATTCCCCATTGCTAATTTCCACAAAAAGTCACACATACATACAGCTTTCAAGTTGAAACTATTGAAACTTGTATTGTCCCACATCATACAATTGTTGTGCTGTTAGAAAGGCCCATAGACTGCAGTTCTAAGCTCATTTCACTTTCATGACTGATTACTCTGCATGTTCACCCAGCCTTCTGCTTTTGTAAGGTGGCCTGCGTTCCTGAAACAAAGCTATGCTACACATCTTACTTGTGTAATGCATAACTACTTCTATCTAACTTCCATAACACAACTTTTCCTGCGAACATTTGCCAGTTTGTTTGGGTGACTTTTAAGTATGGCTCATCATTTTAGGTTCTTACTGATTTTCTCTGGAATACTCTGAAATATTCACAGGTTTCTTTTAATGCTGACAATGATTTTATGCCATAGTCCATGTTTCTTGCATAATTTGCAAAACTTGTATAATTTGTTTGAGAGTACCATTATATTTTGGCTAATGGTGCACTGCTGTGGTGAAACTTTTGATACAAGAGATAACATTCTGTAACCTTGGAATTGGTTTTAATTCCCGGGAATGCACAACATCAATGTACCCTAATTTTCTCTAGGCTATTTTCAATGTTTTCATATTTTTTCCTGATTTTAGACACTCATATTTTTAATCAAATTGTGACCCTTTTTACATCTGAATAAATTCCTGGAGTTGAGATGTCCCTTGCAAGTGATCAATGTTGTGGGCAATCCATTGTAGGTGCAAAAGTAAGAACATCCATGTCACATAAAAAGCACCCTTAAGCAATTAAATTGTGCCAAAATGAAATCTTGACCGCCTGTTTTCCTATTGCTGATCAACAACAATGCAATTCAGTACATAGAAAATGGACTTGTTTACTTACTGTGTGACCGATGAAGGTGGGAAGGTGGTTGTTTTTGTCTATGATGTTAATGATAACGGTACAGGTGCTTGACAGCTGCACTACATCGCCCCGGTCCTTGGCTTCCACAAGGATAGCATACTTATTGGCTTTCTGCATTGAAATCAAGGATCCATTTCACTATTTGCATTTACTATTATTCATTTACCACAATAGTGATAATTAAATATCTTCATACAATATAAAAACCCACTGGCTCCACTCTTGGCAAGAATGCCAGCCTTTGTGGAATAATCTGTAGGAATTATTATAATGGTGTGCTGTTATTACTATGAACTAGTAAAGTTATGGAACATATGTGAGGTAACATGGAGGGTTTTCTATAAACTGCATTGTCAAAAGAATCGCTTTACTTTTCTCTTTATTGACATGGAATCTGTTTATGTATTTGTGTCAACTATATTAGTGTTTCAAAATTCTGTATGGACTCCCCCTCCCTGATGAAAAATTACACTTTTTATATGCATACCTGGAAATTCTGCCAAAAAAACTTGTAAGAGTGTATGGATATTAAATGTTAAAATATCCAATGCATTTCTCACCTCATAATCTAAACATCCTTTGAATGAAATCTGTCCACTTTGTAGAATGTAGAACTCCACATCGGGTGTAGTGGGGGTAACAGAGACTATTCTGTAATCAAATGTTGAATTTACAGTGTTTTTTTGATCGGCATCCGTAGCTAACACCAATAGTACATTTGTTCCTGTTGGCAAAAATGAAAGCAAACATGTATTTTTGAAGCCAAAATAAAATATTGTGTGCTACAGGTTGCAGTTTTCAAGGTGCGTTTCCCCAGAATCTTCAAAAAGATCATTATTCAGAGTTATTTTATATGACAATAGTTTGCACTATGAGGGGTTGCATGCCACATATTGGACTCTGATGAAAATAAGTTATAATAATATATAATAATATAAAATTACACAGGTGAGTTCTTGAGTGATTAATGAAGGTGTGATGTTTTCAAAATCAAGGTCTTGTCCATTCCACACAAAGACTTAAGGAATATACAATTTGTTTTCAGTATGACCACAACTAAAAGTAAATGATAAAAAAAGTCAGACATTATTCACCTTGTTCCGCAGATTCGTCTAAAGATGTCTCATACACCTTCCTCTGGAATTCTGGGACCTGGTCATTTACATCTGTTATGCTTATCTCCACACCCAACTTTGTGTCCAGCATCAGATTGGACATATTTTTGGCTTCAAATACAAGCTACAAACACACAACAAGTTTACATATTATTAAAAGAATATATATAATTAAAAATACTTGGAAAATAAAATACTGTGAGGCTTTTTCTCAATTGTAGACCTGTTTATATGGCACAACCATATGATTTTTTTAAGTTGCTGAACCAGTATTGTGTGTTTAAAGGTTGCTTACCTTGAGAACCTTGTGCATCTCATAGTCAACTTTTCCATGAACAGAAATCACTCCACTGTCTTCATCAATGGTTAGGATACCCATGGGATCCTCATCCACCCCCTTCCCATGTAGTGAAAATCCTACTCTGTACTCCCGTTCAACTTCAATCTGTAATATGTCACGTAAAGATAATTGTAACATATTAACCAAGAAAATCGTGGGAGGAAGGGGTAAGACTCTAAGGGAGTGAGGAAAATAGGCTTCTAAGCAGGAGGCTTCTGCTGCAACAGATGAAGCATTAGTAAAATTGAAAGGAACCATTCAATCATGACATGCATAATTGCTTTTCAACTGACCCCTTCTCATACATGCTAAGATTTGATGAGGATGATAGATAAGAGATGATGCTTTATTTGTGGATTGTTTTATAGAAATCTTAATCCTATTACTGTTAATTTAAAGGGACTGGCCATTTTACAATGTACCTGAGTAGCCAACTGTGTAATAACACTGCCAGTTCTAAAACTGGTGGTTGTATGAAATACTACCATTTGGTTTATGGGATTTTATTTCATGCAGTTTCACATATAGCATTTTTGTGGACTTTTATGGTGCTAGGGTATGTGCCTTTGTTTGATTATAATAGTACATTGAACTTTCTTATCAATGCAAAATGCAACAGTCTTCACGATTAATGTCAGCTTCTTTCAACAGAGATTGATAAGGCATAATTTGGGTGTGTACTTCTTTGGTTCATATCTTTGAGTTTAGTAGTTCTGTCCAGATAACCTTTGCAAATTGTGTCGGTATATATTATAGTATATATTTTCTGTAGAGAGTAAGTGGAGTCTCAGTGCATTTACCTGGCAATCCACATTTTTGTTGAAAGTGAGAGGCACAGAGGAAGACTCAGGACCACAAAATTTGTTAATCCAACCCATTTTACATAGATATGGGTCCAGTGAAAAGCAGATAATATTGCATGGCATGATTAAATAAAAATGAAGAAATGAAAAAACAAAAAAAAACATTATGGTGCCCTGGGACGGGGCGTATGTATTAAGTGTGGTAATTTCTACATGGCGAGACCAAAATGTATAAAAATACCTTTTAATATAACCTTGATATTCCCAAATATTAATAGTTTAATTACAAATGGAAAACTATGGAATACAGAGTCAAATCAAGAAGTGTGTGTGTGTGTGTGTGTGTGTGTGTGTGTGTGTGTGTGTGTGTGTGTGTGTATATATATATATATATATATATATATATATATATATATATAAAACAAAGAATAATACCAGTAAAATAAAGGGAAATAATTATGACACAAAAATTACACTTACTTTCCCAAGCTCATATGGGAAAGGACCAGGGTTTTCTTCCTCGATGGAGAATGAATCTATAATCCAGGCTCTCTTACTGCGTTTATGTTCCCCTGAGTACGAGGCTCCAAACATGACCAGGTTCTGGTGAAATGAAAAGCCATGTGATTAGTCAGTATTTGTCCTTCACAGTCACAAACAATTTGAGTGTATTATGAGTATGATGAGAGTTTTGTACATTCATAAACATTTCATAACTCAAAATACTTTGAGAACAGGCACCTTGCTATTATATGAAAATTGCATTATATTTCTTAAATTTTGTGTGTATGAGGGATGTTTTTCTTAGATAAAACACTGAAGCATACCTGTCACACAAGCAAACTAAAATATGTTCACAACCTTAAGGGCATTATACAAATGTACATTTGAACTATTGGTGGTTTGGATCATTGCACACAATGGGGGAGCTAGTTTTTCTAGAGGCTTGCCAGCGTTAGATGATTTGCATGCTTGGTGAACAAGATTCCTTTTTTGAATTACTCTGTGAGCTATACCGTTGCGTTTCTGTCTTAAATTCATCCATCCCTCCAATTAACCATGGGGAGCTGGGTACAGGTATCCTCATTCTTATAGAGAAAAGGTTATTCTACCGTTTCTCGGGTTCTTTGGGTCACAGCTGCATTTTCTTCTGCAGTTTTTTTTAAATTATTTTCTTGGGTTATTAAAATGCTGATCATGCATGATTTCTACTTGTATTGTTACGATCCATTAGTTTCAAAGTGTTACACGTTTTGTGTTATATAACATTCATATTTGGTCAACATGCGACTTTACAGAAGTTCGAGTTCTCAAGCTATATGTAACCAAAGTGGACAACTTTATCTTGTTCACTTCCTGCTTGTTTTTGCATGTGAATGTTTGTAGTGCACTATTTTTATAGCAGCCTGTGGTAGGTTTGATGGCAATCATTTTTAACATAATTTAAGTAGCCGTAATGAGAAGACTGAAGCACAAATAAGCCCTATTCGGACGGGATTAGTTTTACATGGGGAGATGGAGTAAAGTTATATTTACATGGTTTCTCTGTGATAAAACTGGCGCATTCGGACGGAATTAAACTTCACAGCGGATGAACGGTATTCACAGCTACGAACCCGGATGATTACGTTACACGTGTTCATACAACAAGGCGAAAATTGAGTTATGGCTGAATTTGGGCTCTGTAGTATATGTTTATCTTGTGACCACGTGTCCAAGCTGAACTATGCTCCGTTTGAGAGAACACTGCGTGTTTAGAAACGTTTGTGGACTATGAGCTGCCATTCTAATTTCAGCTTTATTCCCTGTCCTCTTTCCTTGCCCACTCTCAAATAAAGGGGCATAGTCCAAGAAGTGTTTTTAATCTTTAAAGGGTAAAACCCAAGTTACTTGTCATTTTGACGGGAAAATACTGACGCTTTAAAAAGCTAAGTCCGGTCCTGATTGCTTGGCCAATACAGCCTGTCAGCCGTGGAATATTCACAACAGAAATAGTTTTCTGTGTAAAACTATTTATGGGGGTATCAAATATAATTTAATATTTTTGTATTGGATATAATTATTTGTGAATAAAACAGTATTTATTTAAAAATCTCAAGTGTGGTGGTTAATATTTTCAAGTTTTGCCTACAACTACACACTTAAAAACACGATAATATTATGAATAAAGTTTTCAGATGAGTTGCGATTGTTTTCCAAACCACACGAGCCTTTTTAAATGAGAAAGTGTCAGCATTGCTTATGTTGTCACGTTATATTTTTCGGTTTTGTTCGACTATGTTTGTATGTTTTTGTTTCTTTTCGTTTCACCGGTCCATGTGCTTTTCTTTTCTTTTACCCTCGGGTTTCTCCTTCTCCTAGTTTACTCGTTGCATTCCTACCTAATTGCCCTGTTGTTTCACCTGACCGCTTATTCGCCTGTGTCTTGTTTGCTCGTTTGTTCTCTTGTTTAGTGAAAATTTGTCTCAGTATGTTGTCGCTACCAAACTTGTTCCGGCCTGTTTTCTGACTTTTTTGGATTGCCCCTCTGAATATTCTCTGCCTAGTTTTTGAGCTTCGACCTTTTCTCATTTTCTCTCTGGAACTGTGATTTGATACTTTAGCCGTGTCTTCCTGGTTTTTGACCCTGCCTGTCCCTGACCTTGATTTTGTCTCCTGTGACTGCTTAATAGACTTACATTTATTATTATTCTGCGTTTGAGTCCAGCCTGATTCGTGACAAGTAATTGATGTGGCGCTTGATTATATTATTTCTTGCAATCCTTATCATATTGTATGAATTATGGAATATGTTGAAATTATTTACAGTATTTAAGGATAACAGGAGCAGGTAAAAGCACTGCTTTTCCACCTCCACATTTAGCATGTCATAAATCATTTATTAGTATTATTAATCAGATTAAATTAATTAAAATATATATTAAAATATAAATATGCAAGTACATGCACCTGAGGTATTGTGCTCTTACAGGCTGATTACATGTTTTTCAGTCTGAATTAGCATTAGCACATCTGCATGGATCCTCCTCAACATCTCCCCATCACACTTGTCCAAATAACCCAGATCTGAATACTAATAAATATTTTTCATGCAAATATTTAGAGAAGAAAGTGCTGAGAGTGAGCACATTTACACAGTGTGCACAGTGTGCTGACTCCTTTCCAGTGCACCATTGAGACAAAGCACTGCATGGACATGCTCAAATTAAACAGAGATGGCAAAATAACCACAGATTGAAACATACATGGAAAAACGTACTCAATTCAACATCACCACTTCCCTTGATTGCCTCACATATATCTAAAGCACACATATAAAAACCAGTCTGGGCATTGCAAAATATTAGATAAAGCAAATATTTGTATATTTGTGAGAAGAACACAATTTTCTTACTTTTTCTTACAATCTTAAAATCTTACAATCTCTTACTTTTTTTTTTATCTCTTTATGCCTTCATTCAAAAAATGCATTGGCATAAATTTCAGAATAAACTCAACAAAACTTTGGTCCAACCTACATAGTGGAAAAAAAAATCCCTTTGGGATTTTCAGGTACTCTAACAATGTTGATCTTGCTCTTTAATAAACTGTATTACCTGTCACCTATCACATGAAAATGGGACCTTGAGCCCAAAAATAAACCAGGAAAACAAGGAAACAATAAATTATTGTGTAATCTTTGTATAGCACTAAAATTAAAACTTAATTGTATATCTCTTGGTGTACCAATCTTAGGTTTAATTTCAACTGGACCCAAAGGAAGTTGCCTCTCTCTGTGCTAAAGACCACCTGAAATGTGAACTATTCCACTTATATATTTTGGCCAAAATAACTTGACATACTCACACACTAGGTATAAAAACATATATGTGGTATGAAAAAAATCCCAAATATATCAGGAACAAACCAAGTAAGATCTAAGATGATCAACAAAAAATAAACTGTATAGTGGTAGGCAGAGTGGAAGAGTATTATTGATGGTCTAAATCTAGTTACCCAGGCTCCCAAGTAATGGAACCTTCTGCTTCACTGTAAGCATTTCATTGTATGTTCTAGCAGATAAAAGTTGTATTCGCTGAGGCTGAGTGGCATAGAAAACTCCAAAAAGATTGTCATTATGAACAGGTCTTGTTTGTGCTACTTTACATGTGGGTGCTTTCAACACATTTGAGTGCTTATTTAGCATCAACTCACAGAAAATTTAATTTGATTTAATTACATGGTGATGAAAACTAAAAAAATGGCTTAATGGTAAGTTATTTTGACATTTGTAGTTACCAGCGGACTTCTCCCTCCATTATTAACTCGGTTCTTTAGTCCAAGCTATACTGTACCAAACAAAATATTGTTTGCTTAAAAAAATATATTCGAACATTATTGTCATTATAAGTGTTCTGATGTCTTTGCAGGATAAACTACAGTATAGTTTATTTGAAATTTACTAGCTGTATATACAGTAGAATCTAAGAAATGTGAAACTCAGGATTATGGTCATCTGAACTGAGTATGGAATCAGAAGTAATGCATACAGTTATGACTTCAGTGCTATCACAGTCTTATTATCACTGGTACTGTTAATGGTACCATAGCCTAAAAATAAGCTTGTAGTACTGAAAATAATAAAATCATTGATAAATTGCTATTCATGTAGTTCTTCTATGTGAAAACAGTCATTCATTAAAGAGTAATATAATAGCTGATGGTTTGTTTCAATGATGCATGCTAACATTTCAGTGTACTTACAGTTCCAGTTTTATGGAAATTAATAATTTAAATAAGAATGAAAAGAAAACACATATCTAGGTGAAACAATAATGCACCATAACTGGACATATTTTGAATTGGTTTTTCAGTAAGTAACTGATAATGAACATACAACTTGCTTTTTCTGCTTTGCCTGCCTGCTTAATTTTGTAACATAAGCTCTTTGTGGCTGGACACCTGTGACCGCTTGCCAGCTGCTGTTCCTCAGAGCATGACTGCATGGATGGTTTCTGGTTGAGCTTAGGGCACTTATGCTATGTCCTCAAACCAGCAAAACAACCCAGGTGTGAAGTTATACGTATTTACATGAGAGATCATGGGTATGGCATGTATTGGTTTGAGTTATATTTCATATCTGCCATCATACTAACTTTAAATCATTCAACAGAAACTGAATAGGAATTATGTGTGAAACATACATGTACATCTAACTTGTAAACTTTAACACAGACTATTTACTGATAAAGATTTAAAAAATAACATTCATTTTTAAACCACTATATACATGTACAACATAAAAATGCCACAATAATTTGCTATTGTATTTATTATTATAGTTACGATCTCAAACAACATTTTCTTTACTTCCAGAATAAAGTAGATTTCAAACTAACACAAATTCATAAACATACCTACCAGAGTGACAAGAAGAATGACTGATACAGACTTCATGGTGCAGAGAGATGCCATTTCTGCTGAAGTATTCCAGGCAGTCAGAGAGCAGAGAAGTGCCCTGCTTGTAGCTGCAGTCTACAGCACAGAGAGAAGTGGAAGGGGACTGATTATTTATGAGCAGAGAAGGCAGTCTTAGAGAGAGGACCCTGTGATGTTACCTCCCCTTTACAGTTCAGCCCAAGGATACAAATAAATACCCTGCAATATCTGTGGTTCGGGTGGCTGGATGTTTGTGTATGTAGATGTGTATGACAATGTACACAAAGCAGTCTCAAGAGAAAGGAGTTCTTCATTTACAGTGAAATGCTTTCTCCTAGGGACTGGGAGAGGTGGTTTTCTTTTTTACTTGTCATATTCTGCCTTAAAGGGGTTTCTCTTACTGCAGCTACAGGAACATTCTGTAAGACTAAGACAGAGCAACAATGTGGCTGACAAGATCTGCCAAGATTTATGATTATTAACTGTTAAATTAATATAGCATTTTCCTGATGTGGAATACCAATGTGGTTCATGGTTAAAGCATACTGCTAGGTTGTGGCTGCTGAAGGTTAGGTCAGAGGTTACTAAAATGGATTTAAAAAAGGTGTTATGTGGGTGGCTGTTTTTTTTAATAATGCCACTACCACCACGCTCTGGGGGTCAGCTGTGCTGATTCAGGTTTTACATATGTTTGTGTATGGATCCCCCCATGTGAGCACAGACAACACATACACATATAAACTGGGACTATAGCCAGCTTCCTGCTAAAGAAGGATATAATGTAAACAAAAATAATTGCTATATTCAATTTTATTACATTCTCCCCGAGACAGCACACCTGTTATTAAGTGGGCCCACAATGACTCACATGTTAATATTCCATTCAATCAGTCAATTTCAGGTAACCCACAAGGCTGGCAACTGATCATGTTTTCGAATTGACAAAAACAAATGCACTTGGCACACATGTAACAAGCAAAGATCCATAACTAGCTAGCTTTTTACTTAAAGGAAGTGCATAAATGATCACAGCTGTAAATCTGACGCTTCGATATTTCTAAAGCTAGTCATGTAAAATTGCATGCATTAAGATGATGTGAGATTGGTTGGAACACATGGAAGGACTTCTTATTGAGACTGAAGGGCTCTAATTTTCGCTACCAGGTGTAATGTCCTATGACCAATTTAAAATGTGCCATTAACGCAACGACACCCGCAAAGTTATTTTCGGCATCACGCCAACATCGCAACAGGAGAAATGCCGAAGCACAAAGCCACTTGTGCCTCTGATGTAATAAAGGGGTGTAGAAGTGCAATGTCTGGGAGTGTCCTCTGAATACTAATTTGAGTACCACACAAATTATGGGGTACTCGGATTGCAGCTTTTGTCCAAACAGAAACCCTTGCACTTAAGAGGTCTCAAAAGCTGGTCTATTCAGAGTGCAAAGGACAAAATATATAGCTGACAGTCAAATAATTATCATCAATATATTTAGCTAGCTAAGATAGGCCCCTATGACCATAACAAGAAAGTTAGCTAGCACTAGTTAGTTAGATAGGATACCCTATATTTTATAGTTCATTGGCTATTCAAACATTAAAATACATAACTATCAATGTGTCACGAAGCTGGCCGTTGCCTCAGACAATAGCATAGGGTTTTTCTTAAACCATCAGAGCCAATAAATATTGAAAAAGGGGTTTATTTGACATTAAGCTTGACAATACCTACATACTTAAGTTCATGTAACCGGTTACAATTTCATTTCACAAGCATTTAAAAACATTTCTTTAGAAAGGCTACAAACATCTTTATGCCATTTTACAAATGGTTGCCAAACCCCCGAGACAGCACCCCTGTTATTAAGTGGGCCCACAATGACTCACATGGTAATAGTCCATTCAATCAGTCGATTTCAGGTAACCCACGAGGCTGGCAATTGATCATGTTTTCGAATTGACAAAAACAAATGCACTTGGCACACATGTAACAAGCAAAGATCCACAACCATTTCAACAGTGAAGGTTACTCCTTCACACAGTGCATACTCTTTTCTGTCAGTGTTACTGTATGACTTTGATATCGTACAATTCAGGGTAGCCTTGCACCAAAAAAAATAAAAGAGTCTGCTTTTTCTAGAGATCCAACTGGATGATGTCCTTGAAGCGGTAGTTTGGAGGGGGGATGTCACGGTTACAGAACCAGTAAGGAGCTGGAATGGACAACTATATATATATATATTGTGGCAAAGTGGCAGGTGTGGCCACTGTGCCGGGTGGTGAGTGGAAGGTAAAACACAACAAAAAGTTCAACTGAAAGGGCCAAAGGCCATTTATTATCCCTTTTTGGGGAAAAGAAAACACTAACAAATGGGCTCAATACAAAACAGGGCAAAACAAGGCAAAACAGAACACCAGGGCAAAACAGAAAAACAGCACAGCCATCCAAACACAAAAAGTCTAGCAGTTCCAAAAAGTCCAAAGGTTCAGCGATCCCTTGCAGCCTCTCAGGCTGTGCTTAAATAGAGGGCCTAATTGGAGGCAAGTGCTCACAGCTGAGTTGATTAGGAATCACTCTCAGGTGAGCCTGCCTGTTTGTGAGGCCTCTGCTGTCTCAGCTCCAGTTCCTCTTCAGGCTGAGGGAGGGAACCAGGAGACTGACAGCAGTACTGTGGGAGGAGCTGAGGCACTCGCTCCTCCCTCCACCTCTCCCGGCGCCACATTATATATATATATATATATGTATATACCATGCCAAGCCCTCTAATTGATATTAACACATTATCCATTGCGGATTGCGCTATGTGAAGGACCTCCTATTGCAGGTAGAGCCATGGACTGGACCCGCCCACTTTGACGTGTCACCTTGGACTTGGGAGTCCACAAAAATAGGTTTGCGGGTTTGCCTCTGCCATCGAGTGTTGCGGGAATCAGACAATGACTGAATTATAACTTATGATGTGTGAAATTTAAAACAAAGCCCAAAGGCTCTCTTTGAAATAGTGTTGAAATGAAATAATCCTGTACCGTGATAGAGGCACTATGCTGTAGAGAGGGTCACTCTTTGGATTACACATGAAGAGTTGTTGCATCAGACATTGTAAATTGGAATGGAGAGAGTATTTGCTAATAAGACATCCCTCTTAGATACACTCAAGAGGAATTAAATAGACATGTCCAGGGGACATTAAAAAAGAATCAAAACCAATGGAGTCCTGTGTTAAAGATAAAAATTGTTATAGGAATCAAAGTTCAGAATTTTCTGCATCATGTCTGATGTTGTTTTACTTTTTAACCTTTGTTTAACCAGGTAATCCAACAGAGAACTCACTTCTTGTTTGCAGGCAGCAGGAATCAAAGTGTGCAGGGATTGCAACGCATTATCTTGCTAGACAGATGTGGGGATTGGTGGCTAGATGTGGCAGGCCCTCATTTTTACCATGACACAGAGTTACCCGTATTTTTTTAAGAGTCATGAAATATGTAACATTTTCATGCATGATCAATTATTGCATTATACCTCAGTCAAAGAAATCAGAAAACAGCTTAGTTTTTTAATGGTATTGCACATTGAACATTCTATGGCATTAAAGAATGCTTGCAAACTAGGAAAGTCAACACTAACACAAAAACAGCTGTCATAAATACAGTATGTTATCACCGCAATTTATATGGATTATCTAAATCCAGAGAAACTGCACATACATGTCATGAGAACCTGCATTGAACTTGGGCTGTCCAAACTTGCCGGAGATAAGCTTGAAACAGACCACCATGTTTTTACTGTAAACACACTCTGAAATGAAAGTGAGATATAAAAGCAAACCAAAATATCCATATGTAATATATTCTAAACAATATAGTGAATGTAAGGTGAAGTAATGGCATTACTGATAAGGTTGAATGAGGTGATGTGCGGCAGTAATCTGTCAACAATGGCTTAGAAGGGTTTTATAGAAGCTTTGCAAGGCATGGATGGTTGTATGGCAGTTTTATAGATTTAAAAAGCTGATTTGGGACATTTAAAACAAAACCAATGAAAACATAAAGACAAAGAATAAATCTGGTTGCTGAAACAACACTTGTTTGGATGGAGTTGGGTGTTTGGATGACCCAAAGCACATTGAAATACCAGCCAACGTGGCAGTCATTGTCATCTTACATAAAAGTGTAACAATGTATATGATGACTGTATAATATAATGCATAATTCAAGACATGAGCTGGGTGAGTGACCATGAGATTTTTCCTTAATGCACACTAGGGGCATGGCCGGCTAAAGGCATCGGCCATATAGGAGCACCATCTTCTGGTGGGTGCTGTTCCCCCTCAAAGAATGAATGAATGAATGAATGAATGAATAAATAATCCTCACAATTTTTCAGCTGCCCTGGCCTACACTTGCACTGTGCCACAGCTCCATTTTCAATAATGCTTGTAGCTTATTGTAGGCTATTTCAGGTTAACAGATTCTACCAGGATTTTGGTTTACTGCCGCAAAGCTTGCTTAAATCTTTGGCTACCTTTTACATGAGGGGAAAAGCGGTAGGTCTTAAGAAATAGGGTTTTAAATGCTTAATGTATTTGGCATTTTAATTTATTGCCACTTCCTTGGTGCAAAACATTTAATTTGTGGTAAGGGATGAGTGGAATTAGGCTTCACCTCAGGGCCACATCACACCACCCTGTCCTGGTTTTTTTTTTCCATGGAACTACACAGCCAGTGGTGGTTTATTTCTCATAAAACCAACGTGTGATTTGGGTTGTATTTTGGTGTTCAACAAAACCAACGTGCAAACTACATCCACCAAATATGCATGTTAACACCAATGGAAGGAACACAATAAGAAACGTTTCTTAATGATGAAAAGTGAGTGCATATGACACCGATTCCAACGTTTAACAAAGGAGTTGATCTGGTGTCAACCAACCGTGACAGCAAAATAATTGACATGACTGACACGTTCTAAATAAGTGTAAAACACAACGTTAAATAATGAACATATCTGACACCTGTTTCTAACGTTTAATGGTGGTGCTTATGTGCTGTGATTTTAGACAGAATACCGACGTGTTAAAAACGTTTCATAAACGTGTTACCGCATGTTTCAGTTTGGGTTGTCAGAATCGCGGGCTGAATCTTTAAATTTCATGACTTCATTTCGTCTTGCAGTAAATGAACACACTCGTAGTACACGTGCACATCTACACGTGCAGTAGATGAACGTACACGCACACACGTATGGCTACTTACGGTTGAGTTGATGCAGATGAACGTACTTCCCAAACAGGTCATCAAATTGAACTGTTGTAAAGGGCTTGTTAAATAATGAGGTTTTTGTTAAAACACATCGAACCGTCTTGTGCGAGTTAACCAGGCAGCGTTCACTACATAGCCCTTGGATACCCATTATTCTATGCAGACATGGGGGGAACAAAACTGTGAGTAGCTCACTGTCCGCTGACTCTTTGCATACTTGACCCACACAAACACGAACACTATAACTAGCCAAGCCTACATATTATGCAATGCCTTTCAAGATATCCGCGCAAACAAATAATTGCACAAGTATTACGATCGTTTTGGAAATAAAATAACTGCCCTTTCTGAATGAAGAAATACGTTTACAAAAATATGTAGGCTGCTACGTAATGATTAGACATTGCTCTAATTAACACATTGACTGCCCTTTCTGTATTCAAAGAAATAAATTGTGAGATTTTCATATTTCACCACTCAAAGTTCACTGAGACAAATGTAGCGCAGCCGGACTATTATTCTCATATAGGCCTACACTATATGTAAAAATGTAAAAAAAAAAAAAAAAAAAAAAAAAAAAAAAGAAAGCAGAGGTGTGTGTTTAAAATGTGAAAATATGATATTTAATCTGAGAGGCAGGGGCGGCTTGTGGACTTCAGTATAGTAGGCGGTGACGTCACAAGCACAATTAATTTTAGTTCAGTGGTAGGCGAATCCGACCCCCGGCAGGTTTGAATCCCGATGCAGACAGAGCGTTCGCGAGACAGCTGTACAGGCATAAGTTGTGTTAGATGATTAATCAGAAAAACTGCGAAGGAGACGTCCCCCACGGCTGCTAAGCCTTTGGTGGTGCCTGATGCTTGCTGTCCATATTTTTACTGTAGAATGAGTGAGTGGTGATGAGACAGTAATGGTTGGGTAATGTGGTGGTGGTGTCGGAATTGGGGGGTCGGGGGCACCAAATGCTAATCTCACCTAGGGCACCTGATTAGGGGTCTGCAAATGAGTTGTGCCTTCACGAAGCAATTACAAGCAAAAAGATAGCTTCACTGTTCCAGCAGTCCCAGAGTTCATCTGGGAATTAAATTTTTCCTTGTTTTATTTTCCTTGATTTTACATTAATTTCTCATAAAATTACTTTTCCCCCCAACAGATCAAGATGAAATTTCAGTAGCCTCAATCTGAACGAGTCTTTAGCAGATGCCATTTATTCTCATTTTCAGGGGTCATATGAAGCCTCACATCTGCGGTGCTCTTTATCCATCACTTAGCACGTTTGTTTTTCATGTGCTTAATGTTTCTTTGGTATTAATTATGTTTAAATGAATGATGGAAATATAGTGGTAGACATGGATATACAAAACATTTACAAAATTTGACCATGAAGCTAATGAATGCTTTTACTAAAATTGTTAATTTTGAACAATTAACAAAAGAAAAGCAATCTCCTCTTATAATTTTCCTATCCGGCCACCATTTAAGGAAATTTGGCACAAATAATTTATGAACAGGCTTTTGATAAAATTAAACTTTTCAGGCAAAATAAGACCAATAGAAGCCTGTCAGCTTTCACTGCTTTTAAATTGTAGAGATATGATTGAACCTCATTATATCACTCATACTCAGAAATGGTATGTAGATCTAATTGTTTACATGATATCACTGTGAAAACTATATTAAAACAATTATGCTTTTCTTTTATTTTTATGTTAAAAAAGACTTTCAAAGACTTCTGAACAGCCACAATGGCATTATAACATGCCAACCTTGACACTTTAAAATATTTTAAGATGGGGGATTATGTCTGTCAGTTTTTTTCCATCGTTTAACCAGTTCAACAAGTTCTTTCTGCGCAAATGTTAATCATAATCAGTGGTATGTCAACATTTAAAACTGTCACAGGGCCAGTACTTACAGGAAATTTTAAATTATGTATTTGATAATTTTCCAATACAGTACTGTGAATAAAGAATAATTTACTGATGGTAGTAAATTACTGCACATTTACATAGTGTATTTACAATGTGCAGGTCACATTTCCCTTCAAATGAACAGCACACGAACATTTGTTTTCGGACAGAGCAGTATGGGAAAGCGGCATTTGATAATATTTCAGCAAAGTAAAAAAAAATAATGAAAAAAATACAACATTTCAATACAGTTAATTTCCAGACACCTCAGACACTGGTTCATGATTAATCAATCCTAAGTGGTGTTGTGCAGTTCTCCCTCTCTTTGCACTGGTTTCAAAAATGGGTACCATTTTGTATTAACACTTTTTATGTTCTTGGTGCACAGGTACACTTCTGGGTAAGTTGTTTTGGAAGCAGAAGATAGAATTTCAATGTCAAATTAAACGTTATAAAGTTTTTGAAGCAACAAACCTTACAAACAATCACAGCTAAAATTCTGATATTATAAGTTTATGGCTCTACCACATTCTTTCCTTTATACTTACATTTAAAAATAGTTGCATTTTAAAATGTGTAATTGATTTCTCATACATTTAAATGATAATGTTCTAAAAATATTAATGTAAAAATTTTTACTGCAGAGTTGATATGAATGATTGCAAATTTAAAATGATTCATGTTTTTAGTAACCCAAAAAATTATGTTTGTTCAAGAACATTTACAACTGCTAAGACGCAAAGTTCAGCTAAGTGTACATGGCTACAGATTGCAACTGATAACTGACTCCTATAAAATGTTTTATGCTTTTTTTCCCAGAGGCACAGGTGGGTTTGTGCATTTGGCAGAGAAAGTGATGCTACTGTTGAATGCAACCATTCTTCTTAAATTGTGAAATAGCTATCAGCTAAGATTGAGGCTGAATTTAATGTTGAATTATTGTTTTAAATGCTCGCCATCGAGGCCTATCTGCGTACTGAAATGATTATTATTATTATTTCAAACTACAGAGAGCATGATGTAACAGTCCCCAGTCCAATGGCTATGGTGAAGAGTCTACCAGGGAACACAGAACGAGTGCACTCATGTAGTTAGTTTAGTTTTAGTATGGTGGGAGAGGGAGAGCTTGAGCAAAACTATTATGCCACTACCATGGGAAAATTCCTCTTCTGGAATATAACTGGCAGGGTGTCAATAATTTCAGCACACAGAGACCAAGATGGAGCTCATAGAATTAGTTTCATCTCAGCAGGTAAACTGGCAGGACAAGTTCCAACAGGGAAATGGAGAATTTGCATACAGTCCTGGTTGATATGTGTTATTTATCATAATACGCCTCCTGTTGTGTTTTTCATGGCCTTAACATTGAATGGTTCTGCTTTGCCAAAGAGATCTTCAGATTTCTGTCAACAATTTCAGGTGTTTCAGCCCACAGCCCAACCCTGGTGTCACAAGCATGAGAGAAAACTTTCTCTCTTGTACACACATTCTTGTTCACACAGGATCACCTACATGTCAGAATACTTTATCAGTGAAGAGTGGGACATGGTTAGAAAACCAAAATATTTCAGACTCAAAATTTATTTTCAGTTACTGAGCACGAGATTAACAATCTGTTTCACCTGTATAGTTCATCTAGTGTTTGCTCCTTGTTAAAATCAGGATTCAAAAACCAACTTGTTCCCTAGCACTAAAAAAGTACAAGCTGTTAAAATGATTCCCAATTGATGAACAACTGACCAAAAATCCTACTGAGATTTTACATGGACAATTATTGAAAAAAGGGTACTATATGACAAAAAGCTAAAAGGAGATTGAGCCTATGGCTCAGCATAAGTGAAAAGCTTGTCGGAGCAGGCCTGAATGTTTATTTTTGCCTTTGACCATTTTAAGGATTAATAAATTATTGTTACTGACTCTGGTTCTTTCCCAACAAACAAAAGATTTTCAATGACACAACCTGTTTTGTTTTGAAGTGACTCATGTATAGCTAAAGGATGTTATCTTTCATCTTTGACAGCCCAAATTCTTTCTTAAATGGAAAAGTAAATAACCTTCTGCAACTCTTCCCAACAGAACATTAGACATATGTGTTTGATAAAACACAGTATTAGGGGTGGTTTGTGTTTGGAGAAGAAACTTGTCTGTCTGTTAACTTAGTAGTGATAAGTTCCAGGTTTTTATTATATCATTTAAGGCTTCCTGTAGGTGACAGAACTGTGTTGTATTCTGTATTTGTACCTTGTGACACCTCCACCTTGTGACACCTTTGGCCTAGCCAGCTCCAGTCATCAACCAAACATTTGCATTTCTGTAGGGTATCCTGTCTCCAGCATACCCCTGCTAATGGCTCTGCCAGGGATCGCATGGAGGGACAAGACCAGTTGTCTCTGGCCTGCCCCTTTTCTCATTCCTTTGATATGTATGACAGTGACCTGTATATCAACACACCACACAACCTGATTCTTTAGAGATTCTCTCGGCACAGGCAGCCTGAATGTTCTGAGTTTGTCCCTCCCTTGCACATTGTAATAAACCAGCATTCTCTTATGAGAAGTCATCGGCGTGTTCTTCATTGTCCTGCACTTAGTTCCACAGAGAAGGACAAAATATCCTAACAGTATGGATGATAAAATATCTCATCATTCAGTAGATCTAGGTCTGATTCATTCCAACATCATTTTTTCTCTCCAATTTAAAACATCAAGTACTACCTTTTAACAAAAACCTATATTACAATATTAAAAACATTCTAGTACAGATAATATTATAATATATTTTAATTATTCTAATTATTTTGTGTTCTGCTTTGTGAAATTCAGGGGAATTAAAAGTCCTAAGATGTGTGATCCAAAGGAACTGCTATAAGATTTGATTCATTCAGTAGACAGGGTGAACAGAAAGTGATTGTACCTCATTCATGAAGATACACCAGACGTATTAAAACTTACCAAAATTTAAGGTGGTATCAAAGTGAAATGTCACTTTAACGGGAATGTTTTGCCTGATAAGTTCATTGTACATTCCCCAGTGCACTCCTTTATCTTATTGAAGAATGATGTCCATTGTTTTTCATCATTTTTGCACCGTCTAACTAGCAAAAATGGATTTGGACTCACCTTAAGTACACTTCTGATACCCACCTAAAAAAAGTATGCACATACAGGGGGTCCTCGACTTACGAACGAGTTCCATTCCTACGACTTGTCGTAAGCCGATTTTCGATGTAAGTAATTTATACCTAAATTATACCTAAGTTAACACCTTAAGTCACTCACACTGTACACACAACACACGAAGGACATATAAAATACAGTAATCAAATGAAACAAAAAAAAGAGAACAATTTCTTATCTTTATTTCTGTTGTCGTATTTACGAACCAAACCGCTTAGGTCGAAACTATGTTTTTTTAAGTGATTTATGGGAGTGCGTCTTAACCACGAAACGACGTAACTCGAGACCGTCGTAACCCGAGGACCTCCTTATTGTCAAAATATACCCCTTTTAATTAAAACACATTTTTTTTTTATTTTTAAACTGCATGCCCCACAATTCGCTTTACATTGTGCAGTATTTTGCATGCTTTATAGCATCTTTCTTAACCCTTAAATACATAGTCATTTACTCTCATTAAGCCTGATCATTATCTAATCATACACCACCACCTAGTGAACGACATTGAGAAGGTGATCATGTTCCTTTATGATGTGCTATTATCATATAATTTTTCATTCTGTGAGAGAAATATACCACCCCCATTTATTGTCTATACAGTGCTTTAAAAACGAATCATTTGTATTTAAATTCTGTTGTAATGCTGGCGACTTACAAAAGTTTAATTATTTGCTGACTATTTTCCAAGATCTTCATGGGAAAATACACCACCTGAAAGTGACCAAACCAGTCCTTGTGAGAAGCATCCAGATTGTCTGATTCATCCCCTCGTGTGCTTAATCCTCTGGTAAAATATGCACGACAGGTAATTAAGAGAGACAGTGACTCTGAAACAATATCTTTAATAGAGGTGTTCTTTTAAAGGCGGTTTATTTTGTAGCAGTGGGCTGCTCCTCATGGATTTAAATCAGACCTGCAAGTCAGGGGGTCAAAGGAAACAAGAGGATACTGAGACTCTATTTGGCCTTGTTTGGCTTTATAGTAGGGAAGAGTGGGTTCATTTGATGTCTTGTGGTTTCATTCTAAATTACCCGCTGCTCATGAAGGTGAAGGGTACCCTTCACAAATCTCTATCGTTTCAGCGACCTGCCCCCAATCTCCTTCCCTTTGTCACCAGCAGGGGGATCCTTCCACTGTGTTAGGATTATGATTCAGTCCTTCCAATGAATCCTGAGGCAGCCGTTAAACTGTTTCTGGTATCCTTTCTATTCTTTTCCACCCTCTGCAAATGCAATAAAAAAACATTCCTTTACTCAGAAATCTACTGAAGTAGTAAGCTGTAGCTTTGGATCAGTTATGTTGCTCAAAGCAATGCTGCAAACAGATATTACAATGAACCACATTGTTTTAACTGACTGAACTAAAGGTAACCATTAATTCTTATGTTTTTGCTTTGTGTAGAATGTTTGTTGAGGACTCTCTGAAGTTTGAACCATATCAAACTTTTACAAAACAAATGCAACAAACAAACCAATCACCAAAATAAATAGACAGCATGTCATTTATATTGAAAATGAGGTTTAATTTGTAAAAGTAACTAAGATTGGATGTGATGCCAGTGATGCCATGTTCTGTCTGTGACTCTGTCCATTATCACTGTACTACCTACAGTTCTTAATATGCTTAATGAAATGGCACAGACAAAACTGTTCAGTCTTAAACTGCTGTACGTGAAGTTCCTGTTTCTTGCTGGCACCATTCAGCTGGTACTGGCAGGGACTTGATGGGATGACAGCCAGTGTGGCAAAAAAAGAATAAAACAGACAATCCCATAGATTTGTAATTATAGATTATAATAATACCCTCCTTAAGTGACAATAGAGAGATAATCATAAAAGATTATCATTAAGCCAAATACAGAATATACTCCAAATACAGAAGCAGAGAGTCATGAATTAGTTCTTGAACTAGATGGAAAAGTAACACCCCTCAATTGCTCAGTAACCTTAGAAACAGGATCACTATATCCCATTTGTAAAATAAGTTAGAACTTAAGTCACTGCATGGGAGGAATCATTTTAGGAGGAACACACAGAGAAATGGGGGTTTCATTTCTGTACCCAAAGGTACATTTATCAGAAAAGTACCCTGTAAGGTATGGAAATGGTCCTTAAGGTGATAACTGTGGACCTTTGTTTAATTTTGAAGGTACAAAATCAAATGTACCAATGCTCAAAGGTACAGTGTTCATACCTTGCTAGGGTACAGCTGGAATGACAAAGTATTTGTGCTCTTTTAGGTCCATTCCTGTACTTTGATTTCTTAGCGTGAAGGAAGGAAATTGAATTTGCCAACAAAAACACTTATAGTTTTTTTTCTGACACGGATTATTGTGCAACACTATTGTGAGACTACTGGATGTCACATATCAACCGAAAAACATCACAATTTGTCAAAAGGGCCTTTATTTTGTACTGAACAGGATTAGGAATTAGGAATCAGTGGAAACTGTATGTGTTTACATCAATGTATTTATGAGAATGAATACACACATCACACCAAATTAACATATTTCTGTGCATACCTGACAATCGCTCAAAAAAAAGCTGTACATTGAAAAAATAAAAAGTACATTTGATTGAACATATTATAAATGAATATAGCCTATTTGCTTCAGCAACCACCACCGAACCTTTCCCACCTCAATGGCCCTGTTCCCCTCCACATGGTATTGCCCAAAACACACCTGCCAATGAAGCATACAATTCAAGTCCATATGTATGCTCTTTTCAGGTTGAAAGTCCATCCTCTGAAAAAGCTTATATTTGTGATGTGAATGCATTTTTCAATTTATCTTTCATCACATTTACACATGCATCAGAAAACACATTTTTAAGACAGAAAAGGTCCAAACAAAGGGAAAAGAAATAGAAACATTTACAAAACACAGGCCCATGTTTATAAAGTGTCTCAGCTTGGGAGTACAGAATCAGGCTTCCCCTGTCTACATCCTGATTTTATCCACCATGAGTGAAAAGCATAAACAGCACTCCTTCTCTGGTTAAGCCAGGCAATTTACCTCATTGTAACTGAAATCATGCATGTTGATTTGCTGTTCTGTGCATTAGATTCTGTGATACAGTTTCTCTCCCATGCAATTAAGCTTTATTATATCTCCCATTAAAGCTGTACTCCTTCCTGATTTTGACACTGAAAGACACTCTGAATGAGAATCAAAAAAAGGGATTGATAATGAATGGCACATCATTCATTGTGCCACAATAAAACCACATCAATAATACTCGGTAAATAAAACATGATGCCAGTTAAAGAAATCAAGTTCTCTTGAAGGATCCTGCTCTTGAAGGATTTGGCTTATAGCCAGTCAGTTGTAGTTTTTGTCCAGGGTGTGGCACTGCTGTTGTGCCCTTGAGCAAGGTGTGAATCAGGAGAAGGTTCAACTGTATAAAGGAATACAATGGTAATGTATGTGTGTTGTGTTTAAAAGAACCTGAAGAAGAATTAAAGTATGTAATAACTGCGAATAAATGCTTTCATTGCTGTGAAGGGTTGGGCAGCCAGTGAAACTGCTGTTGCTAGTTTTTGTTTAGGTGTCCTTTTAAGTGTTCAGAACGAGAAGCTCCCAACCTTTTAAGTATATATTAAAACATGGACTTATCTCTCCTCCTTGATCTTAACTCATCAGTAAGATCATCCGTAAAGATGTCAGTGAAACAAACATTAATTATTTGGTCTCTGCTTTCTAAAAGATGAGTGTTCCTACCAAACATACTTTTATTGAATTTTAGTACCCCTTATATGATATGAATGAAAGATTTATGTCAAAGTTGCATGACATAATTTGTAGCCTTTGACTTGTTGTGATAATTTGATTAAAAGCCAGGAATGAAGCAATTTCAACAGCTGACTGTGAAGTGAGACTGAGGACCCCTTGGAAATATTCTCTTGATTCAGGATAGATTTTGTTCATTTCTTTTTTCAAGCATTATATTTATGTGCAAAAATATTTTGTGGAGTCTCTTGCATCTGAACTTCATGACACTGATACACACAGAAAATGACGATTTCTCTGTTGAATGCCATTCAATTACAGCGCCAAACAAAAAGTAAGGAAAAAGGTGAAAGTACATTGTGCCAAAAAAGTACTAAAAAGGACGGTGGGCATGTGTCCTCCATTTTGTCTTGTTTGTTGTTGAGATGAAGAAATGTCTTGATCATGCATCCTGTTTTGATTTTGACTCTTAAGTTTCAAGGACATGACACAACTGTTGGCCACATTCATTTCAAGAAATCAAGCTGGGATTGTTTTCCATTTGCATGGTGTCATGACACAAAGAAATTTTGTGTAAATGAAAAATTACATTTACACTTTCTTTTCTAGTTTTAAAACTTTGGGTCTTTCTCATTGATTGCCTGTCGGCAAATTCCCCCCAGTGTGTTGAACTTGGGACCCAAATTTTCCAGGAATTCCAGCTGGTCCCCGCAGTTGCTGACTGACAGCCTATCCAATGTCTGGCAGCTGTTTCCAGTCCCTTCGTAGGCGTAGATCTGGGGGTGACATCCAGGGAAATCCAGCTGATCCTCCTCCTGTAGGCACAACCTCTGAAAGACCAGGATGAACAATAGTGCGTGAGACACCTCCCCCTTCCGTGTGACAGTCTGTACCTCGCTTTCCATTTGATTTCAGTTTGCTTTGTATTCAATTATATTTAGGTATCCAGAATTACCCACAAACGTGCATACAAACATGCAGAGATTCACAACCAATGAAAATTGCTGTTACATTAACCTACAGCACATAATAAAATGTTCTGTTAGGGGAAGTATAGGTACATACCCTCCAACAGTAATCCATTTTCAGCTATGAATGAGGACATAGCTGGCCAAAAATGTTTGGATGGAGGACTATTGACTGTTCCAAGATTAAGCACAACTAGATCAAAGTCCAGACCAGGACAGCATGACCCATGTTTAAAATATAGAAATGTTTTGAGGTTTATGCATTTGAAGACCTAATTATTGAACCTGACATTGATGTGGACTGGGATAGCTTTGCAGTGCTTTACTTTAGTCATCAGTCAGAAGTCCACATTTCGACAGACGATGGAGCTAGAACAGGGCCAGCTTCTCAAATCAGTGTGACAGTCTGACCAGTCATACTGGAAAGACTCTTTCAGGGGAAATCTCCAAAGATAAAGTTTCTTTAAAACCCCAGGGGTGCAGGTGTAACCTCCTCTCCACTCCCCTCTTGATTGTTCAGGCAAGTGAAAACAGCCTAGGGCAAACCTTCCTCTGAAATTGTACCGCCTGTGCATACTTGCAGACTAACAAGTTCAGAGACGTAGGGCTGCTGGGTGACTCATCCTGTTATGGCATGGATTCAGGGGGTGGACAGGCTCCCCCAGGACAGATATCAGGGTCGTACCATTCCAGGGCTGACAGCCCCATGGAGCAATGTGTAATTGGCCTTTAGTGTCACCCAGGTATGGAGATATTCAAATTGGCAGGGAAGTAAGTCATAGTTTTCCAGTGACCCCCATTTGTCTACAGGACACCCACAGTCTGTCAGTACAAAGCTGCACATGAAGTGTCTTTCTCTGAGTCATGCCTGAGCAGCCTCTGCTTGGGGACTGTGGTATGAAAAGAAATGGCAGCTGACCTCATGTGTTGTAGAGAAGAGTGTGACCCCTTCTGAACTGTCAGAGGTGGCTGTGGAAATGTGCTTGGGATATGAATGCGGTGGAGAATTGCAAGTTTGGAAGGAAAAAGGACAAATAAAGGAAGAAAAACCTAGCCCTAACAGCTCTGTTCAAATTTCATACTCTACATAGAAGTCTCTTAAAGGTAAAGATGTTTTGGTGTACTTTTTACACACCAGTGCAATTGTATGTGTAAAAAAGGAGGCCTGGGGTCAATATTTTATGATTATGCTTGCCAACCTTTGATAAACAAAAAATAAATAAATAAAAACTCAAAACACTTGAAATGTATTGTTCATAGTCACTGCTCATGACAGACGCTGACTGAACCTGGGTCAGATTAAACTCGTGTTGTTCAACACTATGTTCCTACAGGCAATTACACATGAATTACACTAAAACAATTGGCTTGAGGATTAGACAATGGTAGTGAGTTTCAATGCTACACCCCTACACACCTACATGTTTCTGTATTTGTCACACACTTTTATACATTCCACTATTGACATGATACAGCATAAGCTACAAGCATGTTGTAACGTCACATGGGCTTACCTATGGTTTTAACATGTTAGCAGTGAGGACATAAAAGAACCACACCCTAGGTTTCAACAGCAATTATACCGTAAGACTGCAGACAGACTGTCGTCAGCATTGGAACTTACCCCAGGCCATAAGCTGGAGCTGAACAGGTTTTTTATTGTTGTTGTACAGCAGCAGCAAAAAGTGGTCACCTACCCTGTTTATAAGTTCTGAGATGTTGCCGCTTGATCTTAGGCTTTTTCCCTAAAAATAATAATTGAAAGAATTTTAAATGAGGAAACGGTCACACAACACACAGAAAGGCATGTTACAAACCAGGAAGAGTTGTGGCAAGAGAAAGACAGTAACTTGGTTTCACAGAAAATATATCCTTAATTTTGAGTTACAGATGAATGCAAATATTACTTCTCTCATTATATTTTTGGGATCACTACACAAACTGTGGGTAGTCTTTTTTGGGGCATTATAATTTCTTCATACTTACTGTTTTATTTCAAAATAAAAAGAAAACATTTGAAAATACATAACTGCTTGAATCTAATAAAATACAAAATACATGGTTGCTTGTCCACAGTAACACAATAAATCTTTCAAAATTATGTTGTAATGTAAAGAATATTTTTATTGAATTAAACATTAGTTTAATGAGACCAAACATGATTGATTAAACCCAGCCATGTTTGTAAAGAGAGAAGCTCTTTCATTCTACTCTTTCTAAAACATTTTTTAAGGAAAAATGGTAATTAAGTTCAGGGTACACTATTCTTTTTGATAATCCAATAACTTTTTTTAAAGATTCTGATTGGGATGTAATGAAATATTTCTTTCTGAATATTTCTCAAATTCTTCAATGGAAATAGAGTCCAGAGTTGCAGCTATGTGACACCCACCCTACTGCTGTTCATCCGGCCTTTCCACTGTGCCTGCATGGACATGTCTGTGTGAAATGCACCCTAAAATCAGAGGAACAAACAGTCACTTTCAGACAGCTCTGCAAATCACATGGAGGGAGCTGTACAACCATTGATGAAGCCACTGCTCCAGAGGCACAAGATTGATGGGTGTGGCTGACTCTGGTCCTGGAGGGCAGATATCTTGGTGATTGGTGCATACCAATGTGCATGCAAACCGTTTTATATGACTCTGAATTGTGGCTTCTACACCTGACATTCCCCTTCCCCCCTCTGAATCTCAATTGTAAATTAGGGTCACTCACCATGCCCATGCCCTGGTTTCTCAAAGTCTCGCTGTCCTCACTGTACTGGAAACCAAAAGGCATATGGGTGAAATACAGCACAAACAAGAGTGAGTGTATGACCACACTGCTAATTCCTAAAGACACTTTTTATGTTTTTTTTTCACATCCCATGCCTCAGAAAGTCAGTGTTCAAAATGAGAACCAGACCACATAATCCCTTCTGATCAATGCATTGTGTTTAAGTCACATATTACAACAGTATTGATTAAGCTCTGACTCTTTAGTGAAACTGCAAAGCATTGATACATTATACTTACAGGAAGGAATGAATCGTAAACTAAATTAATCACTTGCTGATCTGCACACCAAAGCTCTGTGTATGTTGAACTGACTCTGAACTGTGGCTACAACACCTGTCATTCCCCCTGCTCAATCTGAATATCAAGGGTGGTTTAGGGTCACTCACCATGCCCATGCCCTGGCCTCTCATTGTCCCATTAGCTTCACCATACTGGAAACCAGGAGACATTTGGGTGAGCTGTGGAGCACACCAAACAAGGGAAATTAATTTGGTTATCATGAAAAAAAACACAAGATTTAATATAGCAGTCACCCACAGGCTTTAAGACTCCATGGTGAACACTTACAGATAATGCCTTGGCTCTTACCAGAACTGTGGTATTCACCCATAATAAGACTGGTTTTTGAAATGACAGAAGTGACTATGGACTGAGATATCACAGTAAACAAAATAAATTAAGACCAAGCCTGTACATGTGTTGAAGACATATCTCTTCTCTGTTCACATTTTTTGCATAGATGTCTGCATAGATTTCTCTAGCACAATCTCTGCATAGATCTTACAATGATCTCCGACAGAAAAAGTCTTGCGGTTCATTGCTTTGCATGAGCAGAGACCATTAGATGTGGTTTGGCACCCACCCTAGGACAGTGTTTCTGTATTAGTCATACAGAGTCATTTCAGTTATGCCAACAGTGGCTGTGAGCCAGGAACAGGAGGTAAAACCTTTACCTTTTAACATGCCTTACTTTCAGCCTGTCACCATGTGTCCTCATTAACAATAAAACAAATGATTAACTGAGTAACCAAACCCAATCAACATAAGTAAAGTAAATCGTTAGCAATTTCATGTTGTGTTCAAATTACTGTTCTTCCCAAACTGCAGCATTTGCTACATCCACAGATTTGTACTCTTCATTTCCTGTCCAAATTCCAGTAATATTAGAACATTAAAATGATCTGTGTAAAGTCAGTGTAAAATCAGTTTAAATTCTTATGAAACAATGGCTTTTGTGCAGTATGTGGACTAAACTTAACTGTGCATTGCTGATGCAACATACAGATAAATAAACTTGTTTCCTTTAAGTTGAAAGTTTATTCATTACTGTAATTAAAACTGATTTACCGTTTTACTGACTTTATCAGTTTTATTATTTGCATTCTGTAACATTTGAAAGCTGCAATGTGAAACGCATGTAAGAGAAAACTTGGGATTACTGCATTTGGTATGATATTTCCTCACTTAGGGGTCTATTCAGACCCGCGCTCAGCGCGACTTGAGCCCTTTTTCGACCTGCTGCGCGCCTTTTCAGTGTCTGTTTGTATTCTGACCTTGAACATTTACGCGTGCTTGGGAGACTTGCGCGTTTGGGGTGGAGATTCATTGAAATTGGGGCGTTTCTCATTAAAATACCCTCTACGCGGATTCAGACTTTGGCTGCGTTCCAATACTCAAATTCATCTCCTCCTTCCTCCCCTCCTTTCCTCCATGCCCTGGAAGCTGATTATGTGTCCTCCTTTCCTCCACTGTTCCAAAGCGCAACCTCGCCTCCTCCTTTCGAGTATTGGAACGCAGCCGTAGAGTTTGCGCATGGCTATGTCACTCGTTTGTCTGATTAACTTTCAAAATTGAAGTTTTCTCCGCTACGCTGCAGACTCTTAGTACTAGATAACGTACCTCAGAGAAAAACATTAGTGGGCCATCAAGTTGTCGTGGGGGGCGTGTCATTTTCCAGGCTAAATTAGCATTATTCAAGCTCTTATATGGATCCTCCTACTTTTCAGCCCTGCGCGGCCGGGCGTGGCCACACAAACTAGGTCAGAATACGAATAAGTATTTTCCACGTAACTATTTACGCAGAAGAAACACTGAGCGCCCTCAAGTCTGAATTCCCCCATACACACAGACAGAAGCGGAGCCAAAATATATCAAATATATTCACTGTATCCAATACTGTATTGTATCATATTGTATTGTAGCCCATTAGGTCTCAGTATTATCTATTTTAGTCACAGATATGTTTGTTTATTTACAGATTTAGTTTTTGTTTCTGTATCTTCAATAAAATAAAAATGCATTAAACATTTTTAAATATGAGTGTTTGAACCCTTGACCTCCTACAATGACAGCACCAATTTACAGCAAATAATTAGATTTTTCGCTTTTACTTTAATTATGTTATTAAACTCAAAATAGTAGTCTACTTTTTCAGTTAAACCTGATAAATCTTTCAGGGATGACATTACCATTCAAGATAATACGAAAAATGCATAAACTATCTCTGTGCATGCTTAAAAAGAATCATTATATTGCAATAAAAACACACTTTCTTGCAAAGGTAAATATGTACTAAGATATTGCCTTTCCATAGCTATTTTATTCATATCAGAACATGTAAATACAGAGCATCTGTGTTGCTTTCTGTCTGTTATTACAATTTACGATTTTGACTGCAATTCACTGTTTGTGAACTTGCTAAGTGTCAGTCAGATGTAGAAGGGGCTTGTGGGAACAGGAGTCTTACAGGAATGCTGGCATGCTTCAGTCCGTCCACAGCCACAAAGCTGCTGGTGGGAGTCATGACAAAAAGAGGCTCTGCCTGCGAGACAGGGGATTAACATTGACAGTAGTATCATACGTCTGAAAATGTACTCATATGTTCACACAGAAGCAATACCTCAAGCATCGTAAGTATTTATCTCTGTCTGTCTGTTACCCAAATTAGTAACACTTACCATTAAATTTATTTAGTGGATCATTTTTTTCAGTTTTCCCAATTTTCCTATAAATGTATAATATCCAGCTGTAACTGTAAGCCACCCTGTTTGTTTCAGTATTCCCAGTTCCTTCATTACATTACAGTGCAGTAAGGTCAGAGTAAACCCCTGACTATTATCTACAGTGCTTCTGCCAAGCGTAGGCCAACTTGGGAAACTCCTAGCCTTCACGGACAGCAGTAAGACTAGGTACATTTCAAGAGTTCTAGTCTGCTTTCACCAACCCTGTTCTATTTGAATGATTTATATAGAAATGTATAACAGATCTGAACTGTTATTGCCAACATTATGTGTATAGTTATTCACAAAACAGAAATGTGCTATTCCCCATTTATGTGTCAATAAATTCATAGAATTCATTCTGATTTGTGAACGGAACAGTGTTCTTGTGTGGTAGAATTCTCACTTTACATATAGAACTGCCACCCTCTTCATTGTATTTGATCAGCGTTTGGTTTCCCTCATCCTGGAAGTAAAGGGGTTTGTGCTGTCCTTCTCGGCACGCACAGAAAAAACACATGCACAAAAGAACTGCGAGAGAAGAGAGGTTCAAACACATCATCATCATTATTGGATTTATCATTACAAGTTATTGGTTACTGGTTATCACCTACACTTAACTCACTTTTTGTGAGACTATTGCAAGCCACACAGCAAATTTAAATGTAATTTTACAGGCTGAAAAAATACACCTACTTTTTTAACCTGATTTTTTAAGTAAAGCTGTACGTTGAAAGTGAGACTTCACAAGGACATAAATAATTCCGGAAAGCAAGTAATAATTTTCACGTTCTAGAACAAAACAGATACAAAGGCCAAATGACATATGATTATATTGTAGTGGTACTGTGGTGCAGACTCACACAGGAAGGCCAGAATTCCAGCGAAAAGGGTGGCGATGGCCTTCCCATCCAGTGCTGATGATTTGCCCTTGGGACCCAAACACACGGACCCCTTCCCGCAGTCACATACTGTGAGGTACAAGTTATCATCTGCCCCCTTCCCCTGCTGGTCCTCAATCCTTATAGGAATGGTGTAGTTCCCAAACGGGATAAGCCTAAGAGCCTTCAGAGTCGCCTTCATTCCTGCCATAGGACCAAAGAAGCAGTTATAGATATCCAGTCACAAGGTATCTAAGAGAAGTTTGAGCTCACCCAGACATTGTTCATGCTGTTAATCTACATATTTACTGTATTCTTTATTTCAAAGACCTGATACACCACCTGATGAAAAAATCCTTATTGGTCTGTGATACAACTTTACCAAGGAACCTTTTACTATACTGCAGGCTGAAGAAATGATGAAATACATGTATAAGGAAGTAAGATAGCAAAGTCATATTGACATTGATCAGTCACCTCTGTCTCAGGTTTTCAACCTAGTGGCTGAACCTATGCAGTATTAGGTAAACTGGAGCAGAAATAGCAAGTTCTACACACACACCTGTCTCAGGATCAAATTTCCACATTCTCTTCTGGGATTTATCTTGCAATGAAAAGGCAAAGGGCCCCCCAAAAGGCTGGACATCTTCATCCTTGCCTTCAATCTCAACGCTTTTGTCTCTGTTCCCACACATATAGGTGCTCTTAGTCAACAGAAAGGGACTGTTGTCATTGAGGTCACCGAGGTTGATCAGCAGCGTGCCAGTGCCAGTTGCAGGTGGCTTCCCTGTGACACCAACAAGTGTTCAGCCATTGATCCATTGCGTGACATTCGTCAAGTCTCAGTGTTAAACATAACATTATAACACTGCATGCCCATGTTTATGAGCATGCTTATGTTTGTATTACATCTCTGCATGGTTTCAAAGACAAGGGCGAGCAATTCTGCTCATTGAGATGTATTAGTAATCCAAAACTGATTCTTTCCTTATATAACAATACAATAAACATACACATCAGATATGGTCATGTACTCCTGGAAATTAAAAAGAAATTATGTAAGTAAAAAATAATTTAATAATTATAATAATAATTAAATAATAATTGACGTATCCGTGTGAAGTGAAGATTGTCAACTTTCATGAAATAGCATTTGTATACAACTTGGTGGGGGGGGATTATATATATATATATTTAAAACCACATGAGGATTGTTTGATCGCAAGTCTAAAATTTTAAACTCCACAGCCACATCTATTAAATGTGTATTTATCCCAAATATTAGGGAGATGTATTATCATGAATATGAACTTTCACTTACTGTGTATTCAGCAGAATGTCACGTACAAGTACTTACCATCATCAATAGCATGGATCAAAACTGTGTAAATGCTATTGTTGACATGTGGAGACTCCCGGTCCATCTTGGCTATAGATTTTACCACTCCAGTCTTTGGATCAATGGTTACCCAATTAGCAGGATCCTGGGCTATTTCATATCTTATCACCACAGAAAGAAATTAACAAATTTAAAGACAAAATTTGGAAATAATAGCTCAGCTTCAGAAAAACTGTAGGCCTCACTACACAGCACTGTATTTATATGTTACAAATTAGTTTAATACACTGTAAGAGTAGCATACGATTCAAAACCCCTGAAACTGACCAGTCAGACCCCTTTAAAAAAACAGTGGTATGCACACCTGATATTTTTGTCTTCTGAGTCCACGTCAGTGACTACGGGTGTGTACAGCACCTTGCCGGGATCTTCCTCTTCTTTTACGTACTCCATTGCCCTTGGTCTTTTGAACTCAGGAGCATCATTGACATCAATGACAGTGATGTTCAGCTTTACAGAATTGGGAGATGGTACTCCTTTCTTCTTACTGGCACCTTCAGGTCCACACACAAACAAGGGCTCCTCGTTCATCACTGCGATCTCCAGTTGCTTTAGTGTTGAAATCTCATAGTCCTTTGCCTGAAATGAAGTATTTGAATATTATATAATTGTGTAACACTACTTTTTCCATATTTGTAAGGAAACTAGCAATATCAACAATGTGTGGTATTTTTACAGAAGGTGTTTGTGTATACTTTCAGTATCAGTACAGTAGGTAAATATAAGAGAGTGTTTCCATCATGGTAATAGAGAAACTACAGAAAATAAAAATAATTTACCAAACCAATAGCATGGGATGATAGAGAGGGCCTAAAAGTTCAGAAAAATGATGGACTCACATTTGAGCTACAAACAACTCACATGACCCACTTCACTTCTTAATTCCTGAATACAGACATAACCCCAATCCAACACTGCTAAAGTGACATATCTTCTCTGCCTTCACTATCACCATACTGCATACCTACCCAAGAATTTAGGGAAGCATAACTATAATATTTTACAACACTTTTGTTCAGAATTTGCAATAATTAAGACAAGCTCCAGCTTGTCTTATTTTGCTAAGTTTCACATGCAGCTGCATCACATAAAATAAGTGTAGGACCTCATAACCTCCTGTGTTTACTATGCATCTGGCATGGTTGGATGTGCAAGTAAAAATGAGCACAGCATTAATTCACAGAGAGTTTTAAGGTAAATGATCAGCCTACCTTAATCACTGTTAAGATTCCTTCATTTGTGTCTGGGTCTGTCACGATTTTGTAATTTCCTTCCTCGTTGCCCTTGGGTATACTGTACACAGCCTTCCATGCTGGCGTGCCATGTGTGTCTTTATCTGTCACAGCCAGTCTCATGACCTCGTGATTTTCAGCCATCTCTGGAACATCAGCGGTCAGCTATGGGAAAAGATCGTTTGAGTTGGTTACATGCATTTTTTTTTTTTTAAGATATTTTTTGGCATTTTTTCACTCTCATTTGATAGTGACAGTAGAGAGAGAGACAGGAAAGGCAGGGAAGGAGAGAGGGGATATCATGCAGTAAAGGGCCTGGGCCAGATTCTAACCCAGGCTGCTGCTGTAAGGCCTTAGCCGTACGTGGCATGTGGTCTACCGGATGAGCTACCAGGGCGCACCTGGTCACATGCTTTTGCTGATATAAAACTTGGGTAAGAGACATACTTTATTTTATCATGATACTTGCAATTATATGCAATCTTTTCAATTATATTATACGTGTGCTATTTCTGTAGGATATATTGGATCATTTATAGATTGTATTACTTGACATTTTATCATTATTATTAAAAAAGCCCATTTTCATATAATTGTAGATTACATCACTTGAAATAAGACTGGACACTGGACTATAATGTCTGCATTCAGTGGATCAGAATTAGGCATTTAAAAGTCACTGAACTAACTGTCGATAGGAGAATGACCCTCAGTTTATTGATAAGCCATAATTTCCCTTTTGAATGTAGAATCTCCAGCTGACCTTGGGCTGCATTCCAATCCACAAAAATGCTTAATTCTTCATGCTCATTCCCCTGAAACGGAGGTAAAGCACATCCCTTCCAGCAGTGATTTGCTCAGATTGCAGATGTGATGCTCCCTCACTTGCCCACATGTCTTAAAAACTCATAAAGACATTTGTTCTGGGATAAAAGTGTATGTATGATGTATAGGAAGGAAATTAAAATAATCTTTCTTGGGACAACATACAAAGTGGGTTTTTCAGTTCTGAGGCTATATTTAGCAAGATCTGTGGCACTCAATTTTTATGCAGGACAAAATAACTTCTAGATGTGATAGAACTACATTAATACTACACAGAATCTAAATTTGGTTGCAAGAAGGTGAAAACTAGTGGAGATATAAATTTTTGAAAATGAAAGATTCTTCATTTGGGTATTTTTAATTTGATTACTGTAAAACATTCAGCAACAACTACATGATATGAATACATGTTGCACATTATCCTTAGGTTTTATTGGATGTTCAATACAAATTTCAATCCAATCCACTGAAAAATAAGCAATTAGTGAGGCTTAGAATACACATACAAAGAATCGCAAAAATGCTAAGAGGGCATCTTCAAAAACACCTAACTAAAAAGTATTTGGAGTAGAGCTATAAGATTCTGCAAGGTCCCATGAATTTAATGGAAGTTTTTACATACATTTTTTTGGGGAAAATCCATGACATGAACTGGGGGTCCTAGGTGAGCTAGCATGGAATGACCCATATACAAAATGGTTTGCTGCTTTTGATGTTGGTATTTAATTTATTTAATGCTTCAAGAGAAACAAGCTCTATTGATAAAATTTAGTCCTTAGAACAAAAAGAGCAGGGAATCGGAAGCAATGGTTCATCTAATCATCTTAATCCCATACATATGTATTTTCAGAAGATATTGAAAAATATTGAAGTCATGGCATAGGTATTAACTCCTAAGTCTGACCTTTGTGGTTGTGAATACTGGTGCATGATTGTTGGCATCTTTTATGTTCATGATAACAGTTGCACTTGATGACTTTGATGGGGTTCCATGGTCCTTTGCACGAACAATGACTTTATATGTCGGATCTTTCTGTAAAAGACAGAAAAAAATATAATGTAGAAAAAATATACTGTACAGAAAAAAACTTGGATGGAATGATTCTGGATTTTGTTATATTTCTAGGATTATATTTTAAACAATGTGTTGAAGTACCTGCAGCAACAACATTTTTTGCATTTTCTAGTTTCACTCTCCACTTGCAAATTACTGGCAAAATGCATTTTAGAAAAGATGTTAAATGTCTCTCCTTCTTCACTGTTACCGTTTTTATCTTGAACAGAGCAATTAAATTTAGCCCTGGGATTCAATAAATTAGTACTTAGGGATTTAATGTCACTTATTAATGTTAATGTTATTCATTCTGATTATATATAATTCTTCCATGAATATTATGCCATATAATTAGCAAATATTTTGGTGTATCCTTTTACATCTGAAAAGACATAGATTTGCCTTATTAAATCATCTATTGAATTACTTGGGTATTCAACTGTGGGATTATTGTGTGTATTACATATTTTTTTGGTGAAGAGGAGACAGAATGTTCTAGTTTTACTGTTTTCAGGGGAGCATAATAATGATCGTAATGCACATTCTGTGCAAGCAGAGGGAACTCACATCATAATCAAAGCACCCCTTAAAATTCAGCTGGTATATTTCTGTCCCTGGAACTTTCTCAATCCCAATTGGTGGGGAGGATGGATCCTGGGAAACCACAGACATCGCAATTTTAGAATTATCCGTGTGTTCCTTATCCCGATCAGTGGCTGACAGACTGACAGGCAGTTTGCCTAGAAAGAAAAAGGAACAGAGATGTAAAATCTGTTTGGTAAGTCAGCTGGCCACTGACTGCAGAGCAGTATATTTGCTATACTATATATTCTGCCCAAAAAAATATAGATTGGGATATGACTGCATTGATTTTGTAATATGAAATCATGAGATATTAGTTAAACCTGTACTGAACCATCATGGATCCATTTGTGTTATGTAAAAATGTCAATAATCTAAATGAAGATATAATTATTTCTCCTCAGAACAAATTGTTCCTTTCTCACATGAAGTAAAGCCAGTATATCTCTTCTTATGCTTCTGAGCAAAATATACCACGTTCCTGGTTTAAAATGACCATTTGTATTTAGGCTATTAATTGTTTCCTCCAGAGACTTTTCAGTACTCACAAAATGTATACTTTTCCCTCATGGCTTTTATTTAACATTTGATGGTGGAAAAATATATGTTAAACCTTCCTATGTGCAAACAAGCGCTAGTTCAAAGCTCATTTCCATGTGACTTCCATGTGCACATGCATCTAGCATTACAATTTTGATAAATCCAGAATCCACTGAACTTTCCAAGTAGATTTAATGCACATACATTTTTGGCAGTTCTGTTGTGACATATTAGAATTATGCAGGAGGATATGCAGAAAAATGCAGCCTTGTCTTTATTAAAACCACAAAAAAGAAGATCATAATTTTGTACCAAATAAGAACGTTGTCAGTGATTTCTCTCATTAACCATGGCCTGTGAAGCACTGTGATTCAATCATGTTTGACCCTTTCCTCAGACAGCTCTCACCTAACTGCATGAGTGTTTGCAGTGGTGCTCATGGATTACAGTATGCAGGACTTTGGGATATACAGGGCGACAATCCCTTCCACTCTCAGTCACTATTATATCTGCCTTTTTAGTGTGATTGCTGGCCAACTGTGTAATGTAGCCCTATTGGCTGTGACTCTTGGTACTTAAATCTTGTTTATACTAGTGTTCCAATTTGCCTGGTGATTGGGATTTTAATTCTCCAAGCTGTCTGAAATCACCCAGTCCCTGTTTTATGACATGCAAACCCACTGAAAAGTATCGCAGGTGTATAGAAAAATAAATTTCTCACCTTCCTCATGGCTTTCCAACACATCAACTGCTAGCTCAGATTTTACGAACACGGGAGCATTGTCATTTATATCCATTATTTCTATGTCAAATGCCAGTTGTTTGTCAACATACTTCCCAGTGCGCTTGTCTTTGACATCAAACTTGATCTGTTCATTTCAATAAAAAAAAAACAATTTTTAAGAAACCTAATGTGTAAATTTGCATGACTCATGACACAATTTTATTGTAGATTTCACTATCCATTGACAGAGAACTACAAAACCGACTTACAGAAATACAAAAGCAAGCTATAAGGAGAGCAAATGAGAGGAGATACAATATTGAGAAATGCTGAGTTTCAGTTACAAACTAATAAACTTATTTAAAACTTATACTTGTGAAATATTATGGAATCCTTTTGAGAAATATCAGCTACTGAAACATTTGTATTTGTTTTTAAAAAATTACTAAAAATAAATAAATATCCATCCAATATAGCCCACTGAAGAATATGTTTACTTGGCTGACAACAAACTACAAACTGTTAGCTGAAATAAGAAAAATAAATAGTTTGTATATTTCATAGGAACTGAAATCTATCAACAAAAAAGGGGTAATTATAAAGAATCACAAACAAACATATTGCAGTATTATAAAAATGTGAAATTGTTACAGTTATCGCAGGGGTTGCTTTTTTTTTTTTTTTTTTACTATCTATCCACTGTACTGTTATATGAACTTTGAGGTCCATATCTAAGACTCCTACACTCTAAATATATTGTAGGTCAGTGACTGTGCTATGCCAAGAAGTTCAACATTTTTCATTTATGGTCAAACTGTTTTGCTTTATGTGTTCACATGGCTCCTGTTTTCCTGCGCTATGCAGTATTCTGTCCAGTGAAATCTATCAAATCTCTAATCCTTGCAAATGTTGAGGTTTAAGAACTTAAGAAACAAGCCTGTTTATCTTTCACACAATAAAATCTGGATGGCCTCAGATGTTACACTGTATCATAAAACACATGAAATCAGACATGGCTGGAAAACAGCACGCTCCACAGCCATGGTGCTTACATGGAAATTGCTGCTCTCCTCCCGATCAATGGGCTTGTGAACAATGACCATTCCTGTGTGGTCATCAATGCTGAAAACACCCAGGGGTGGCTCATCAACTCCATGCCCACTGATATGGTAAGTCAGGTCATAGTCATACTGCCTATCATTGAAAAGCTGTGGAGGACAAAAGGAATGGAGGAGGGATTACATCAATTACATCTTGATCAAAAGCACTTCCAATTCTCAAAGTTCAGACAGACTGAATGGTGGACTTACTTTAGTGGCATTTTTGGGATATGGCCCTTTATCTTCTTCAGTGAGCTCAATTGTTGATAGCACCCACCTTCTTTTTGAACGCCTTAACAGCTCCTTTGAGAAATAAAAGAAGTGAATTTGAACATTTCAGCTGCATGGCTTATTAAAATATGTATCAGTTTTTCAAGCATTACTGATTAACCGTAACAGCATACAAACCCTCTTCTCCCGAAAAGATCTCCATGAATCTTCCCTGTCCTCCAAAGCTAGTGTGACAGACAACTGATTAAAAAGAAAAGAGAAAAATTACAGGGAGCTTTTGGCTAAGACCATTTTTTGTGCTAGGAATTTCTCATCATTTTGTGAAACATATGTGGACACATTTGGTTGGCAAGTGTTTGCCAACCAAAAAACATTCCAGGTGATTTTGATTGGATAGATTTTCCTTTTTTCCCAATAGCTTACCTGTTAACTAAGTACTTTTAACCAACTTTAATATGCCTAATGTATCTGAATTATTAATGAGAAAGGCTTGAAATGTGACTGAAATGTGAGAACATTTCTAAAACACAATACATAAAAAAATCTCAAGCACATTTTTTAATTCAGTCAGAAGTCCCTCCTCTTTGTGCTATTAGAAATGAAGTATAACTTTTGATGATATTCCACTTTGGAGTTTATCTTAGAATGGTTTCAGTTTGTGTATCAGATTGTAGAGATTGCATCAGTTTTTGTTTGAAGGGAATTAAGAGAGCTAAACAGGATGTGGGTGAGAATAAACTGGAAACACATATCTTTCTTGGATCTTCAGTAGAATGTTCCTGTATCATCAGAAAGGCAGTCAATACTGCAGAGGCACTGAGTCATTTGTGATGGAATTCAGTGATTAATGATTCCAAAAAATCAGCAGCAGTTGGCCAGTAGGGTGCTAAGGCACCACCCTCCCAGGAGAAAATCAAGGGATGTTTTAATTTAAATCATTAAATTATCAAAAAAAAAAAAAAAAACAGGACAATGAACGTCAACCATCTGTCAGTACAAATGAGTTTGGAAATTCCAGTTTAGTCATAATATATTTAACATACAAAAATGCATTTTTTCCAAGCTACATGTTGCAACACATTCCCAGCATCTTCTGTCTCTATCATTTGCATGCTCCCAAGGGTGGTGAAAAAGATCACCTTCAGCAGGAAGAACCATGCAGCTATGTAAGCCAATCAGCATCCTTAAACAGAATAAATGAGGGTGATGATTTGATGGCTCATGCATCCCATGTGTTTTACAGCTGAACATTCCATTGGCTGAATGCATCATAGGTGGTAAAAATGTACAGCAATGGTGGCCCGGGCACAGAAATGTGTTGGTGAAGGCTAAATTAGTGTTTTCCTGTAATGTCCATTTTAAACAGTTCCCATTTTTACAAGCAATGTGCTCCTCATGCTAGAGATAGAGCTGTCTGCAAAATACAAAAACTGCATTTGACTTGATTATTGTTGTCCATTCCCCTTAAATTAGGATAACTAGCTAGTACAGCTAAGGAAGATCAACTGGTAGCACAACATAAAGTTTCACCAACAAGAAAAAAAATATGTGGTGCTTGAAAAAGTCAATGTGCTTTATTGAACAAAGAGATGAGCTCATATTTGTATACAGTCTATTGAGTCAACCACATAGATGGCCACATAACATAACAATCAGACTACCATTTATTTCAACAATTAATTGCAGAACTATGATAAAGCAAGCCATTTTAGATGTAGCAAGCTGCTATGTCTGTACTGATTGCTATCTGAACCTGCTTAATGGATATGAGGATGTCTTCTTCAGTAGCCACCCAATGCATTTCTTGTTAAATTATACCATACATTTGTGTAGGCACTGCTATATAAGCAAATGCAAGCCATAACCTAACCTAAAAGAGACCAAAATTGGTAATAAATACAAGCAGCGGAGAAAGTCCAGCCCTGTTCTGTCATGTGTGAAGAATGCACTGGCTAATTCAGCTTTACTCTTCCCAAAATGCAGCAAAGGGGGCCATTAGTTGATACTGGTAAAGCAAACATGCAGGGCTTCTCTCACTACTCATGCAGCTGGGCAAAATAACAGTTTGTATTTGTGGTCTAGAAGTTCCCACATGTCTAATGTTAGTGTGCTGTGAGAGGATGTGTCTGTTGATTTTTGACTGTGATACGTGTGTCCTTGTGTGTGTGTGCCCGCATGTGTGTGTGCATGTGTTTTTATGCTCACTTTTAAAATGTATACCAGAGTGTATCACATTTGTATCATGTGTACAATATTTTGGTGTGTTTCTATTATGATACAATTTGTATTTTGTACAAATAAAAGACTATATTCATAATGTACGCATGACATTCTTTCATATATTTGTTCCACCCATGCACTAAACTATAAGATTATAAATACCACAACTCTTCAGCCAGGCTGGGGAGCTAATCTGTGAAATCTGATGATTTACTGAATTAGTACAACAAATACATGGCAGTACTGGGGTTTTCAACACTGAATGCAGTTTATAACATGTGTACCACCTGAGACTGAGTTCTGCTTCACCTTGCACAGGTTGGCTCACAGCCTAGCCCTGTATTATTCACATTTCCCCTCAAAAATAAGGCATGAGCATGGTATGATACTGACCATACAAAAAAAAGAAAGACAACCAGAACATTCTGGTTCAAAGACATGCTTTGTAAAAGAATACATAACTGGTTTGTTATTGTATTATTACAATTACCATATTGGGTCTACGCTGTAAACCTATGATTTTTTAAACAAATTGATAAATATAATTTTCACATCAAGACTTTGAGTTTGAGCTATTTAGTATTCATACTTCATTAGTTTTATAACTTGGGTGAAAGATAAGATACTGAAGTAATCTGCACAAGTTTTAGCACTGATGGCAGTGCGGTATAATGGTTAGGCCAGGGATGGGCAACCCTTGTCCTTGAGTGCCAGAGACATTTCTGGTTTTCACTCCAGCCAAACCCCTGACAGTGTAATCACACAGGGGTTAATTAACAGACAGAGTTAATTATCAGGCTTTAATGACTGCAGTTGAGCATGTGCTGGAGCTGGAAGAAGAGCTTCACCATGTAGGATTAGGAACTTCATAATTACTCAATCTACACTCGAGAACTCGGGCAGAACGAAATCCCGGAACGGCTCTGGCACTCAGGGACCAGGGTTGCCCACCCTCGGGTTAGGCCCAGGGTTGTAGGTTCAGTTCCCGGGAAGAGCACTGCTGTTCTACCCTGTCAAAAAGTATTTCAAATGATTTTGACAAAATATCAAGTTCAAATGGTTAGAGTGCAGAAATGTAAACTGTGGATGTCAACGTGGTTAGGAGTGGCTGCTAAATGTAAATATGGAAAGTGGCAAATGGAATCTTGTACCTTCTATTTTAAGCTTTAACTGAGAGTATCCATGCACATTAGCTAACTTTACCATTACTGAGTAAAATATAAAATCCACCATGGCTTCAAGTATAACTTTTAAGGCGTCACAACTCATTGCCTGGCTTTTATTATGTGTCCCTACAGCACCGTCAATGTCTGTTTCTGTAGCCACGGGCATTATCCATTGACAATCGCCTATAACATTTGGGACAAATACAAACTGCTAGCTTGCAGTGGATCACAAATAAAAACAAGGTTTGCACCAAAACAAAATATTTTACATTTCAAATGCGCTACCGTTTCATTAAATGGTTGGATGAAAGCTTCGATATTGTCGCCTTAACTAATACCCTACATTAAAAGCAACTTAGATCAAAATGCCATTAATTGCAGTTCACCACTCATAATAAGGGAGACAGGGATAGAGAAGAATATAGGTTAAAGAAGCTTATGGATACACTCAAAATATATCTACTTTACTTTTCAAAGCCATAAAAGATTAAAATTTACTTTCACCTTTTAAAAAACACAACATTATCCTCATTTACATTATTTACAGTTTTACGATTCACATCCATGGGGCTAATTTCGAAAAGAAGAAACGAAAACTGAAAAGCATGACCTTATTTTACGAAAAACAACATGTATTAAAATGTATGGAAAGTCTATTAAAAGTTTCCTCAAATTTTCCGATAATTATGCCTGACATTAAACATGCTTTGGACACAACGTACACAGTACACATTGATGTATTTATTTCCACTGCTTCATCGAGAACACGCAAAAAAAAAAAAACCCTCAGGTGTCGCTAATACAAGAGTCCGTAGAAGGATTGTGTTTGCGAAACCCATATAAAACTAAACTTCGTTAATTAGGAACATAGCAAAAATGCTCGTTAATCTTAAAATCAAACTCTATCAAGAAACCGTCAACAGAAGTCAATAATCAATCATTTGTATATGCCCATGGCACTTACTGTTACAAGGAGAAGGATGTAGGTCCTCATGTTGAATAATTAGACAAGGTACTCTTACGTCCTCATTGAATCACAGTATTGATTGGAAAAAAGCAGTGTGGTGGTTGTGTTCCCAAGCTGAAATGAAAGTGTGCTCCACTGAAATGGACTTTTCAATAACAATCGGTGTGGCTAACTATTCAGGTGGTGAGAGCACTAAGTACGCCTTGGAGCAATCCAGGAAGTTCTAAGGTGTTCGGACAGAAACTCCTCCCTAAACCAGATGCTCATGTACGTTTCTGCAGCTCGACAGCATGGGAAAGGCTTGGTGTGGCGGTTCAGATGAAATCTGCTTTCACCTGTTTACTGTTGAGGCGGTTAAAGCCAGTTCAAAAAGTGGAAACTGTTTGGTGGCATTTTGGATGTTTTTTCAGTTGGTTTTGACAAGAATTAAACAACATTATACTAAATTATGCTTCATCAAATATGCAACATCAAATCAGTTTGCAGTTTAGAAACATTAATTGTTTGTTCAGTTCTCCACATTACTTGTGACAAAGCGTGTGCATTGTTTTTCATTGGTTGTGAATTGTCAACATGGTTTGATCTGTACTTACCAATAATATTGGCAATATAATGTAAAAGAATTAAATATAAGCAGGCCTAATCTTCCACTGGATTGTTGAACTGAGACTTTTGAAGGAACTAGTTTATCATACTATTATTATACGGATACAGAAAGGCGGTTTATTTATTTAATTACTTATTTAGGGTCAGGTCCCCACTTGCTGATCCAATGAACAACCGTCCAAAGCAGAAGTGACCGTAGTTTACAAGTTCCCTCAACTGTCGAACTAGTTCAATGTTATACATGGGTATGCGCGTTCTTTCTAAAGCATTACCAGCCGACAAATCAATGTGATTAGTTTACCTGTCACTCGTTTTTAACAAATTATCAGGGAAAAAAGGGTTGTAATATATGAAAATGTATCGAGCATCTTTTGGAATCAATATATAATCCAGCCCCGGTCTTTCCCATGTATAGCCTAATATATAATCAGGTTATAAAGTTAGATCTGACATTACCATGTCCGATTTCATGTATTTTATGATTGTATTTGATGTGTTCAGATTTGCTCTGAAAATAAGTTTTCTACGAGGGTGCAGCACTTTTTACTTCCGCGTATCCCACAATAGTGAACTTGCCTCCAAAGTGTCTTTGCTTCCCGAGCAGACGCTTGTTATCGGGCACTGCTGTAAACAGGTAATTTTGATGCCTCGCAAAGTAAAAGAGAATTTAAGCTGCACTTAGCTACGAAAGTTTCCGGGAGACAAGTTAATTCAAGGGGTTCTTAGCGTTGCGCGGCTTTCGGGAAACACCACAGTGATATTTGTCTGCTATCGGTTCATTAGTTATTTGCATGATTTGGCATCACCACGCCGATCCAGCATGATTTGTTTTGAGTGAAACCTTTATTTCTGAAGAAATGCCATTGCTGGGAGCTTATGGCTGTTGTAGCACAGTGTAACTTCGAAAACCTAAACGATGTGCGAGCGGTAACCATGAAAACTGCTTTGCCAAACGATGTAGTTTGTCTCGAAAGTTGCTGGCGGTAGACCTCCAATTAATAAATTCGTAATGTTAACATATGTTTTTATGTTTTCAAAGTCCTCACCTATGAGTATAAAATTACCATTTAATGATTAATATCAATTATTTTTGGACAGAATGTGCATCCCCCTTAAGTTATTTCTATATACTTGTATTGACTATGCTTGAATTGAATTTTCTCTCTTCTGCTAGTCAAAATTACACGTAAAATGCATTGCACATGCTGAATGGGAACCTTGCTGTAATAATGAAGGATTGTATTATGTAGTAAAATGGCAGTAGTGAGTATGGTTTGAGAATATCTGCAGGAAAACTGAAATGCGTGATCAGGCTATTTGTGATTAAAAAAAACAGTGTTTTCCAGACTGTCCTTTTAAATGCCGGCATCTAAAAAATCACCAGTAACTGACACTAACTGTACAACATGAGAAAGGAAAGGCTATTTAATCCGTGGTTTTATAATGATTCGTTAACTAAATTATGCTACCACTTAATCCGAACCACATTTTGATAAATTGCTTATGTTGTGGATGGATTTTAGTGATCGAACACAGAGTAGGTATGTGTTCCAGGTAGAAATAACACCTGCGGCCTTTGTGAGATAAGCCTTTATGTTCAGCTCTCTCCCACACCGAATTGATTTATTTTCCTACAATCTCTGAGAAAATTGAACTGTTATACTGATCTGTTCTGTAGTTTTCATGTCTAAACAACTACAGGACTATGTAGTTAAACGTAGTGGTTGTATTGAATTTATGGCCAAATCCAGAATAAATGCAAACACTGCTGAAGTGTATCCTCTACACAAGTGTACAAATAGTTTGTGCGAGTGTACATGTAAACTATCAGTGCACAGAGAATATACTACAGTGGCATGCACCTTAGGTCTGAATCCAAAACTTTGTGTCTATTCTGGTAAAACTCTCAAAAAAAGCATTTTCATCACAAGGACTTGATATTATTTCTGGAGAGCTGTGAAAGAGTACAGGACATATTGCAGGCTTGTCTTTGACTTTTATTGTGTCACATTCTGAACAAATATAATTTTATTCCGATTATACTGATTTGTCATACATAATTTAATAACTTGAATTTGGTATAAAAAATTGATTTAGTAAATTTACAGAGAGACAATTTATTCCCATTTCTTCTTTGTAATCCATATTTTCAATAAGATGTGGAAATATGACTATTTTGTCTCATTTAGTAAATTAACTATTATTCTGCTGTAGTATTTAGCTGAACACATAGGTAAAAGGAGCTTACTTGTGTTTATTGGGTAGCACTGAGCCCCAGATCACTTCAAGTTAGCTCTTCCATAAAGTTTTAAGAGTTCACCGGTATTGGATATTTTCTATTCCTGAATTATCTACTATATCTGAATGCCTTGATAAATTTACATTAGTTTCTGTCATCTCTTAACTTGTACCACCACACCTGGCTGTCTACAATAATCTTACCTATTTAAAATCAGATCAGGAATTCATTAAAGCAATGAATATAAAGCAAAAAATATGGGATGAATTTATACTTTACAGAGACATGAAATGTCACTTAATACTATGAGTGTTAGTGACAGACTTGTATTGGCCGTAAGGTTTGGCATTCATTACATGCATTTTTTAAAAACGATCATTAATCAGTGGATGTTGATACTGGTACATTGGCATAGATCATGAGCAGCTCCAACAGATTAAAAATGTTGAAAGAGCATTTCGTATTTTGGTTTCAGAATGGGTTTCTCATTGTTTGGAGAGGGCCAGGGCAGGGACAGCTGAACACAATGAAACTGTAAGTTGCACTCCTCAAATTCATACCTGTGAATCTGTGAACAGCAAAACATTTGAACAGGAGGATCAAAAATGTAATAACGTCACATGCAGAAAACCGTGCGTAGGATACCTGGGGCGGGTTCTGTAAATCCAGAGCTTTCAGTTACCATACACCACCCCATTCCCCTCCCCAGGGTTCACATTACTGAGGATTATCTAAACCATCCCAGATTTTTCAAAATAATTATGATTACTGTTTATTTTCAGTGGTCATGAATCCATTAATTAAGTTTAATAAAACTCATATTTGCAGGCTGTCATGGTCATCTCTTTGTGGTGATTCCCATCGTAACAATAAAGGCATCCACTCACACTGGCACTCTTATTTATTGAATGAAGCGGTGTGACTTTTTTTTTACAAATTATTCAGTGTGTGTTGATATCTTTGTTATTATTGTTTTTACTATCTTATATCAGACCTGACATTATACATTTTTGGATGTGCACATTTTTCTTTCACATTGTAATACCATTGTAACAAGAAAGTAGTAAGAAGGTTGGTTTGCACAATAATCTATTTATAACAAAAAAGGAGTTACAAAAACATTGACCCAGGTCTCACAGGAAATATACAAGCATTAATCCAAGGCAATGTAACTCAATATTTCCTACATGGATCAATGTATTTTTAAATACATTTTTTTACAACTAAACATCAAATTACATTTGAGATTGGTGTCAAACATTTCCACATGTCCTTGTGTTTGGTATTGATCAATGGTTGGTCATACAATCTACAATGGCATGATGATAGCAGCTTGTTTCCAAATGCAGACATAAATGCAGATATTTTCTGTTAGATGAAGGAAGATTAACCATAATTAACAGTGAGAGAGAGATATGAAAGTGACACTCCCATGCAATGTTGAAGGGTAAGTAATGCCACATGTCAAAACTTTAGGGTGGAGTGTATAATAATTAATTATAATTATCATTATTATAATTCTTACAAGTCTCACACCTGACTTACCTGGTTTGACTGGTAGATTTTTTAATATTGATGGAAGTACAAAAAACAAAAAATTTTGAAAAATAATTTGGATGGTTGTTGGAAATTCAGTGATGCAAGTTGAGCTTAGGATGCAACGGGATAAAGAAATTGTTTATGATTAAATGAGAGGTAAAGGAGAAAAACAACCACTGCGGGAGGTCAGATTTGACACAGTTGTTAACCATTGAAGCTAAAGAATATCTTTCAGATTAATGTAGCCACCCTAGCAATTCTCTCAATGAAATAGATACAGTGCAAACATCAGGACAATTTACGGACAGTTTTAAAAGTACTTATAATCACACATTTCAATGAATTCAGATGTCACATCAGCATAACCAGGTATGTGTGTATTCAACTGTGTATATGTGTAGCGACAATGAACTGCATTACAATCACTAAAATAAGCAAGCATGCACAATAGCTAACATTTACTTAATGATTCCATTCAGCATGCCCATGGAGGGCTGAGATATAATCACCTTTTTTTCCAATTCCTTTGGAAGATAGAAGTTGTCATGAAATTCCAAATTCATTTAAAAATCGAAATAAAATGTAATCAAACATTAATAAGATTAATCAGGATCAAGCGGGTGACTGTCACATTTTTTCAATGTTGAATCCAATCCTGCTTTACTTCCCCATGTGCTACCTGATGCTAACATAACAATGTGAATGTTGTGAGAGTATATAAAGTTTCCATACTGCACGCAAGAACAACTGGAAATCAAATGAGGGTCGCTGGATCTCACTGGCCTCCTCAGCACAATTGGTGCTATAGACTGCACTTGTGTGCATTAAGGTGTCATCCACAGATTCATTTGCATACACATACAGGAAGAGCCAACAATGTGCAGCTTATCTGTGATGCACACTGCCAGCTGCTTAACGTTAGAACTTGTTAGCCTAGGGGGGATACACGATGCTGTGATCCTGCAGAACAGTGGGGTTGTACATCGTTTGGTACATGCAAAAAACTGCTAGCTCATTGGTAAGCATATTATAGCTGGACCTCTCTTGATGCTGCTGTCTATGACAGATCTTTGGTTTAAACAGTCAAAGTTTTTTTTTTAAAAATAATTTTATTCCTGTCAAGTTTTTCAGAGAGGTGGCAATTTCATTCAGACTTGTAATTACATCTTTTAGCATGTAAGAAATACCCCTCGCTAGTCTCTGAATGGCCCCTTGTGAGGATCAGTGGGCCGCCTACATCTGGGATGGTTTGCTTAGGGAGTCTTGGCTGTGAAATGGATCTTTTTTTGCAGCTATCAGAGGCAATAACAAGGATTAGCAATGTGAGAGGGGACAAGTGTAAACTGACAACATTCAGGGGGAATAGAGAGAAATTTGTAAAAATGCCATGCTCTGCAAAACAGTGAGAACCACAGCTTTAGTGCTAAGAATTTCATAGTTTTATCAGCAAAGGAGTTATCATGGTTCAAAAACAGTCGTAAATTTCATTAAATAAACAAGTGCCAAAACTGAGGTCCTCGTGCCTGGGATTTATGATGGAATGGCCTGTGATTTTAGTGATCACCTAAAATATTCTTTTAAATTAATTAAAAATATTAAATGTCCAGCACAATTGCACTGCACTTCCCTCTACTGCCCACTCACAGTCTGACAATAACATGGAACACACTCTCAAAGTCCATCGTCATCTATGAAGTTCAGTATTAGCCTTTATTTTGCCTCAAAATAACGAGTTAAAAAGAGCGTACATGAAGATGGTTAATTCCATAATAGGTCTGTCCATTTTAGAATATACCACAGGGTGTTTTGTTTGCATGCAAACACAGTTAGTATGTCTTGGGAGTTATTATTCATGGTCACTATAGTAACCAGACATTGTACTGCTGTAACCATAAAAACTTGGGAACATCAAATATATAAACACACAATCTAACCATGTGAATCAAGACATCAATACTCTATGTGGTTGAGCTAATGCAACAAGTTTGATCAGGTGGTTCCTTTCTGTACGATCATGTTCCTATACTCTATATAACTCATAAGATCATAAAATACAAATTGTATCTGGGGTTAAAACACATATTCATGTCAGTCAGTCAGAACCACTCCTCTATACATCTGCACTTGCAAATGTTTGCCAGAATGTATTCATGGAGATGTTGGCCCTTGTTGGGCTACCAGGAATTCCTGTTGCTTGTATGGGGAAATGGTTGATGTTTGTGATTATGTTTCATGGGTGTTGTTTGGTTGTAATTGTTATTGTTTGATGACTGCATGCATGACTCATACAGTATTGAATAGTGATAAATGTTATTCATTTACCCAGTGCTAATTGCTGTTATCTTTCTCTTTAAAGTTTAAAGTCTCTTTGAACTTTGCCTGAGCTATAATTATAATTATAATTATTTGTTGTCTAGATTACTGTTGTCTGTAAATAACAAATTCATTTCTTAGCCAATTCTCTCTTAGAAAAGAGATTTTAATTTCATTGAACACTTTCCAAATAAATGATGAACACAATAATAAAATAAATAATTAATGGTGTTACCTATTGACTAATTATTCATACACATTAAATGCTATTAATTAATACCTAAAAAAAATTTGACATAAACATGTTTTGCTCGGCAGTCCATAACTCAGTAACCCAGGGTGTCCAGGTGGTACATGCAGTAAGACATTAGTGTGGGAAGCAGGTGTGAGCCTGGGACTGGGGGTTTGAGTCCCAAACATGCCTGTAAGGGCCATGTCTGGAGGGCCATGCTAGCGAGGCAACAATGGCCCAGCCTGTCAGGAAGAGACTAGGATAAACCAGTTAAGCTTATTATCTTGTTCAGGCAGGTCAGTCAGCTAAGGCTGGTAGCAGGATGGACCAACAAGAGCTGGGAACTAGCCTTGACCATTCAACTACCTACCAGCGATTTTAAAACCTACCTTGAGCTGGTCAAGTGGATGTCCAGCTACCAGCTCAGGCTGGATTTTGCAGCAGGGAATGAGTGAGTGCATACATGAACCAGTTGCTGCTTTTTTCTAGGTCTTCCAACCTGCAACCTAACATATGTCATTAACAAGAATGGTGAGTGCCAGATGGTTAGCTCTAGAGGGCCAACTGTACTACAGCTTGCATAACTACTAACTGCTCTGGACCAGAGACAAGTTAGCACAACGGTTGTCATTTCAATTTGAATTTTTTTCTATGCAGTCAGGTGGTGTTAGGCAACCTCTCCTATCATTACCCCCTCCCTCCCACACCTGTCCAATTGAAATAAATTCTGACACACATAAATCCTCAACCTATAGGACCTGTGCATGTTCCTTGGGTAAATGTAAGAAGCACTAGTGCCATCTTTAAAAATGCATTAACTCTAATTGTGATGAGCACCTTTTTGTCCTTTTGTCTTGTGGAACAAAATGCTTTGAACTTTTGTTTAGTCCTTTCCCATTGGGGCACCAGATGTTGCTCTTCACTGTCATCATGCCCTTTTTGACTGAAATCCAATGGAAGCAAAGGAGGGGTTTGCACTTTAAGCATGGCTTTAGAGAGACCCATTCTTTCCTGACCTTCATCCAAAAATATTTCCCAGATTTTTTCCTTTCTACCTTCAAGTTCACTGAAATAATTAAATAAGTGCCTAAGTACATAAGAATGCACAATGTAGAGAGCAAGCCATTCACACCCCCTTGCCCTGTCAGAAGTGTGTGGTCCTATGTTCCGTCAGTTTGAATTCAACAAACACTCATTTGCCAAACTGTATTTGAGGGAGTAATATTGAATTAATATTCATTCAATAAAATTAACTAAAATATAATAACTTAACAAATCATTCAAGGACAAATGTGAATGCAAGCCTTTTTGAGGCTTATATATCATCATAAAGGATGATATATACATGTATACATCTAATTGATCCCTAAAAAGGTTGTTGTGGAATTGAATTGAATTGCCAAATTGGCAAACCGGCAAACCTAAGTACTAAGAAATATTAACTATAAAACCTACAAAATATGAACCATAAATTACAAATACTTAAGAGCTGCAACAAAAAAGGTAGGTATGCATAGTGTTACCTTTAGATAATGTTGGAGGAATTCTTTGCATTTCATGAGGTCATGAAAATAGTCTAAAAACCTGTCTTTCTAGTTTAAAAGCCATCAATAGAGGGAATTTTCACATGTAAGTGAATGCTTGTCTAACTCTGCAAACCAAAGGTGGCACTAACTGTTATTTGGCATTATAAAGAACACTAAGCATGTGGTTGCAGTTCAATTTACATGCAGCTTGGCTAACATCCAAATTACAGTCCATATTTCTTCATAGGGATAGGGAACTCAGTTCTCTTTGTCATGTTTATTGAAGTTTTTAAAGTATACCTTTTCATAACAATGAACTGTTATGGAGGCTGTTGTTTTCATTTTCATATTGGCATTATGCTTATATCTTCAATTCACTAGTTACCTAAGTTTTTATTATCAATTGTCACTTTGCTCCACAAAGAGGGTTTTATTTTACAACAATTTCCTTTCCTTTTTGATAGTTTGTGTGTGTGTGTGTTTTTTTGTTTTCCTCATCTTTACTCTTCTAAAGTTCAAATGAATAAATACATAAACACATTTTTTAAACCTTATTTGGGTACCATTACCAAAAACCATCATATTTTAACCAAAGATATATATATTTTTCTTTTGTTGACTGTCCCACCACTACATCTGTGTGTGAAAAAAAACACACAATAAATGGACAATATTGTGAACAATGGTCAGTGAACAACGTCCAACGTACTTTTTCTTTGTGCGCTTGGGCAATCTTCATGCTTTTAGGTGTAAGCCTATGATAAATATGGTTCTATCCATTCTTGTGGAGTGTTTCCACTGGAACCATTGAAGGGTGGCCATTTTGACATTTTTTCATCACAGTTAGAATGGCAGCAGATTGGCAATGGATAGCTGTGATGTTCCCTCATTGATGTGTGAGCATGGTGGCAGCTAAGACTGAATGTGTTTTCTGTCAGAAGTGGTGAGGATTATTAGAATTCAATTTTTTAATATGTTAAACAAATTAACAAATGAAAAATGCAATCTTTGGCTATTGAGGATGATGGCTGCCAAAAAAGAAAAATAAATAAATGTCCAACACTGGCCTACACCTCACCAACTACCTGTCAAACACTGGTCAGACTTTTATGAGCACATCTGGAGATAGAATTGGCCATTGGCAACATTTAACAGTGCTGCATTTGTATAGGTGTAACACATCAATCCTAGTTAAACCAGTCATTTCGTAAGTGTTAACAATACTATTACTGACCAGGAATCCATTGTACTTGTTCATAAGTTGTGTATATAGCCCTAATAGAAGTAAAAGGCTGTAGGTCATCATGCTGGGTGATAAAGGAAGGTATTGCTATGTCTGATCTGTGTCCTTCATAAAAAAAATTTTTTTTTTGAGTTCAGGTCAGTTCAAAAACAGAAACTAGCGCAAAGAAACAGAGTGGTCAGTTTACAGGCATAGCTCTTTATCAAACCAATTGAAAACATATATTTATTCAATGTACTGTATTGCATCAACATGTGCAGTTTGTTCATTGTTTGTGACTTTTAAACACAGTTTTCCCACGCACCACCACTGTGTGCGAAATGATGCAAGTAGGCCATATCTACTGCCACACTGAAATGTTCAGACTTGTGGAGGACAAAATATAATTTGTTACACTATAATTTGATTGCCAAGGGTAGATTTTTGGAACAGGTTTTCACTTGCTTGTATAATTTAAAAAAACTTCCCAATAGTGACAATGTTTTCATAAATGACGGATCAACCCATGTGCATTGTAAAAGCTCTCTATGAGTTTGCAAGTTCCCTCATTTGTTGAATGTGGTGGGTGTTGAGATTGGCTCATTTTTAAAGTTACTCCATGTGTTAGTTTTCTGATATAAAGCGGTAGCAGATTACATGATGATAGAAGATTACATGAT